>MU105857.1:0-264572 GCA_012274485.2 Sinapis alba | reverse complement strand
AATTGATGCATGTGTTTCCGGTCTCGTAAAGAATAAATAAAATTTCGACCGTCTATTTTACAAAATCTCTTGTAGCTCAGTTGGTTATGTCAATCAAATAAGCACTGAGAGGTGCAAGGTTCGACTCTTAAAGCATGCAAATAATTATTTTTACAAAAAAATATTGTGTGGGACCCACCATATGCTGACGTGGCTCTCTGAGGAGAGAGCACAACTCTCTCATTATATAATAGATTAAAGCAAAGAGTCGTGTGTGTGGCACACAGGGAGAGGAAGAGTCAAAACCTATGTCGGGTAACTCTTTGACCCAGTTTAAACAGCATGATAACAACAGGCCACTAATTCTGAAATTTAAATCCCATCAACCAAAGAATGATTATTGGCACTAATCAAGGAAAAAACATGCAAGTGTGTCTCCATGCAAAGTTTTGGAAAGGAGTGGTCATAAATTGAAGTTGTCATTGTATCAAGAAACTTCGACATGAAACAAAATACAGGAAGAAAAACAGATAAAGTGTGCCAAAGTATTACACTAACATGACTTACACTGTATATTTAGTTGCAAGGTAAGAATAACCTAACTTTCTGTCCACTTATTATGATCAAAACAGTTTTTTTTTTAAAACAACTCTTACATCATGTTTATTAAGGGTCTTTTAGCGGGATTTAAGAGACGGTCTCTTAAATCCCGCTAAAAACCTCACCCTAAAAGATCCTCAATAAACATACTCTTATTTTTTGGGGTAAAAAAAAACTCTTATTTTTTGCTTATTACTATACATAAATAATGAAAGAAACACAGAAAATCAAGTGACTAAGATTTTAGTTAATGAAATCATAAAATGAAAGACAAATAAGAATACCTAGGTAGTAATAACTTATTTTTACTCTCTAAATACAAGTCAATGTTGGGTTAAGTTAACATCAAACTTAATTTGCCCTTTTGAATCTTTGGCTAGCCAACGGTAAGCTGCTTTTTTCTTAAGAATCTTAAATTTAAGATTAAATTACAAGATTTCCCGTCTTAAGCCATGTTACCTTGTACGGAACAGCTTGTGAAGACAGAGTTTAAGACTCATTTAAGTCGTCAGCAACAGCAGGTGATTCCCCACTAAACACTTTTCTTTCTTCTGTCTCTCTGTTAAATCAGATGCTTACGTACTTAATCCCATTTCTAAACAACAAAAGACACTTTTATCTTTTCATAGTAAACAAATACCCTAGGGTCAGTGACTTTTCCTTAACTCTAAGGCATGTGGGTTTATTATTAATTGTTATATAAACAAATGTAACCTAGTTCTCTCTAACTTTACCATATAGCTTACAAGAAGAAAAGCTAGAATGCGTGAGCTGTTCCTATTCCAAAGAGGGTAGGAGAGATTTGTGAAATCTTCCTGGGCTTCCTGTAATAGAAAAAGCCATCTCAGTTCTGTACTCGTGTTATAATAAATAATATGTAGCTAGCTACTACCATATTGATGAACTGTGAGCATAATGCTAGCTTGTGTGCTGTATAGTACTATGATAAACTTTAACTACCCATTCCGTCTTTTCGAGGTTTATTGCAGACATGAACAAAGCAAGTCTTAGTTTATGTTTTATGGAGATTCTGTGATCACTTAAAGGATTTGGTACGAAGATACCTTCAATTATATATTATACAATGAAACAAAGAAACACCATTCCTTCTCTTGTGAGACTGTATCCAATATTAGTACTCAGCTTTTACAAAAAGGAACATCTTACTATATATTCTTAATGGTTGATCACGCATTACTTAGTCCACTAAAAACTTCAAATCAAGACTTGTTTCCATTTACCACGATAATATGCACAAATGCAATATATAACAGAACTAGGGTAAACATAGAGGTCTTAGACCATGATTAACCTCAGGTTCTTAACGTGAGTTCTTAACGTAATTTAATAACCGATTCTTAGTTTTTTTAGTTAAAAGTTAAGAAACAGTTTCTTAATTTTCACTAAAAAAATACCTTAAGAACCTTCAGTTAATCATGGTCTTATATAAGAACTTGTGTTTTGTTTTCAGTCTACACAATACATCTCAGGAATATGTAAGCTTCACAATCAAAGTTTTGCTATTATAGTTATAGTGTTATCCATAAGTAATGTGGTTTTTCTAGTGCCTCTCCCTCTGCTGAAGGAATCAATCAAGAATGGTATAATTAGGCAACTAGTTGACATGCTTAGAATGAATAAAGAATGAAATAATAATTAGGATTCTCTAACGTAAGCAAAAAAGTAAGAAAGTTATGACATAGTTTAACTAATTATACTAGGAAAAAAGGAGCTGACCTGCAGATGTAATCTCCATACAAATATCCCCAAATTGAATCGTGAACAGCATAGGTGGTCCTTATATTCAAACCACCCCCATAGAAGAGAAGAAAGTAATACATGCAACCTTTGGCCTCTCCAAGGGAAAATGCTTTTGAGAATGTCCTTATGCAAAAGCTGCTTTTCTATAATGTAATTAAGATTACAATAATTAAGTGAGTAATGACAGAAGCAAAAGCATCAAAATATATTTTGACTTCCTATCACTCCCTTTGTTCTTGCCCCATGACGAAAGAAAGCTAAGAGAATTAAGAACAGAGTGAAACTTCGAATCATAACCTCAGTGTTAGTTTGCTATTCGTTTCAAGTTTTCAACTACTGGAGGATCTAAAAGCATAGAGAAATACGTCATACCACTTAAGCTCGAGTGGAGACATAAACTTAATCCTTACGTTTTCCATGTACGTTAATATGATTAGAGAGTAAAACAAGAGTGTTGCATTGTTTGCTCTCGTGGCTCAATAGAATGGCAAAACAAAGAAAAAGCTATCCATCCACAATCTTTTTGACCATATTAGTGGAACCTTTATGTGCCAATTCTCAAACTTTATAAAAATTTGACCCAGAAAGAAAGTTTATATATCATTAGAATGAGATGGGGAGCTTATCTAAGTCATGCATACAGATGATGCTATTGGTTAATATAGTTCACAACTTTAGGTAGGGAAAGAAATATAAAAGCTTATGTATATAAGAACTTTCTCCTAATTTTGCTTTTATACGGAAGCATGAGATCCACACGAACATATCAATCTCATCCATAACTAATATGTCTTACTCACATATCATCCAAACAAGCTAAAATTTCTACAGCCTATATGTCAATGTTATAAAAAAAGCTTTAGTGTGTGATCTAAGCGCCTATAACGACTCACGTACGGATTAATACGAACAAGATAACACTCAGGTTAACTTACATTAAACTGAAGCACTATTGAAACAATGATTCTTTATCATATGGTCGTATTCAATTAAAAAGACATGTTGATTCATCAAAGATGATTTCAAATCACACCAGAAAGCTCGTGCTTGTTGCGCCACCCTGAACGTGTTAATTCATCATATGGTCGTATTCAATGTTGATTCATCAAAGATAAACTTCACTTTCTTATAGAAATGGGGAAAAACACCCAATAAATAAGAATTTGTTAGCGTGACGCTAGATACCAAAAAGTTGTTTTAAGCCGAATATAATTAATGGAAGGTTCGAGTTTTAAATTACGCTAAGACTCCAGTAAGAACTTCCACTAATTATGTCTTTAAGAGATAGGAAGAGAGGGCTATTACATATGTTTATGTAAGAATAAACAGAGTAGATAAAACATGCAGCTCTACCAAGTCTCAACACCGTTGTAGCAATCAGTTTTCGATTTTCTGAGAGAGCCGGAATACTCAGTCTCTAATTCATCATGGACTCGAATCAAATGGTGTATGCTTTGATCTCTTGAGCTGTGAAGGCCTAATCTCAATGCTAGTTAATGTCACTTTGGACTATAGGTCCAGAACCCAGCGTTTTGGCCCAGAAAGAACACATACAGAATTAAATAATGACAAGTAGTAGTAACACATGATTCACCCATTTTCTAATAAACCGATGTATCTCCAACACAAGTACAACAACGTATATAGAAACTTGATCTTAAAAATTTTCTTTGATAATCATAGAAAATACTGTATCGCAAAGTTTTTATACCTTATAAGAAAACAATAATTCCGGTCTAAGAAAACCCAATTTTACTAAACCATTTCAATAACTAATTGTATTTAGCGTTAACAGAAAAAAACTAATTGTATTTAGCAAAAAAAAAAAAACTAAATAACTAATTGTAACGCGTCTAGGGATAATGGACTCTACTCACAATCTGACAGTGTAAATAAAAAAAAAAAGAAACAGAAGAGACGGTAAGAAAAAAACAAGAGAGAGAGAAGGGTAAGAAAAATTCAAAGCGAGAGGTTGTCGGGAACTAATCTGAAAGGAAGGAAAGAAGGAGAGGGGGTGCAGAAGAGACAAAAGGAGAGAGAGAGAGAGAAGACGGTGGCGATGTTAGAGATGAGCATTATTGGCATAATCATGGTTCTGATGCTCCTCATCATCATCCTTTTCGCCTGCAAGCCATGGCGCTTCCTCCTTCCCCGTTCCCGATCCTCCCCTTTCTCTACCTTCAAGGTTTGTACCTTAATCTCCCCAAGCCTTCCTTCGATTTGATTATCCTTTGCTAAAATGATCATCGCTCGCTGGATCATGCTCTTGCCTTGCATCAAATCTTTTATAGCTCTGATACTTCTTTGCAGGTGGGGGATTTGCAGAGACCGCTTGTATCTCATGATGACAATTTGATCCAAGGCCAAACCAGTGATGTCTCAAGGGAATTTGATTTAGAAGAAGCTTTCTTCCAAAACGAAGAGCTTTTGAGTTCTTCCCTCACTGAGGAACGAGGGGTTTACAAGCAAAGGCTTCCTTCTTCTTCTCCCCATCCCACCCAGGGTAACACATGTTACACATCCCTCTTCCCTATCAAAATTTATAGCTGAGTTTAGATCATTAGCTTCACTGGAAATGATATGAATTGCATTCTTGACGTTATCCATTGGCTCTTAATTTATGCAGGTGAAAGCTTTGATCTACAAATAATATCTGAACCTTCTAACAATGCTTTGGTCGGCGAGACGCTTAAGCATCCAGCTGAAAAAGTTAGCTTGGAAGAGGTGCAAACATATGACTCGCAGAGTCAAAACTTGCAGCATGATTTGGAGAAGGATATACTTTCTCAGCTTTCTCCTGGAGTTGTTAAAGATCAAAGTAATTTTTTTTTTTTTTTTTGCTTTCAATCCATTTCTTTAATTAGTCGTGCAAGACATGTAACATATTTTGTGTTAGAAGTGCAGGAAGTTGGTTGTCCCTTGAGGTTATATCCGGTCCTTCCATTGGGCTTCAATATGCTGTGCACTCCACAAGCACCTCCAAGCTGCCAGTGAACCTTGGAAGGGTTTCTTCTGATATGATATTGAAAGACTCTGAAGTTTCAGGGAAGCATGCTCAAATAACATGGAACTTTACTGTAAGAAGCTACTTAGTTTTATTTTTTTCCGAGACTTCTGCACTATCATATCTTGTTACACTGTGTGTCACAACACCGACCTGGATTTGATTTCAGAAATCGAAATGGGAGCTGGTAGACATGGGTAGCTTAAATGGAACTCTCTTGAACTCTCGGTCTGTAAGTCATCCTGATCTAGGCAGCAGAAAGTGGGGTCACCCTGTCGAGCTTGCAAGTGATGATATAATAACTTTGGGAACAACTACAATGGTCTCTGTAAGTCCATCTTAATGGTTGAAGGTGTTGCTGATATAATTCTTTTTTCTACTTTCTCTTAATTAATTTTTCATTTTTCGAAGGTCCGTATCTCATCTCAGAATGAGTTTCAAACACCGTTCAGAATTGGTGTGGCCTCGGATCCCATGGCTGCACGTCGAGGAGGCAGAGAGCTTCCAATGGAAGATGTTTGCTATTACAAGTGGCCGCTTCCTGGGGCGAATAAGGTTATCTGGAGCTGTAATCTTGAGTTGTTTGTGTAAAGAATAATAATAGACTTCTCACTGCTTCTGCTAACATAATTCTAAATGTATATGGTTTCAGTTTGGGCTGTTTTGTGTTTGTGATGGACATGGGGGAGTAGGTGCTGCTCAATCCGCTGTAAAGTGAGTCATTGTTCAGTTTAATTAACCATTCAATTGTGTTTAAGTTATGGCAGGCGTGGTTGCAGCCAGGAACGAAAATGATTATTGACACTTGTTCTGTTTTTTTTTCCCGTAAATGGTCTATTCACTATATGTTAGGGCCTTAGGGGATGCTTCGGTAATTAACAACTGGAGAGTCTTTGGTTTGAAGTTTTTGTTCAAACAACGATGATTTTGTACTTGAATATGTAATCTAATCAAACTTATTCTCCAGAATTATTCCTGAGGTTCTGGCGAATATTTTATCAGACTCTCTGAAGAAGGAGAAAGTATTATCACAAGGAGATGCTTCGGATGTCCTGAGGGACGTGCTTGTGAAAACAGAAGCTCGCTTGGATGATCACTTATATGAGGTTCTGAAGCTTGTCTTTTTTTCTATCCTTTTAATTTGATTGCATGTTTGTCTCCTTGACGACTTGGCTGCTACTTTTTCATTGGTTCTTACTTAATGAACTAGTCTGTCGCTTCAGGGTTGTACAGCCACAGTTCTATTGGTCTGGAAAGACAGTGAAGAACATTTATTCGCACAATGTGCCAATCTTGGGGATTCAGCATGTGTAATCAAGTACGTTCAGCATATACTATTGCTGTCTTAAGATTCTTTGTTGCCGAACTTGCATTAACCAGGGTAGAAACTTGTAAGAGCATTTCTTTGTGTAGAAAGAGGGAGGGGCTCAGATTAGAAACAAGTATCTTGCTTGTCTAAAGCGTGAATGAGTGTGGTGTGGTCTTCTCAATGAAAGCCTCTTGTTTTGGAAACAGTAGATAGTTTCTAGTCCTGGGAGAACAAGTAGGCATCAATATATGAGAGTTCTATGCTTCTTATTTGTTTTTGCATCGTAGTAGAACTGTTGTTTTGCAGAAATAGAAAGATCACAACCCTGTCAGATTGTTGTTTTGCTCTCAGGAAATAATATGTTAGTAGTTTCTAGTTTTTTTTTTAAAAAAAAAAACTGAATTCGTTTTGGATTCAATTTGGCACAGCCATAATGGGAGATATATACAAATGACTGAAGATCATCGAGTGACGAGCTTGACGGAGAGAAGAAGAATTCAAGAAGCAGGACTATCTTTGAGAGATAAAGAGACCAGGATCTTTGGTATTAGCTCAATGAATTAAACACTCCTCTGATTCTGATTCCATTGTGACATAATGACCAAATTGATATGATAATCTTCTTCAGGTATAAACCTCGCGAGGATGCTTGGAGACAAATTTCCAAAGCAGCAAGACGGTCGGTTTAGCGCAGAGCCATATATAAGTGAGCCTTTGCGTATGGATCAATCTAGTAGAGACGTCTTTGCTGTACTGGCAAGGTAAAAAAACACTAACATAATAAGCTTTCTCCTGTTTCTTATTCATTTTTTGCTCATTGTGGGAAAAAAAAACAATACTGCAGTGATGGGTTATGGGATGTGGTGAGTCCAAAGAAAGCTGTGCAGCTTGTGCTTCAGGTAAAACATGTTTCTACTCTAAAACGAAGCATCATGGGTTTGCTTTGTCTGAAAACATCAAACTTGTGTTTATGTTTTAAAATGAATATGGCAGATGAGAGAGAAAGAGAGAGGGACAGAAAATAGTGCAGAGAAAATAGCAAACGGTCTACTGAATGAAGCTAGAGTGATGCGTACAAAGGACAACACCTCCATTATTTACTTAGATTTCGATACTTCCTTGTAATGTTATTATTAATATATTTGGGAAGTGTCGGTCTTTTGTATACAATCTTCTTTTTATTTGTACTTGTGTTAGTATTATAGGGTATATGAGAAAGGAAAAAAAAAAACTTCAGGTGCAGAGCTTTAGGAATGGGTATGGCGAGCTATATTGGTTTCATCTCTTCCTTACATAATAATATTATATTGACACCTTAATGTTATCTCTTTCTCGACCACAATTAGAGTTTTTTCCCGTTTTTCTTTCCCTTCCTTATTCCTATACAAGAAAGAGTCATATACTTGTTATTATTCAATTAGAGATTTAAAATCAGTTACTATTTTGTAATCCACCATAAAGTTTAAAATTTTGAGATATGAATTTTAAAATCTCTATAATATAATATGTGTTGATTTTGAATTCAATCATTTATTCACAAGACTTCATAATAAATGATTTGAAATCAATTCAAAATCCATATTTTTAAAAAATTCTTAAAAATTAAATAATACTAAATTTTAAAATTTGGATTTAAATCATTATTGAATAACAAATAGATTTCAAAACAAAATTTAGAATCATCATTCGAATAATAATGGACTATGTTCAAGTTTAAACTCTATTAAAACACCTAAAAATCTTTTTAGGAATTCATAAACATTTTAAGGAATCAAAACAATATTTCAACCAACCAGTCCTGGGTGGTCAGCCATGACTAAACAAGTATTGGTACATGGACGGATGAAACAAGAAACAAGTAGCAAATAGTCCAAATATAGTGAATTCAGATTTTTTGGATTTCCTCCCCTATCACATCCTACTAACCATAAACGGAAATTTAACCTAATAAGTAGTTAAACCGGTTGAATAACTTAGATTTTATCCCAAAAAGCCGAATTGAATAAAAGATTTGTAATTGAAAACGAACCAGGCCCAAGATCAGCTGGTAGTTAGTGTCCACACTAAAAGCATGTGTCCCCACACCACCAGATCCAAGCCTTATTAATGAAAACCTCATTTAATCCCCTCAACCGTTACCCAAACCCAACACAACCTTTTCCTCCCTCACCTCGATAGACATTTTTTGAAGGGGAAAATTAAAAAATGGGTCTGCATCCAATCGCCGACGCCGACGAGCGCAGTCCCTTTGGCTCTCTCTCCGCCGAGGATTTCTACGCGAAGCATTCCGTCAGTCATTCCTCCGCCTTCACCACCAATCGTCGTGGACTCAAGATCTTCACACAATGGTGGTCTCCACTCCCTCCAACTCCTCCCATCGGTATCGTCGCCGTCGTTCATGGCTTCACCGGCGAATCCAGCTGGTTCCTCCAGCTCACGTCCATCCTATTCGCTAAATCCGGTTATATCACCTGCGCGATTGATCACCAAGGCCATGGATTCTCCGATGGACTCGTCGCTCATATCCCTGATATCAATCCCGTCGTCGATGACTGCATCTCCTTCTTCGATGACTTCCGTAACCGTCAGGAGACGCCGGATTTGCCGTGTTTTCTCTACTCCGAGTCCTTAGGAGGAGCGATCGCGCTCTACATCTCGCTCCGTCAGAAAGGACTCTGGGACGGACTCATCCTCAACGGCGCCATGTGTGGAATCAGCGCGAAGTTCAAGCCGCCATGGCCGTTGGAGCATTTGCTTTTCGTAGTCGCTAACCTTATCCCTACCTGGCGCGTCATCCCCACTCGCGGATCGATTCCTGATGTTTCCTTCAAGGAGCCGTGGAAAAGGAAGCTCGCGATTGCTAGTCCCAGGAGGACGGTGGCGAGACCACGCGCCGCGACGGCATACGAGCTGATCCGTGTCTGTAATGAGCTTCAGGGGAGGTTCGAGGAGGTTGACGTTCCGCTTCTGATAGTGCATGGCGGAGGAGACGTTGTTTGCGACCAAGCGTGCGTTGAGGAGCTTCATCGGCGAGCAAGCAGCGAGGATAAGACGATTAAGATCTATCCGGGGATGTGGCATCAGATGGTTGGTGAATCGGAGGAGGACGTTGATCTGGTGTACGGTGACATCCTGACTTGGCTCAAGAGCCGATCGGAGAGCGCCGCTGAGAGGAAACAGAAGTCACGCGGCGGAGCTTAGAGTCCTTTTGACTTATTGAGTTGTCGTCCAATAGGAAATGCCATCTGGCAAGCAACTACTTATTGGCTATGGTTAATTGTTTCGTAACACATGGTTTACAGTTAAACCAATGAATGGCCCAATATATACTTTGGGCATAAATAAAAAATAAATTTTATAAAATTGGTTGTTAAGATTCTGTATCAATTTGAGAAAACTGATGAATTGATTGAATTATGTCGGTTGTTTACGTGAAGCAATGGTTAAGTTTATAAACATTGACCAACAAAATGGTTAAATAACAAACCGAACGTGAGATTTAAATCTGTCGGTTTACATGAAAAACCACGTTACTAATTATTAATAGGCTATAAAGCAGGCCCAATCAATTAAAATAAGAGAGGCCCATGAATGGAGTAAGAAACCCAAAGCACATAAACCCTGCGAAAATCGCCGCTGCTGCAGTCCACCAATCGCCGGCGGCAGAAATGGGGAAGAAAAGCAAAAGAAGTCATGACGACGCTGAGCTTGAACTGGAGCCCAAGTTAACCGAAAGAATCGATGAAGACTTTAAGAAGAAGAAGAAGAAAAGCCATGACGATCCGGAGCAAAAGGTGAGTCTAGACGGAGACGCGAAGAAGAAAAAGAAGAAGAAGAAAAGCAAAGAGGAGGAGGAGGAGCCGGAGCAAACGATGATCCAAGAGGAGAAGGAGGAGGAGGTGAAGCCAAATGTAGAAGAAGAGAAAAAGGAAGACAGACCAACGGTTACTATAGCCATAGCTGGCTCCATCATCAACAACACTCAATCACTCGAGCTCGCCACACGTGTAACCTCTCTCTCTCTCTTTCTCTCCACTCAACTCATCTCTTCCATTTCTATTAGCAATTAAAAAAAAACTCGAACTTTCTCTTAAATTTTCTCAGCTTGCCGGCCAGATTGCTCGTGCATCCACAATTTTCCGAATAGACGAGGTACGTTGTTTCAGATTGCATCAAAACTACTCAAAAAAATTGTACTAAATTCAAAACTTTTTTTTTATTTTTGCTTGATTGAATCAGATTGTAGTGTTTGACAATAAGAGCAGCTCAGAGATCAACTCCTCTTCTTCTGTTACGAATCCTTCTGATAGCAACGAAAGTGGTGCTCCCTTTCTCGTTCGTATCTTGAAGTATCTAGAGACACCGCAGTATTTGAGGAAGACTCTCTTCCCCAAGCATAATGATCTTAGATTTGTGGTGTGTAGTGTACTGACTTTACTTATCTCTTTGTTTTCTTCTTTATTTACTTAGTGTCTTTGTAACCAGACTTGTGTTGTCTCTATAACAGGGTATGTTGCCACCTCTTGATGCTCCTCACCATCTTCGTAAGCACGAGTGGGAACAATACCGTGAAGGTAAAAAAAAAATATATCAATGTTTCCATATACTTCCAATGATATTACATCTTTAAGAGATATTATATCCAAGTACCAAGAAGCTGGTTTGGAGAAATAGTAATCAAGCTATTACTTTTCTTTGTTATAGATAAGGCTGTGATGTTGTGGTTTCAAAAAAAAAATTCAACTTTGTTTTGGAAATGATAACCTTGTAGGTGTGACGCTGAGGGAAAAGCCAACAAACTCTGAGGGTACATTGGTTGATGTGGGTTTAGACAAGGTACTCTTAGTTCCTCTCACATTCGGATATCTCAGTAGTCTGGTCTCTTTTGAACACTTTGTTTTACAAATTGTATGCATGGGATTGACTTTTGTTCGATGCAGAGTGTTGTTGTTGATCAAGTGCTTACTCCAGGAGTTAGAGTCACGGTAGCCATGGGAACCAACCGTGATTTAGGTACTACTAATTCTCTACCATATTTCAATTTATCGTATTCATTGTGTTCAGGAAAACCTGTATCTACTCGTTATGCTAATGAATTTTGGTTTTGGTTCATCTAGATGTGGTACGTCAGATTGTTCCGCCATCTAAGCCAAGGGAAGAAGCAGGGATGTATTGGGGATACAAAGTACGATATGCGTCACACCTAAGTTCAGTATTCAAGGAATGCCCTTTCGAGGTACTACTAGTAATGATAACTCTGCTCTTCATCCTTGTATGAACTAGATCATATTTTTCGGCATGACCTTATATTTCCTGATACCAAGCAGGGTGGTTATGATTATTTGATTGGTACCTCGGAGCATGGCCTGAAAATAAGTTCATCAGAGCTGAAAATACCAACATTTAGGTGAGATTCTCATTTCCCCCTTAACATGATAAAAGTTTTTATGTCTTAACACATCATTAGCGTTTGAATTGAGGGGGCTGACTTAGATGGTTTGTGGCATGAATTTTGATAGGCATCTATTGATTGCATTTGGAGGACTTGCTGGTCTTGAAGAAAGTGTTGAAGAAGATAATCAGTATAAGGTAAATGTGTTTCCATGACCCTCATAGGATCAAGAAAGTTGTATCAGAAACCTCTTTATCTCTCACAGAGATTCACAAGTTTCTCAAAAGTGTTTCTGTTCTTACTGTGATGTGTATGTATATAATTACAGGGGAAGAACGTGCGAGAAGCGTTTAATATATACTTGAATACATGTCCACATCAAGGAAGCCGAACCATTCGAACAGAGGTATTTGCTGTTTTTTGTTTCTTTCCTTTTTCAATGTGAAATGTATCTGGTCATTTTGTATGTTTCGTGATGACTGAGCTGAGAAGATAGCTGCGATAAATATATGCAGGAAGCGATGTTTATATCACTTCAGTACTTCCAAGAACCCATTAGCAGGGCAATGAAAGGAGTTGAAGCTTGATAAAAAAAAAGTGTCAATGAAGAAGCTATTGTTTTGACATTAGATTTGAGGTTCTTATGAAGAGGAAGAGGCGATGTGATGTAACCTATGTTCGAGAAACCTATGTATTTCTCATCGTACAAACTATCCCATTATCCTCCGGTATTAAATTTTGTATCCAGTGGTGGCCCCAAGAAATGTACTCATTTTGACAATGAAGAATTAAATTATGGATGATTACCAACTAAAGTTTTTTGCTCTTGCTAAACTTTTCCTTGTGTTAATCAATTTGTGGAAAATATAGCTTATGAATGTTGCATTCTCATAGCTGCATTAGATATGGATCCCAAAGTACCAGATTGCTAGACACAAAGGACACTAAAGCCAATAGAAGACACTACTCGAGGCTTATGGAGAAGAAAAAGGCTTTGACATCAAAGGAAAAATAAGAGACTAAAGGTGTAAATATGATAAAGAGTTGACTTAAAAGTCATATAACAATAAAGATTATCATTGTGTATGCTTATTCAAGATGGAGTTAATCCAAAGGTCATATAAGTAACAAGACTAATGTGTATCGTCCCAACATAGTTAAACATTTGTATTAAAGAGTTATCATATACTATTATTAGTCAACATCAAAGTTTCTTAATCAGTTTGCTGTCTTCCTAAAAAGTCAAAACAAAACAAAGCAAGTATCTTAACACACGTATGTATTAAAAGCTATCTAACTAAAAGTCATATAACAAGATTAATGCGTATCCTCCCTAAGTTATTAAATTAATTAATGTAATGTTTGGATAATGAACGGTTCAATATTAATACACCTCCTCCTATTTGAACAAAGGGAAGAAGAAAACATTACCATTTTGAATTAGGAGGAATCTCAGCCGTCGGATGAAGAAAAGGCCGCTCTTCCAAAAAAGGATAATAAAAATCTCTCTCAAGACCAAACTCTTTCCTCTCTTTGAGAAAATTTGAAATCAAACTGTGAGAAGAAGATGTCGTCGAGGATGAGATCCTCATCTTACCTGAAACCACCGCTTCCGAAATCTCCCATCCGTCTCCGATCACGCCAGGTTCTCCTCTCCAACTCTTCTTCTTCAACTCTCCAAACACCACCAGGTATCTTCCTTCCACATAATCAATCTCCTCTCTCTCTCTCGCTATCTATGGTTTCGATAAAATGGATGATGATTCTCTCTAACAAAAACTAGGTCTGACGAAGCCGGGGCGAAGGTTAAGCCACGCAACAGGACTGGAACCGAAGCTCCCGATTCTGGATCAAGAAGAAGAGAATGTGAAAACAAGAGCTGCAGCTTCGAATCTGGAGAATTTGCCTGCAAACTCAGCTCCAGTGTTCGAGAGAGGGAGGTTTTACGATGAGTATTCAGCCAAGAGGAACGAGCGATTGAAGAGGAAGAAAGTAGGAGGAGGAGATGATTCTGTAGTGAAAGGAACTCCTTACAGTCTCGGAGTGGAGCCTACGACCACAAAGAGAAGAGTAACCGCCAAGAAGAAGACGGTTGAAACAACAACAACAACAACAAAGCCGCCGAGGTATTCTCTGAGAAGCATGACAAAGGAGAACAAGAAGCCTCCTCCTCCGATTCCTATGAATGTGGCTGTAACTAGTGCCGTGAAAAGTGTTACTGCTATGAGGAGAGGCAGGAGAATCTGATGCTGCTTGCTTTCCTTGTTGTTGTTGTTGTTATTTGAGTGTCTATGTAAAATCCATTAAACTTCTTTGTTTTTTTTTTTTGAACATTTTCTCAGTTACTTATACATTCAGATAAACTTACTGTATCAAAATGCATTTTTGTGGTATATTCTTTCATCAGTAGTGGGTGATGAGTTTTACATCTACACACCCATCATCGTACATGAAATGGGTTTATAACAGAATCACCAAACGAAGTTGGTTTCAACAGGACTTATCAAGCCTCTATTGCTTTTCACAACCTTCATCATTCACAAGTAGTGAATTATCTTGAACAACTAACGTAGAAAACAAGTAAAAATGAACAAATCTTATGGGACAAACAGGTGGATTCAAACGATTAGGTTCACCCTTAAAGGCGCAATAACTCCCTCTATGTTGTACTAGCAATCAGTCTTTTGTTTCAATTTCTCAGTTCTCTAAATTGAAAAGATCCAAAAAACCAAATACCCTCCTAACAGATATCTCAGAAAATAGATATAGAACTAAGAAAACATAATAAAAGAAAGGATTGATTGGTAAGATAGCGCTATTAACACAAAAGTCTCAATATTTTTGGTGGCTGTAGCAGCAGATAAAGTGATCCTGATACAAAACAAAATGAAGCATTGAAAAGTAACCAACATTACAGACTTAATCATCCTCATTAACTTCAAGCTTCTTCAGCTTTGATTCCAACTCATCATTCCCTTCATCTTCATCTTCATCTTCTTCCTCTTCTTCTCCATCAGGATCATTCTCGTCCAATGCTCCAAGTACCTCTGGTGTTTTCTTTAATATCTCTTTAACTTCCTCAACCCCTTCCTCTGATATGATATTCCCGTCGATGTTCAACAGCTTGAAACCTTCTTTCTTAGTAACAACCTGAGCCAAAGCCCGTGCTCCTGCTCTTCTTATGTAATTGTTGCTCATATCTATGTACTGCAGTTTCAAATGATCCTCTTCCAAACTCTTTGCAATCTGGACACACCCATCATCTTTCAGCTCATTCTCAGACAAAATCAACTTGTTCAGTTCTTGTTTTGCTGCTACACAGGCTGCTATAGCCGAAGCTGCTTCAACTGTTATGTCATTTCCCGCCATCTCAAGAACTTCAATGGGCGAAGCAGACTCCTTGAGAGCGTTTGCTATGGCTATGGCACCTTCGTCCTCTAGGTTTAGATAACTCAAGTAAACCTCAGTCAAATGTTCGAACCTTGCAAGCGTCTTGCTCAGAGAAACTCCAGCTTCTGTGCCAAACATATTATCCCGAAGATCAAGTTTCTCCATATGAGTACACTGCTCAAGTGCTTCTGACAACGCAACACCACCTTCTGAGCCGACTCTTGTGGAAGAACACCTGAAATTCTCCAGCAGTGGCGAACGCTTGACAACCTCTGCGATTGCAACCGCTCCTTCATCTCCCGTCATGTTGTTATGAAAATGAAGGACCCTCAACTTCTCTGTTGAAGGAATCAACTCAGAGACCGCTTGTGCAGCTTCTTTAGAGATACCATCATTCATCAGACAAAGCTCTTTCAAAGAACTCAGAGACTTCAAGAGTGTCCCAAATGCTCTAACACCCTTCTCACCCAACGCGTTGTCTGACAAGTTGAGAGATGAGAGAACACTCCCTTCCAACGCATTAGAGAATATATTCATAACCTCAAGAGCTTCAACCTCAGGTCTTCCAGCGACGAAGTCAGACAAGTCAACAACCTTAAGCTGGTCTCTCAGAGACGCCAAGATAGGCTCAGCGACACGAGCAGCTCCCAAGCCGAAACTCCTATTGCTAAAGCATATCTTAGTGTAACCATTGCCAGGCTCCTTCAACGGTTTGAGAAGCTCCTCAGCCTCCTCTGCCTCAATAAAAGCCCTTTTGCCTTTGGAGATATCGAAAACAGTTTCACAAGGAACTATGGAAGCAGCCTTAGCAACAGGGCCTTTCTTGAGAACTTCCAAGATAAGCTTACTACATTCTTTGGCGTAAAGCTGAACAGCTGAGCCGCCATCACCGTCAGGCTCCCTCTCATAGTGTAGGTTAGCGGTGGAGAAGGCAATGTCCTCGATCCTCTTGGCATTCTCCATGGCCTGGTCCTTGGTTAAGGAACCAAACTTGTCGGTGAAAATGGTCTTGGAAGAGAGGTTGTTGGTCATGCGCTCGATGAGAGCTTGCCTTGTAGGTAGACTCGGTGGCCAGAGTTTTATGGAGAAGGTGTGAGGAAGTGTATCAGCCATAATCACAGTTAATCACTGCAAATATACATACAAGGTGAATGAATCAGAGGAGGCTTTATGGTTGTGATTGTAATCAAACAAAGACAATAACTTTGAGCTGAAAGGAATGATTTTTCAATTAAAAAATCACACTTTTAAGCGAGCAGAAAGAGTTTGATTGAGACCCGAATGTAAAGATGCTACTTTGCATAAATCTATAAAAGAGGAGATCAAGAAGAGTGATTGTAAAGATCTGAGGATCATATTGCCTAGTGGATAGTTTCCAGAAGAAGACGCATCTAAACGCGAAACCTGAGGAGATCAAAAGCAAAAGCGTACCTGGGCGATTAGGAGTGGCTGAATCTCAAAGGTCCGACTGAGACCTTAGGCTGCGAAATGAAGGGGGTGCTAGGGTTTCTCACCAGAGGCAGAGCTCCTTTAAATTAAATCTCCCCTCCCTCCCGCTGAATCATTAAAAAGAAAAGGGCTATTCAATCAGGCAAAAAAATATAGTACTTTATATTAAAAAGGTAATAATACGTCGTGACCATAAAACATCAAAGCATTCACTTTCTGGTGCTTGTAATTTGGTTTTTGTAAGAGAACATTTTGATATTTTTTGTAATTATTGTCGTTAAGTATATTTTATAGATATCCAAATCCTTTATTTATTCTATATAGACTGTATTAAAAATATATCCGCCGGCAGAAAGTCCATATATTAGAGTTGCTATTTTATAATAACCTTATGGCAGCCATTTTTTCCAATTCTGTAGTTGTATATATCGGTTCCTCAAATAATATTTAAAAAGTTAACAAATATGATTCATTTTTCCTCCTCGGGTTTATCTGATTAATCGTCATTTAGAGAAGAACTGATTTATGTCACTACCATATTTCATCATCATCAGAGTGTATATTTTCATCGAACACAGGATCGTTGGACCGTGGGATCTTGAATTGAATAGTCGAAGTTTCACCCATAATGGTGTTCTGGCTACAAAGTGGCGATCTCTTTTTAAGACGCGATTGTGATCAGAAGAGAATTTGATAGAATACAATGAACCAAACAAACGCACAGCAAATTACTTTAAACGACTCAGGATAGGACAGGACCACAAAAGACCTCTTCTAATAGCGAGCTTTCTCTCTCTATATATGATTCCCAATTGTCTACTTACCTCTCTCTCTAGTTAGGTGCCAGTCTTCTTCTTCTTCTTCTTCCACATTCTACAGCCTCAGGCCTTGCAGGTTTGTCGTAGACTTTGTTAGAGCTCTACAAAAGTACTCTCTTATCTCTGGTATTGTTCGCTGCACCAACTGGTTCTGCCTGCATTTTTCATTCACACTCTGTTTCAGATAAATGCCAAACCGAATGAGTGAGAGAGAGAGAGATGGAGCTTATTTATATTTACCCATGCATTGTGCTCAGTTTATCGAAATGCTCCAGGATGAACAAGATACAAGCTTGCCTCAGCGACATTGCGTGGAATGCTTCTGATAGATCGTACATTCCTCCTATGTTTTCCAATGTTATATCCTTTCATTCATAAGCAACAGTGTTAGCTTTCGATAATTTATTATTCACACCGCATCACATCACTTTTTGCATTGCAATTATTCTGGCTCACCTGAGCAATTGTGTATTCACAAAGCCGCTTTAGCCCCTCCAAGAGATACTGATCCGCTGCTCTTAGAAGATCTTGTGATATCTCAATTGTTATGTCGACGGATCCCGTGTATATAAACCTGAGCATCACAATCCAAGTGTTAGCTCAATTACATGTATAATTAAGATTTCTCACAGTCTAGAAGCCTGTGGTAGAAGCTCGTCGTCATACCTCATCATTAACTCAAAAACCTCCCATTTGATATTAGGAATCTCAATATCTCTAGCGTCCTTTTCCTGTGACATATAAACGAAATACAAACTGAATGCGATATATTTAATTTGCTCACAAGATACGTAACTACCCATGCATTCCTTTGACAGAGAAGCCGAGCAGCCTAAACCATAGGTCACAGTAATCATAGCTCGTAAATGATATTTTTCCATTTCCTCCTCAAGAACATATTGAAAAGGATTGGTCACCCAAAAAGAAAGTTAACTTACTCTGTAACCACCATCAAACATTGCGCGAAATGCATCTGAGGATGCCAGCAGACAAATTCTGTGTGCATAGAATCTCCTTCCTGCAGTGTGATTTCTGTTTTACATATGTAGTTTGGAGCTAACAAGACTGCCTGCAACTTCCGGATTAATATGATTACCTTCGACTAGAAAAGTTACATCAGACAGCGTAGCATTATTTACATATTGCTCTCCGAGATAAACCTGTCACAAAAAGACATACAGCAATGAGACTTCCCCAACTTATGTATTGGATAAACTAAAGCAAGAGGGAAACTAACCCTTTGTGTTGGAGAAGGGGGAGCAGCATCAACTGGAGAAAGTACCATAGATTTATTTGCTAATCTGTACAATGCTGCAGCACCATCAAGTTGCTGCTTAGTGTTCGTAGAACCAAGAAGACCAAGTAGCAACTCCAACCCTGTCAAAAGACAATTCGATAAACTTTTTGCACAAAGAACATCTTAACAGAAATGGAAAACACGTCAAAAGTCTAAACATAATAAATTCAAAAACGTTGTCACATGCCGTTTTCATCTATGAAAATGGTTCTCTGATCTTCTGGTGAACATAGATGAGCAAGAGCGAGAGCAACTCGTCTTTGGATAGACTTCTCAGAGATCCGCATTAAGTACAACAGATGTCTCAGAACCTAGAAAGGAAAATCAAAGAACACAAGTCTCAAAGGTTGAATAGAGAAATGCTAAACTTGGACATTGCCAGACCATGATATAGCAGTTTCAACCGTGCATTGTGTGTACTTTATCACGAGATATGGAAAGAACAAGTTTAGAGACAGGCAAAATATCACTTACTCTTCCATGAATCTTCTCCTCTAATCTCTTCAAGGTTTTGGAGACACAATCTTTGGTTGCCTAAAAAACAGCAAACGAGTAAAACAAAGTACAATGAAAGCTGCTAAGAGTCTTCAGTAACTACCCAATAAAAGGAATATGACGATATGATTCAGCAAAGTAGAGGAAGGTAACAACGCTATCCATACCTGAACTATAAATTCTCCATCCTGTAGCTTTTGAATACCTCCCACCCTGATAAAATCCGACACATTATCCTAGGGGACAAAAATGGATCAATAACCCATTTCATGAGATTCAAAGAAACTTTTGCATCCTGATTAAGACATTATGGAAGGTAGCAGACAACACACCTCATTATCGGCAAGGCCATAGAGAGCAAATGCCGCATTGTGTTGCAGGGATCCATTTCTTGAATCGAGAAGCTTCAATAAAGGTCCTAAACCACCACTATGCGCAATACCAGCTTGATTGTGGGAATCCTGTGAGAAAGGGTATGATAGAAAATTAAAGATATGTCGGTAATGTTATTTAACATAACTCAATGGTTGTAAGTCTAAAGAGCGAAGTTGCAAGTTTACAACGCCAATTAGGAATGCCTCAACTTTATAAACTGAAGATAACAATGTTTGAAACAACAACCTGCGCCAATCTACCCAGTGCAAAGGCCGACATTTCTTTCAACTGAACGTCCGGTGACTGAAGCATCTCAATCAAAGGACGGACAGCACCCCTTTGCACAATGTGCACCTGCAAAGTTATATTTTTGAATACGAGGTGAAAAATGAAAAAAAACACAACTATAAATCAGGGAAAATGATCGACAAATAACAACACCAACCACCAACTTACACCTAGTATAACCAAATAGAAAGAGTTTAGACTTTGGGAATGGCAAACGAACAGACTCTGAGGATAGAAAACCCCGGATGAAATAGTACCTTACAATCAGAATCAGTTGAGGCGAACTGTCCAAGTAATAAAGCCGCCTCTCTTTGGCTCTCAGGGCAACATGAACTGAAATAGACAAATTCAAGAAACGACAGGAATGAACCTAAGGTTAACAGCAACAACTCTATGTTTAACCATGTAAATCAAAATGGCGAGTTTCCACATACCTGAGAAGACCAATGACAGGTTGTAACGCACCAGCAGAAAGAACCTCTTTTTTAATATTTGGAGACGAATGTACTAGATTGCCTATAACTCCAACCTAAAAGCATTACTCAACAGGTTATTTCAATGTCAAATGATTTGACTCAAATCTCATATAGATGGTTAAGTAGCAACTAGCAAAACAGTTGATCATGAAAACTCTCGACACAGTAAAAGATTCCTAACCGCTTCATAATGTATAGCAGCATCTTCTGATCCTAACATTAGAATGAGCGTGGGAAGAGCATTGCATTCGACAATCTGCACAAAAACAATGAATCATGCTCCACCGAAAACTGAAATAGAAGCTATAAGACAGAAATACTAACCTGGTTCTTGTTATCATCGTTTTTAAACGCAAGGGTTCTCAACGCCCCTGCAGCTGCTCGTTGAACCTTTGAATCAGAAAATTCAAGCAAATCGACAAGAGGTGGAATACCGCCTTCGAGCCTGCTTGTCAAGAACTTGAAGTCATGAGGACAGTTGTACTGAAAAAAAAAACAAATCTTGACAGAAGGAAATGACCTAAAGGAGCTGACCTTACACGGGTCTTGATGCTGCTGTTCTCATGAGCAAGATTGGTGATGGCATCAGCCGCTCTTCTGATAACACTATTAACAGCTCGGGAAGTAGAACCATCTTTGCTTCTCTTCAACAGATTCACAAGATGAGGTAAAGCACCTTTGTCCACTATCAGCTTCTGATACTCTGGCTGTAAGCAGTCAATTCCACAACGGAGATCACAAACACTATAAATAATCCCCTCAGCATATACAATCTCAATTACATAAAAAGCAACTGTTTCCAAACAAGCTAACACACTATTATACAAGCACATGAGGATCAAAACCTTAATTGCAAGTAGACCAAGCGCAAAGGCGCTTCCCTTCTCGACCTCGTGTTCAAACGGCTTTTGAGCCATGTCTCCGTCGATGTACGGCGGCGCCTGTAGATGCATCATAAGAGCTGGAACAGCCCCTCCGTCGACAATCACGTTCACTAAATCCTCTGCTGAACAATCGCTCTGGTCACTAAGACATGGATATAATATATGAAGAAACCGCATAAAAACGAAGCGAGATCGGAGGCTGATCCTCACCGTTTTTAGCTAGCTCGGAGAGAACTTGAGTGGCGCGTTTCGCTGCAGCGCGATCGGATTCTTGCCACGAGAAGGCGGAGTTTAGAACGGAGACTTGAGCAGCGATTTCGTTGAGAATCGCATCGCCGCCGTCGGTGGTTGAGATCTCTCGATCTTCTGCTGAGGCGGCGGCGGCTGCTCCTTCCTCTAGCTTTCTCTTCTGTCCCTTGCGCTCAGGGAAGCTTCGGCCTTCTCGCCTCTCCGGTTGTTGCTCCATCGTTCACAAAGTTACACAGACGATGCAGAGAAGAGGATGGATGAAGAAGCGTTTTGAAATCAATCCAAAAGACATAAAAGAGATCAGGGGTAGTTTCGGTATTTATCAAAAACGCCTTTTATTTTATTTTAGTTTTTCAGGGGAAAAAAAAAATTTCAAATTTGTTTAAAGAAAATGAATCTGCATTTTGAGCCACAAAATGCTAATTTGCGCTCCACGCTGGAAATGAGCATTTGCTAAATTACGCCGCTGAACCGGAACATCGAAAATAATAATCCCACGACGAAAGGAATTGAGGTTATGCACTTTTGCTAGATTTTTCTTTTAACATGGTTTGGTCATTACTATTAGTTTTGATATTCATAAAAAGAAAACAAGTAAGTAGGCTATTGGACTTTTCGTGGTCTGCCACAAAGGAGACGTGTTTAAAAGTGTGAATAAAATATCAAAGATGATAGTATATGATAGAAGAAAGAAGCATTTCTTTAAACTAAAATAAGATAAGATGAACCATTTCTTTATGGGAATGAAAACTTCGGAGGCACGAGCAAGCTTTTCTTAACTTTGATGAAATAAAGGAAAAAAAAAAGCGATTAGAAAGTAGGGAAAGTAAAAGAAGTTTATTACAGTATTCATAGCTCATTATGAAATATGGAACTCTATAGCATGTTTTTTTCTCTCAATGCGATAATGTAATTGTATTTTTAATTTGTTGTTAGTCAAAGACTTAGATGTGGTTATTCCCTATATGAAGATCAAAAGAAATTTTATTATAGTTGAGGTCTAAGCCTGCAAATGTTAAGATAGTTCGGTCAATGCAGCGAGTGATGTGTGTGCTGCTAGCTGGTGTCCATACATATTACTTGCACTTTTGTTTCCATTTCCAAACTTTCCAAGTGACCCTTCAAATCATGTTTCCTGCTATTTTCTGTATTTTTCTTTCCGTTTTCGTTAGTTTTAGATTTAGTTTTTAGGGAAATATCTGAAACCCGAAAATCGAACCAAAAACCGAAATTTAAACCGGATTAAAATTTACAAAAACTTTCTTTCAATTTTTTCCTGGATTTAACTCGGATTATGAGGGGTGAGTTAGGGTTTTCCGAACCATTTTCAATTCGATTTTGTTTCAAGTTTTATAAAAACCGACTTGAATCGATCTGATTTTAAAAAATGTTTGATTCCTAAACAGATCTTAAATACACCAACTCGAATAACCCAAACCGAATAATTTGACCCGATCTGAACCGTAAACTTGAACGCCCAGCACTAACTAGATAAGTCACAAAACCATCCGATCGAAGTTATATTATATTTCATCTTGAACTGTTTATTAGCATTCCAATTTGATCAAACAAGACAATAATTCTTCTTTCATGTGCTGCAACATGATTTGTGGTTTGTTTGTTAGTCTCTGAGTAAATTCAACGTTCCTACTGCTTCGTTCCTACAACGACTGGAGAATACATAGCTAGAAAAAAGTTATACTGATCCAAGGATGAGACACTATCTGAATTGATGTGTAATGAAAGAAGACAGCGAGGCATTGTAATAATTGGAGTCGTATATGTTGATCTAACAAGACTGAATATTATGAATTTGATGTGTAGGGATTAGTTTGATTTTGGGTTTATAAATGATAGGTCAGAGATGTTGCAGTCTTGCAGAAGTGGACCTTTTCCCATAAACGTTGAGCAGAGTCACTTGGTGGATTTTTCCCGAGAGAAAAGGATCTAACAAAACATCTGAAACTCGCATGTGCACACCCCCTGTACTCTGCTTTCTTGTTCTTTCCTCATCTTTGGCATTTAACTCTTTTGTCTCTTCTCACTTTCTCAGATCTTAAACTAAGGAACCATCTTAAAAGTCTAAACCAAAGATTTGATCTAACCCAATAAAAACTTTGGCTTTTAGATACAGAAAAAGACTTTGAAATCTACAAAGCATAGAAATGGGTGTATTCAATGATGAATCTGTTATTTGTTTTCGGGTATGAAAATGTCTTAACATTTATACACACTGTCACACCACAAACACACAACCCATCTAATCACAAAAGATAATAATAACATTCATCAAGTTCGTTTCTCTACTCTGTTTCTCTGAAGCCTTAGAGGAAACAGAGGAGGCTTAGTGGGAGTACAAACAGGAACATGAATCATCGGTCTTATCCTCATAGTCACAGATCTCGTCCTCTCTAACCCTTTCTTACCTTTCTTCTCGCTCTCCTCCTTCACTGCATCCCCAATGGAGCTCGAAGAAGACGAAGTCGAGCTTGAAGATGAAGACGGAGAGAGAGAAGATGCCTTCGTTGACGAAGCCTTTGTAGTCGTCTTGGTGGTCCTCTGTTTCTTCAGCCGCAAAAGCTCTTTCCACAGAACAGTGCAGTTTGGTGGACGAGGAGAAGGATCGTCGTCAAGAAACCAGCTTCCTCTGTTATTATTGTTATTCTCCTGCTCCTTGCTGTTGTGAACAGTCTCCTCTTTCACGACTTTACGATCTTCTTCTTCTTCTTCTTCCTCTTCCTCTGCTTCGTTGACGACTTTTGTTTTCAAGGAAACGTTTTGAAGCTTCTCTGAGTGTTTGACCTGCCAGAAAGGAAGCAACTTTCCTTCGGAGAACAACTCGTCGGCGGTGAGCATCGTTTGGGTGTTCGAAAGAAACTCAAAGTCTCCAGCTTTCACTTGTTCTTCTTTACCCATTAGGAGTTTCTCCGGGTGGATGCAGATGTAATCTCCCTCGCTGTCTGATGATGACAGATCGGCGGAGAAGGAAATGCGAGGTCCCTCCGTCGTGAAAACCATCGTAGCCTCCGCCGTTTCCGCTAATACCATGATCGTACAATGTGTAACGGACTTATTAGTTATGAAGTGACAGACAAAGCAAGTGGACTTTGAGAAAGAGAGAGAGAGAGAGAGAGAAGTGAAGATTCAGAAAGTAATGATGAGGATAATATATACAAAAAACTGAGCGGAGAGAGAGGTAATGAGGTAAGACCACATGGACACGTTGAGATGGAAACAGAAGAGGCAGACAAGTTACAGAGCTGTAAGAAGAGAAAAGAGCTTAGATGAAGATTTTAGATGATATGAACATGCAAATGGTATTTAAAAAATATTACTCACATCGACCGGAGATGCATTGCATTATTACAATAAACCATTTATTTATTTTTGTAATCCATGATTTGATCTAGTTATATTATCAGAAATCTATTTTTTAAAAATTGTAGATGTAGATTTGAAAGAGGCAAGGAGGTAGTTTGGGTTTGACTGAAGGAAGATAGAGAGAGATATTATTGAACAGTACCCACATGTCCTCACATGAGCTTCTTGCCATGTGAAAACAAGTACAACTCAACACACGAGATTACTTAATAATATTTTGTGTTCTTGATACACACACAGTTTTACCATTAGGTTATAGTCTTATATATATATATAAACAGTGAAACACACAAAAAAGTACTAGCATTGAAATGAATATTAACTAGGAGGAACGTTGAGCGGGTTTCTTGGGGTTGGACCACTCGTTTTAGTCATGGTCCAGTTTGTTGTAGTTATTATCATTGCCAAAATAATTACTAAGTTACTATTACTGTTAGCTCTAGCCTCCAAGTGATTAACTACACCCCCTTTATAAGTACAGTACAATGTGTTCTTTAGTTGGCTTTTTATTTTTGTTTTAATTTGTCTACAATAGTGCAAGTATTAAATGTTGTCGTTGAGAGGAGTGAGAGAGAGAGAGAGAGAGAGACAGCGATGTTACCAAAAAAAAATTTACTACTAAACACATGTCACTGTTTATCATTAACTGTCCATTTCCATGCAACGCAAAATACAAAACACTCCAGCCTACTTCATAGTATCTTTCAATACTGCTTGTTTCAATTAATCATGAAAGTAACCACCGTAAGAGCATGATTAAAGAGATCTCTTAAAGAGATTTCTTGCACTGTTCACGGGATCCACTTACATGTTGAACCCACTAACATGTGGAACCAGTAAACAGTGCAAGACACAGTTTCAAAAACTCTTAAATAAGAATTGTTTCTTGCACTGTTCATGGGCTCCACTAATACGTGTCAGCCCGCAATTGTTTTTTTTTAATCAGACAAAAAAAAATTAAAAAAATAAGAACCATTTGGATTTAGGGATAATCATGCTCTAATTAGTCTATATATACTAACTAACTCGTTGTTACATTAGTAATTAACGCAAAAAGTTGGTAATACTTTGAGAAGACTTAACCGAGTTTAACTTTAAATTTTACAAACCATATATACTTGTTTGGACATATATATATGGTGTGGTGTTTATAGCATTGCTTGGTAAAAATCATGTAGACAATAGTTTGAATATAACATGAGAAGTTTGTTTCCGTCCACTTTGTTTGCAAATTCAACCCAAGTTAAAAAGAAACTGAACCGATTCAAACCAAACAAAATCCAACCGTACTAATTTTGGTTTGAGTTCATCTTACAATTATATCAAAAGTGAATTAACCAAACTGAATCTGAAGGGAAAGAAAACCCAAAATGTGGAATATTCCATCTTAATACATAAGAAACAAGAATCGAGCTGTTGAAGGAATAGTTGTAACGAAGATGTTCTCCAAAAATAAAACAATTGAGTTTCACTGTGCTTGTATTCATGTAAGCACCACGATGGTGAAGACAATAATCAAATGAACACATTATTATTGGCTATGATTAACACAGAAGCAAATATTTTAGTTTGTAGTGTAGTAAAAGAGAAACGAAGTGTAGACCAGGGAGCTTTGACTTTGACCACATTAGAATCTTTCATTACGCAATAAACGCTTCTCAAAGCAAAGAAGCACATGCATCCATCCACTTAGAGCCAAACATATGCATATGTGGTTAATGTTGTTGAGTTTCTACTCCACGTATGGATATGATTTAATTGTACTACCATCATAACATCTTGTAAAACATGTTGTATTGGAGAAGACACATACATGTATGGAAATTCGATGGATAGAAGTACAAAACTAAATGGTAACACTATATGGTAAAGTATTTGTAGTCATAAACACTAAATGACTATTAAATGTTGAATTTTTCTCTAAGACCAGCTTCAATCCGTTTCAATGTTTTCTCTTAAAAATCAAAAACTTTATTATAGAGGTGACTTTTGTTTCAATATATCTATTTAGAGTTCTTTTATTTTTAAATTAAAAAACACTATGTTGCCTCTATTTTTGGGTTGATGAAGATGCTCTAACTAATAATTTCCTCTTTTAATTAATACAAATAGTTTGCAGTTTAATAATAAATTAGCTATTTATTAAATAATTCATACTTTTTCATCTAAGTCAAATGTATTTTTTTTTTACTCTATCTAATTTTGTACATCTAATTTTAATAATTTTTATTTCAGACTAGTGACTTTTTCCATTTATTAAATTACTAATTAATCCAAAACTTCTTTTTGTCGACAATTATTAATTATTAAGCCGACGCCACCACTGTAGCGCCGCGTCCTCGTGTGTGTGTGTGTGTGTTAGGTTACGTTTTGGCGCAACGGGAATTTGCCAGCAGAGAGATGATGACGATGATGCCTCCGCAGCCGCAAGGCTACCACCATCCACAGACCCTGGAAGAAGTACGAACCCTCTGGATTGGAGATTTGCAGTACTGGGTCGACGAGAATTACCTCTCTTCCTGCTTCTCCCAAACCGGCGAGGTAAAACCTTATTCTCTTCTTCCTCAGCTTTATAGGGTTTGTTTAAAAATAGATAAAGCTGATAACTTTGGTTTTGGGGATGTTAAAAAGTGTTATAGTTATCTTATGGCTGCTTCCAATTGTTACTACTAGTAGTTGATGAATGTACTTTTCTTACCTCCTTCTTGATTCCACATTAGGCTTTGTTAGAAAGTGTAGAGTAGATTCTGTTCTGTAGTTGCTTAATCTCTTAAGATTCTGATGGAAAATGATGATAGTGATCTCTCTCTATGTGCAGCTCGTTTCTGTCAAGGTAATACGTAACAAGATCACAGGGCAGCCAGAAGGGTATGGTTTCATTGAGTTTATATCTCACGCTGCAGCTGAGAGAACGCTTCAGACCTACAACGGGACACCCATGCCTGGAACTGAGATTAATTTCCGTTTGAATTGGGCTTCTTTCGGTTCTGGCCAGAAAGTAGATCCTGGAACTGATCATTCTATCTTTGTTGGAGATTTAGCGCCTGATGTTACGGATTATCTCCTTCAAGAGACATTCCGTGTTCACTATTCTTCTGTTAGAGGTGCCAAGGTTGTTACTGATCCGAGTACTGGACGGTCTAAAGGTTATGGATTCGTGAAATTTGCAGAGGAAAGTGAAAGGAACCGTGCTATGGCTGAAATGAATGGGTTGTATTGCTCAACGAGGCCTATGCGTATCAGCGCAGCAACGCCTAAGAAAACCATTGGCTTGCAGCAACCATATGCTGCCAAAGGTATGAGAACCAAAAAACAAACAAACACAAGATTTGATTTATGTTAATAGAATCTTGTTTAATCATTTTCCTAATTGGGAGTCTTTTCTAGCTGTTTACCCGGTTCCAGCCCCATCTGCAGTTGCTGCACCAGCTCCAGCATACGTTGCTCAACCAGCACAGGTCCTTGCACCTGAAAATGACATCACCTGTACAACGGTAAGTTTGTCTGAAAAGCTTCTCGTAATTCTCCTGCTTGTCCTTATGCATTGGTTCTGGTGTACAGGTTTTGATTGCGAATTTGGACCCAAATGTTACAGAGGAAGAGCTGAAGAACGCATTTTCGCCGCTAGGAGAGATTATTTATGTCAACGTACCTGAAACAAAGGGATACGGTTATGTTCAATTCAAAACCAGGTAAAACCATCTGATAAAAACTCAGAATTCACATGTGATGGCTTCCATGTGTTTGTTTGTCAGGTATGCTTTATTTCTAGCTCAGTTCACTAAATTTTTGACTTCTTCCAGGCCGTCAGCAGAAGAAGCCATGCAGAAAATGCAGGGACATGTGATTGGTCAACAAGCAGTACGCATCTCTTGGAGCAAAAATCCAGGACAGGTAAAAAAACGTTTGCTGTAGCCTATTCTGATGTGATGTAAAACCTTATTGTACTCTTTGGTTCACTGAACGTCGTTGATGACCTTTTGTTTTTTGTTGTAGGAAGCGGATCCGAATCAGTGGAGTGGGTATTATGGTTACGGGCAAGGCTATGATGCATATGCTTATGGGACAGCTCAAGACCCATCTTTGTACGCATATGGTGGATATGGTTATCCCCAGTATCCGCAACAGGTAAGAAAATGAACTTTAAAAATTCATTTGCCAACATGTGGATACTTCTTTCTTGTTTTCATGGTCGACAATATTGCAGGGAGATGGTACACAAGAAATTACAAACTCTGCGGCGGGTGGAGTTGCAGGGACAGAGCAAGACTTATATGACCCCTTGGCCACTCCTGATGTAGACAAGTAAAAATTCCTATGACTTTCTTACACATTCATTCCTTGGTGGTTGATTTGCTGTTTTTTGCAATTGTAGGTTAAATGCCGGTTACTTTTCGGTTCATGCAAGTGTCATACTAGGACGGCCATCCTGGCAGCGTACCTCACCCCTCGCATCACAATTGACCAAATGATGACGAAGAGAAGAAGAGAGAATGGTGGATTCTTTGAGATGTTTAATGTGTCTATTGTACAAGTCACTGCTCTTTGTTTGATTGTTTTGCCTGTACCAGATCTTTTTATTTCTCTCTGTAATCTACAGTCAGGATCTAGTATCATGATATATACCAACTTTCTGGAACCTATCATGTGTTTTTCTTTCTCTATTTCCTTTTAAAAAGGGTCTCTCCAGAGAAAGGCTTAAGAGGCATATACTTTTCATACTATGCATGTTTGTATGCTTTGCTCAGCTGTGATTATACAAACATCACTAATGCACATATTTGAATTGGAAAAAGGATTTTGATACATTTGAGAAACATCTGAAACTTATAAATCAATAGTAGACAAGCATACACATATTTACGAACATGAAACACCTCCCTAATCCCATACATCTCTCTTGGTGATCTTCTCTTCTCCAGTTGAATTCATGAGCAACCCAAGCCTACTTTATAATAACAACTTTTCTTCTTCTTGATTTTTCTTTTATGTGCCTCTGACTTGGTCTCTTCAAGTTGTGTCAAAAGACAGTTCACGCCGCTTCTTGGGGTTAGGATCTGGGTTTCCTTTTCTCATCATTGCCACAAACTCCTCATAGTTTATCCTCCCATCCTACAAATTAAATTTAGTAGTTCTTTTTTTCAGTGTATTTGCTTATAGAAGTTATCAAAGATAGTAGTAGAAGGAGCTTACATTGTCTCCATCAACTTCAGAAATGATTTCCTTAATGTCTCTGCCATCACTCATGCCAAACTCCCTCAAAGCTTGCTCCAGCTCTTCCATTGTGATATATCTGGAAACCAAAGACCATCATTTACTTAACTGGTTTCAACTATGATAAACTGTTATGTATGTGCTAATCACTGTACTTACCCACTGTTGTCTTTGTCAAAGTGTTGGAAGGCTGAGAAGAGATGCTCTTCTCTATCAAGTCTGTTAATGTGCATTGTTGCTGCTATGAACTCTCCATAGTCTATTGTTCCGTTACCGTCTGCATCAGCCTATAGAAAACAGAACGATATTAGTTCTTCTAGCATCTTAATATAGATAATTAGAACACAAAACAAGAAGAAGAAGACTTACAGCTTCCATTAACTGTTGGACTTCATATTCAGATAACCTTGTACCTTGCTTGGCAAGTCCTTGTCTTAGTTCCTCAAGAGTTATTGTTCCGCTGTCATCGGTGTCCATACCTTTGAACATCTCCTTTAACCCCATGATTTCTTCCTCTGATAAGCACCCGGCTATCACCTGTTCATTGATGAGTCCAGTGATTTATATTACACCAAAGAGTCATTCTCATATATACACTTCTGTGAGAAAAGATTAGAAGTTTACCCTCAAAGCAACTTTCTTAAAGTTGTTCATTGCTTTGAATTGCTTGAGCCTTGACATCACAGCATTGTCAAGAGGAACATCTGGTGCTTCTCCATCCTCCTTAATCCATGGATGGTCTTTTAAATTACAAAAAAATATGTTAAAAAAGGAACTCAATGAAATATATATATATATTTTCTTGAAATAGGAGATGCTTACTGAGGACTTGAGCAGCGGTTAATCTTTGTTTTGGATCAGAGTTTAGCATCTTCCTAACAAGATCTTTTGCCTGGTGTGAAATAGCTGGCCATGGATCACTTGCAAAATCAATCTGCCCACTTAGAATGGCGTTGAAGATCCCATTCTCCGACTCTGAAAATAACATGAAATGATAAGAATCAAACCTCTTTCATATATGTCTTTGTTTTGAAAGATAGATATGACGATACCAGCCCAGAAAGGTGGAACACCACACAAGAGAATATACAACATGACACCAATGCTCCAAATATCAGCCTCAGGTCCATACTTCCTCTTCAGAACCTCTGGTGCAATGTAATAAGCACTTCCCACAATATCTTTAAACTCCTCTCCTGGCTTGTAGAACACGGAAAGCCCAAAGTCTGTTGCCTTGAGAGGAGAGTTCTCTTCTTTGTTAAGCAACAAAAAGTTCTCAGGCTTCAAATCTCTGTGGATAACCCCCATTGAATGGCAAGTGTGGATAATCTGAACAATGGTTCTTAGCAACGAAGCCGCTGCTCTCTCTGAGTAATGACCTTTGGCAATGATCCTATCAAACAACTCTCCTCCCGCGCAGAGTTCCATAACCAAATGCACGTTATGCTTATCCTCGTACGCTCCTTTAAGCTCCACAATGTTTGGTTGACCAGTCAAGTGATGCATTATCTGAACCTCTCTTCTTACATCCTCAATGTCTTCGTTGTTCACCAGCTTCCTTTTGGCAATGGTCTTGCAAGCGAATTGAAGTCCCGTGGCTTTTTGAGTGCAGAGATAGGTTACACCGAACTGTCCACGACCAAGCTCTTTCCCTAATGAGTATGAGCTCTTTACATCTTCCATTGGTCGGCCTAAGACAGGTCCTATGGGGCCTTGTTTGGTTGCAGGAGGAGGAGATGCTGGTGAGTGTCTTGAAGCTTTCACAGAGGCTTCTGCACCATCTCCGAGTCCCTTTTCTTGCGTGGGTTCGTCTCGTCCATGAGCGCAACAATTTCCCATTGTTGCAATAAAGGGGAGAGGAAGTAAGTTCTCAACCAGGAAGAGAAATACAATGTTAATAGTATTCTTTTAGGTTCTCAACAAATTTTTCTTCCTCTGTCTATTCTTTTAGGTTTTGAGTTTCTTCTGTAGCAAGAAAACTTAGGAGTTTTTGCTTATGAATGGCCATTAATAGAATTTTTCTGTTTTTGCAAGTATTATTCATTTTCGTTGGCCTTCGGTTTTCAAAACGATAATAGGTTTTGCTGATGGGGAGGGATTTTAGGAACCACAAATCCTATCTGTGTTTATGTTATTTAAAGCAATATTAGTTGTTTATTTTAGGATTTATTACAGAAGGTTGAGAGAGAATTTAGGAGGTTGCTTGTATATAATGACTAAAATGAGCCTTATATTATACTCCCTATGTTTCAATATACAAATAGTTTTATAAGTTTTTCTTGTTTCATAATATAAGTTCATTCCAAGTTTCAATATAAACAATATTTAATTATTTTTTATAATAAAATTAAGTATAATTTATCATTGGTCATCTCTTTTTATTTAATTAAATGTTAAAGTTAAAAAAATGATTATCTAAAAATTGTGCTTTTAATTAAAACTATTTACAATTTGAGACATAGGGAGTATAGTTTCTGAATATGATTTGCAATTATTTCAAGGGCGTTCAGTTTTGGTTTAGTTATTTAGTTATCTGTTTTTTTTTTAGTTTCAAAGATTTAAAAATCATTTAATTATTTATAATATTTAATTTGGTTTTAGTTGAATTATTTTGCTTTTAGGTTGGATAACAATGTTACAAACCAGCTAATAACCAATAAAATTTGGGGTATACTTCAATTTCGGTTTGGTTCTAATTTTTAAATAAAATAAGTTTTTCCAGTTTTCAGAAAATTAGGTAATTCAGATAAAATAAATATTTGGATAAAAATATTTGAGTAATTTGGTTCTTATGTATAATTTATATAATTTTAAATATTTTAGATTTTTTTGGTAATTAAATGTTTTTTTGAATATTTTGGTTTATAAATAGTATTTTTAAAATATTTAATAATTTTTAAAAATTAATATTTTTAGTTATATAAGATGTATATTTAGATATTTGGATACTTTTGGTTCTGGATTCAGTTCTAGTTTTCCGATTTCAAAAATACAAAAACACACACATATATATATATATGTATTTGCGAATATTGCTTCCTTTCCAGATTTTTTTCTTTTGGTTTGGTTCTCGGTATATGCCCAAATCTAACTTGAATTAGGAACGGTATACAATGTAAAGAGCTTGTTCTAGGGTGATCAATAACCTCTGAAGGGACAGTTTCAGAAAGCAGCCTCTATTAGGACGCCCCAGAGCATGCCAAATGTGAATGATATCAAACATTTATGTGTGAGAAATTGCGTTGCCTTACCACAAATTTGGATCCAAATTGGGATGAAACTAATTCAAGATTGGAAAGTTCATAATAAAGCAGTCGGTTAATAGTTTAATTAGTTAAATAAATGAGAACTTATTATTCGGTTACAAGGGAGTCGTAACGAGGAACTAAACTAAAAATAAACGCAGAACCTACCTAATCCGGAATTAATCAAAACAAGGCCATGGAGCAGGAGGGGTCATACCAGCTGTTGCTGACGTGGAGTGTTGTGATTGGTTGGATTGATTTAAATAGGACTTAAGTTTTACCAGACCCGACCCGTGACTTCTCCGACACTCATCATGACCCAATCCATCCACTTTCTCTCTCTTAAACACAAACAGAAGTAGTAGGTGGAAAGCAATGTCTCTTCCTCTTTTCTCTGTCTACAGCTAATAAACCTCCTTTTCCTCTTACATCTCGCGGCGGAGCCACGGAGGATTCCTGCGACGGCTGATTAGTGGCTCCATTCGAGGGCGTGTGATTCTTCAATTTCTCCGAGGAGGAGAGAGAGGAGACTTTGGTTTGGTTGATGATCGTTTGGTCTCTTTCTACTGTTCGTATCGAGGCTGGATCTGAGATTATGCTGTTGGGGCAATGGAGGCTTCTTTAGCAGCTTTGGAGCGGCCACGAGCTGCTGCTTCTAATACGGTAATGTAGTTTCTTTGTTTTTATTTTTTTTTTATTTTCTCTGTATACATTGTAAGCTGGTGAATACGGGTTCGAGTGGATCGTATGATAATTTATTTCATAACCAGTGGTGTTTCCAGGATTTAGTTGTCTGAATTTCGTTTTACTAGGTTTATGTCGGAATTGCTAAAAAATGGATTAGTACATTTTGTTATGAAAGTTAATCTTATTGTATACTATCAGAGTTTTGAGATTCTAATCTCCACATTATACACAGGGCCTTTCATTAGTTGTGAGACAAGCTCTGATTAGCTGTTCCTTGTATTTTTAAGTCCATATATTTTTATGGGAAGCTTATTGGGTTGATCGCTTCTGTGCTTTTTAACCAATCAGTTCTGAGTCTGCTGACGTGAGGCATATAGTCTCTACGTCGAGTACATGTTCATAATAGCAAAAGAGAAGATTGATTGAACGAAACATAATTGCTGAGGGGTTTTGTTAGAACTGGAAGAGACATATAAGAAGATGTATTAGGCATATCGGTGGTGTACTCTTGGCTGACATTTTTCTCTGCAACTATCTGTTTTCTCTAGTTTTCTAAATGGAAATTTGGTAAGTAAGCTGTTGGTTGTTACTAATATATATCATGTAACTCGCAATTCTCTGACAGGTTTATAAGAGTGGTCCACTTTTCATATCCTCCAAAGGTATCCTTGTTGCTTTCTCCCCCTCTCTGTTTTTCTATTAAAGTTGTCACATTTCACTATGTTTGTTCAGTGTTCATTTCCTTGTTTCTATCGGATTAGCATAGTGCATTGAACATTGTATTTTGGCATTCTGCGGAATAGGATTGGGCTGGACGTCTTGGAAGAAACGCTGGTTTATCCTCACACGTACTTCATTGGTCTTCTTCAAAAATGATCCTGTTAGTATTTTACATTCATATTCCACAGTTGATTTTGCTCTGTGTAGTTGACTTGTTTTGAAAATGTATGATTAAGATTCATGAGAATCGTATTTATTGAGCTTTGTAATTAAAATTTCACAGGGTACGCTACCACAAAAGGGTGGTGAAGTTAACTTAACCCTGGGTGGTATCGACTTGAATAACTCTGGAAGGTATGCAGGATATCTGCTGACTGGTTTTAAAATGGAATTCAACTGACATTGCCTTTTGTTTTCAGTGTTGTGGTGAGAGAAGATAAAAAATTGTTGACCGTATTGTTTCCTGATGGGCGTGATGGGAGAGCTTTTACTCTCAAGGTGCTTCGACAATACATTCTCCCTAGATGTCTACTCGTAAAATGATCTTTGTACTACTTCTAACTTCTCTTTTTGTGATGCAGGCTGAGACATTTGAAGATCTGTACGGATGGAAAACTGCTCTTGAGCAGGCTCTTGCACACGCCCCTAATGCAGTGCTCAGCATGGGTCATAATGGAATATTCCATGCTGAAACTAACGAGGCTATCGAAGGTTCCTTTCATCAATGTTTGTTATAATCCATGTTGCAACTTTGGCATACGCATCTAAGAGACTATAATACTGTTATGCTTATAATATTCGACCTGAAATGTTTTATTTCCCTAGTCTATTCGTTATCCTTCCCTTATTGTCCATCATTGCTAGGGCGGGATAAGCGTCCATCAAAATCCTTGGTTGTTGGAAGACCAATCTTACTTGCTCTTGAAGATATTGATGGAAGCCCATCATTCCTCGAGAAAGCTCTTCAGTTTATTGAGAAATATGGTAAGTTCTTGAGAAAATATGGGTTGTTATCACCATGATTTATTGATTGCCTGGTCTTCCCTAAATGATTTTTGCATCAAAATGTGTACTTAATGCATGGAAAGTATCCATTTCAATGGAACATTAACTGCCATTTCCATGATTCTGTTATTCGGTCAATCTGTTGTACAATTTTTTTTGCAGTTACAGTTAGATGTATTCATACTCTTCCAATGCAATTTTCTTTTAACTGTTTTTTTTTGTTGAATGGTATTTTGTCTCGTCAGGAACTAAAATTGAAGGAATATTAAGACAGTCTGCTGACGTGGAAGAGGTGAAACGTAGAGTTCAAGAATATGAACATGGTACTTATAATTGGCTAACTGATTCTTCTCTCTATCAAGTTTAAGAACATCTTCTCATGCTATTATAATATGTTCTTAGACTTCCCTGGTACTTAAGATATGTATTCTCTCCAATACACAGTTTTACATATTTTTTTCCTCCAAATGATACCTAGGGAAAACGGAGTTCACTTTTGATGAAGATCCGCATGTTATTGGAGACTGCATTAAGGTATTTTCATCACAACTTCTTCTTCTGTTGGTTTGTGCATTATTACAATGCTAAGGTTATTTTATTTCGCTTGCAGCATGTGTTGAGGGAGTTGCCTTCTTCTCCGGTTTCAGCATCTTGTTGTACTGCACTGCTGGAAGCTTACAGTGAGTCTCTTTACCCTTTTCTCCTTCCTCTGATGAAATCATACTTCTAGTCATGCAGATCTGTGTATGTGTGTGTGTATATATTTATATCCATGGGTCTCCTGTAAAGATTTTCTGGAGATCTGACTGAAGCTCTGTGAAGTTGACCTCCTTATAATGGTTTTGCTGGATCAGGAATCGAGTCTAAGGAGGCTCGCATTAGTTCATTGCGCTCTGCTATGGCGGAAACATTTCCTGAACCTAATAGACGTTTACTACAACGGTATGTTTCCAGATTTTCACTTCTGGGTTGTTTAGAGCTAATAGTTGAATTCTCACTGCTAACAGTTTATAAGATATATTAGATGTTGTAGTTGATGTTACTTGTTACCTGTCAAGTCTGAGTCTATAGGCAAGATGATTGTCCTGAGGGTTTTACAAATACGAGTGTTCGAGAATCATTTATAAGGTGTTTTCTTAAATCCATACATATTTGCGTTGTACACTCAGGATTCTGAAAATGATGCATACTATCTCGTCTCATTCCCATGAAAATCGAATGAACCCATCCGCTGTAGCTGCTTGCATGGCTCCTCTGCTCTTACGTCCTCTTCTTGCTGGTGAATGTGATCTAGAGGACGAATTTGATAGCGGTGAAGACAATTCTGCTCAGCTTCTTGCTGCTGCTAATGCTGCCAACAATGCTCAAGCCATCATTACTGTTCTCCTAGAGGATTATGGAAGTATTTTCGATGTAAGACGCAACTCAGATAGTTTATACAAATTTAATCATGCTGTATGCCTTGTATGCTTTCATGATGGGTCATCAGTTTCTTATATATTTGCAATTTTGCAGGAAGAAAATACTCAAAGATGTTCTATTTCGACCGAATCGCATATTGGTAATAGTGGACCTGATGATTCTAGTGATGATGACAACAACTCAAAAAATGAATATCATAATGCAGAGAATGAAGTAGAACCAGTGACAGATGATGATAACGAGCGTGCATTGAGTGGAAAAATGAGCGAGAGTAGCGGAGGCACAGGCAGCGATCTCTACGAATACAAGGTTATTTCTCCTTTGGCCAGTCTAAGTCTATCTTCCTTCAAAATATTCACGCTTCCATGCCAAGTTTACACGAAACATCTATTTGTGTAGTGTTGGTAATGTAATGAAATGCCTTTAAACTTAAGAAGCATGGTTCATTAATATAGGTGGAAATATAATGAGATGCCGTTAAGCATAGGAAGTATGGTTTATATACTGTATCTACTCCTGCTATTTTTAACAAAATAATTATGTAATGATTGCTGAATACATTCTTTGTAGGGATTTGTTGCTGATGATTCTGATATTGAATCACCTAAAGAGATAAGTGGTCCAATACGTAATTCAAAAGTACGAACAGATCATCTTGTGAGGAATCTTTTCATCAACTCCGCGGATCAACAAACTGGAGAGCAGATAGGTGATGATCCAACAAAATATGGAGAAAACTCATGTCTAGTAAATGGCGGCGAGTCTTTTCAATCAGGGAAGGTTCTAAATGTACTCAGTCATGGAAATACATTGGCTGCTTCTGGTCTTGAATCATCAAGTGAGAAGTCCGTGAATAAGGGCACACCCTCCCCTGTTCCTACAAAGCGTGCACCATTCTGGGGCCGTGGCAGTGTATGTGCTTGCTTGCTTATCTTGATCAAGTAGTCTGATTCATGTACAGTGTCAGACTTGACACATTAGTTCAAGTGTAGTGGGTGCATGATAGAAAACTCTTCTCCTCCAATTAATTACAAATGTCATGACTTAGCATATTCATATAGAGATAATGAATGTCTGGTGGAATAGTATCAATAAATTTTCTTTGCTCTTTGTTTGTCACAGGCCAGAAAGAGATCCACAGATGGATCGTTTGATTCTTCAGGAGAAGACGAGTAAGGCTTTCACTCTTGAGTGTATTCTCTATCTCTCTATATACATATAGAAAATGTTTCTGCTAGCATTATGACTGTGATTATCTATCCAAATGTTATCAAGATTCATTTTCACACTGTACTTTTTTTCAAGTATCCTTTTAATTCATTGACATTCAATGACACGGCTGATGTCTGAGCAACTTACTGAAGACTATATATATTCTTTCTATGTTGATGTCTGTGCAATATTGTGATCTGCTACTTGATCTATTTGGTCTAGACTTGAATCGAAGGCATTTGAGATTATTCTTGTTTGTGCTTTTGTACCACTAATTGGTTCATCAATTCTATGTAGGCTTGCTATACAGAGGCTCGAGACCACGAAAAATGAATTGCGACAACGAATAGCAAAAGAGGTAATCATCTGCTGCCTTAAATTTTAGTATCTGACTTCATTAAGTTAACACTGCTCACCATTATTGAATATAGGCCAGAGGTAATGCGGTACTACAGGCTAGCTTGGAGAGACGGAAGGAAGCACTTCATGAACGTCGTTTGTCGCTTGAACAAGATGTATAAAACTTCTCTTCAAACTATCCACGTTTATGAATCTCCTCTCTGCAGTTAAGGCTAATGTCAAAGGAATGCTCTTCTGGTTTAATGGGGTAATACTTGTACAGGTGTCAAGATTACAAGAGCAGTTGCAAGCCGAAAGAGATCTCCGAGCAGCACTGGAGGTTGGTTTGAGCATGTCTTCTGGCCAGTTCAGCTCACATGGTGTGGATTCGAAAGTAAGTATATATTTTAGGGAAATTGTATCCTTCTTTAGAACAATTAGTTCTTGTGAAGTAGTAACGATCCATGCATATTTGAAGACAAGGGCTGAGCTTGAGGAAATTGCTCTTGCTGAAGCTGATGTGGCAAGGCTGAAGCAGAAAGTCGCAGAACTTCACCATCAGCTTAGCCAACAACGTCAGACTAACTTTGGTTCTTTCTCAGATGCGCGTGATAGTCATCAGTATCTCCAGAATCACAATTCTCAAAAGTGAGTTGCATCGCTACTTCCTACTTTCCTTACACAGCAGAGCTTATAGTCCATGTTTTTATTTCATGCTGTAAATCTTTTATGTTTCACTGTCATTTTAACGGCAGTGGCTTGTTCTTGATCTTCTTAAACATGTTTAACAAATATCTCAGCATATCTTGTATGTACTGTAATGTGATTGATTCACATTTATATTTTGTTTCTGCTCTAATACCATGTTATGTATTTTCTGCAGAAGGTTTCTTCAACAAGATTTCGATTCCACTCTTGCCTTTGTAAATCATGAAAGGAAACAACGACACGAGGTATTTTTACTGAAGTTTCTGTCATGGATCATCCTCTTTCAAAGTTAGGATCAAACCGATAGAATCTACTCTTTGATCTGCAGGAGAATTTGCTAGGAGCGGAGTGGAGAAATAGTAAAGGAGCAGGATCTTTTGGTGGCAGGCAACCGTCTCGTAAGCAAGTACAAGAATCAACTAACATGGTCGACTCTAAAAGCAGTGAAGAGTCTGGAAAGATGTCTGTAGACAAGTTCTCAGCTATAGATTCTCCATCTGTTCCGTCGACTTCAAGAGCATTAGATGTAAGACCTTCTACTCGTTATTATCATTCCATTGACCAAAGGTTTTCATATAAACTTCAAAACAAAAACTGGTAACTACAGAGACATGAATGATAGCTTCTCTGCATAGCTATTCAGGCTGGCCGCCCTTAGAAAATCTTATGAAACATCTTTAGTGAAGACAAATCACACTAACATGGTACGAAAATGAACCGGTTTTGCAGATAACAGAGTACGCAAGGCTTAACCACCCATCAGCCGCTGCATCAGCAGCTCTGGTAGAGTTAACAACTCGTCTTGACTTCTTCAAGGAAAGACGTTCACAGCTAATGGAGCAGCTACATAGCCTGGATCTTAACTACGGCTCTTCCTCTTCTACTCAAGATTTCATACACAGGCCATCTTCTCCACCTTGGAACTAACGTTATGAGAATAATAAAGTATATGTTTGCTCTGTATATGTTTTTGGGTGATTGATTTAATGATGTTTCTTATCTGTTCTGATTATTTTCTTCCGTGAAGACAAGAATGAGCTCATTGTGTATATAAAAGACATCATGTTTTGTTTTATGTGAGGTTGGTTATGTTCAGGAGTATGCAACTCTAAAGCCGTCTGGATGGACGTTGGTCCCTTTAGACTATGACCAGCCAATTAATCGATCAGTATTGTATTTTACATCGTCTTGGCGGTTCATACGTTCATGTGGTGCTGCTTAAGTAGGCTTGAAACTTCAGTTTTAGATTTTGGAATCCTTAATTGAATAATCTATCAAAAGATCTAAAAATGAGTTTTTTAAACCAAAAAACATATAGAAAATAACGAAAGAGGTTTTATAGAGGTAAAATTTTTTTTCTATCCTTATCCTCATTTTATAGATATAAATATAAATAAATATTTAATTAAACAATAAAAACAAAAATATTTTCTTTTTTGGAATTTTTTTTTCAGTTCAAACTTTCTTTCAGTTCTCTTTGAACCTTTTTCGGATTTTTTTTCAAAATTTATTTTAAAATCCGAAAATTCTTCTTAAAACTATTTTAAAATTATTATTTTATTTTTTTACCTTAAACTAATTCAAAGCACTACCCCTCAAATCTATTCTAAAGAATTTCTTTATATTTCTTTTCTTTTCAGAAATATTTATTGTTGAAGGGAAAAAAGAGATAGAAATTTAGACATGGAGAAAAAATATTTGATGTCAAAAAGGAATAAAAGAAAAAAAATTGAAAATATTAATGGGAGAAAAGAAAAGACTACGAACGACGCCGTTCAAAGACCATAAAGCGAGGGAAAGAAAATACTTGGACAATAAATCCTTTTTTTTTTTAATTTTTTTTTAATTTTTTTTTGTTATATATTTCCCTCGTTCACTTCTTATAATATATTAAGGAAAAACACTTTCACCGTCTCTTTTCTTTTTTTTCTTCTCTCTCTCTATATAAGAACCCTAGTTTCTATCTCCTCGTACCGATTTGTCATTCCGTTGCTCGTAGTCGCATAGCCATTCGCAGATCTGGTAATTCAGTTTATGTTTCCTACGATTTCGCTTCAATTCTGGGTGGTTGTTGTCTTCTTTATCGTCGTGTTGTTGGCTTTTTCTCTTAATAAAATCTTGCGATTAGGGTTTTCTCCCCCTTTTCTAAATTTGATACTTGATTTCGATCCTCGCTTGCCGATTACTAGTCATGCTTATGGTTCGAAAGACTCAGAGTCGAATACTTATAGGCTCGTCCTGATTTTTTTTTTTTTTTTTTTTTGCGGAAATCGATTTTATTTATTTGTCAATATCTCTGATTGATCACTTATTCAATCGCTTGTTTTCTATAAAGGGTCTTCATTTCTCTATTCAAGGTTTTGACTTTAACACATGATTCCATAGTTTCCTTGTCGTTTTTAATATTAATTTAAACCGTAGAGGAACCCGATTAGAAATAATGTATGTAGCGATATATTGAGTGTGTTTTCTATTAGCTTAAGAGCTTCGAAGTACTTTAGATGATTGGCTTTGTTTAAGCTATGTATGTGTTGTTTAGCTATTACATTACTTTAGCTCCATTGTTATAGATAAGGACACAAGCAGAGGTTCAACAAGCTTACTGAGATTCTTCTTTTTCTTGTTGCAGGTTGTGTTTGAAATAGCCTTGAAAGATTTGGATGGATGATGACTTTGCAGATGGATAAGAATACTGCTTCCTCCCCAAGGGAGCGAGCCCAGGCCATATTCGATAAGGTGCTCCCTCTCTTACTTTTCTGAATCTGACTTTTGTTTTGGAGTATTTTTTAGCATGCCTCTTAGAGGGTCTGTATGGGTTCTTCTTAGCTCATCTTTGTAGGGTTGTATAGGCCGCGTTGTCTCTGTGCTTGATCCTATGTCTTTTGTTAAATTTTGGATTTCATCTCAGTGACAATAAATTCATACTTCGCAGACTGTTGAGTTAGAAATCAAGCGTCGGAAGGCTGCTCAGGCTCGGAATCCATCTGATCCAAATCTGTGGCAGCAAATTCGTGAGAATTATGAAGCAATCATTCTTGAAGATCATACATTTTCTGAGGAACACAACATCGAATTTACTCTGTGGCAGCTGCATTACAAACGGATTGAAGAGTTTAGATCACACATCAGTGCTGTCTCGGCTCCTAGTAACTCGAATGTAGCTCAAAATTCAAAGGGTCCATCTAGGCCTGACCGGGTCGCAAATGTCAAGCTGCAGTTCAGAACTTTTCTTTCAGAAGCAACGGGGTTTTACCATGAAATGATCTTAAAAATTAGAGCGAAGTATGGGCTTCCCTTGGGTTATTTTCAAGATAGTCAAAATTTGGCTGATAAGGATGGAAAGAAGTTAGCAGAAGTTCAAAAGGGCTTGGTATCTTGTCACCGTTGCTTAATATACCTTGGTGATCTTGCTCGTTATAAAGGATTGTATGGAGAGGGGGATTCCAAGAACCGAGAGCATGCTGCTGCCTCAAGTTACTATTTGCAAGCAGCTTCTCTATTGCCAGGCAGTGGAAACCCACATCATCAGGTTATATTTCTTTTTCTCTTTCACGAGATATACTTAGTTGGTACAGATATGTCGTATAGTTTGTCTAATTATATCAACTTAATGTCTCAGCTTGCTATAATTGCTTCCTATTCGGGGGATGAGTTTGCAGCAACATATCGTTATTTCCGGAGTTTAGCTGTGGAGACTCCTTTCCCAACTGCCCGTGACAACTTGATTGTTGCTTTTGAAAAGGTTAACTAATAAGCTTCTGTTTTGTAACTATGCTAGTGGCTTAGCGTAATAGAGATTATACTCTCACTTTCTTAGTACTAATACATTTCTATCCTTCGTATGGTTGAGCAGAATCGTCAGAGTTATGCCCAATTGTTTACGGCTCCCAAAGACTCATCTAGAAGGCCCACTGGTAAAAGAAGAGGTAGAGGCGGAGATATTTCATCGAAGAAAGATGCAGACCTGGCAGCTGTTCCTGAGAAGGATAAAGTAACTAGTGCAGATGAGATGCTCAAAGCATTCTGCATTAGATTTGTTCGCCTCAACGGGATTCTCTTTACCCGAACAAGGTATTTTTGCTTTCTTTCTGAAAATTAGTTTGTTCTAGCCTCTGTTACTAGATCTCTGGTGTAATGTTTATCACTTGTCTTTGTTCAGCCTGGAGACATTCTCAGATGTTCTTGCTTCCACTAGCAGCAGCCTACGTGATCTGATTTCTTCGAGCTTAGCGGAAGAGATGAGTTTTGGTAAAGACACCAGTGACAGCGCACTTTTTATTGTTAGGCTCGTAACAATTCTTGTATTTAGCGTCGATAACTCGAAGAAGGAAAAGGAAGGTCAGTCATATGCAGAAATTGTAAATCGTGTGGAGCTCGCTAGAAACTCTTTAACAGCAAGTTTTGAGTTACTTGGACACGTAATAGAGCAGTGTGCGCAACTGAGTGATCCTTCGTCAAGTTACTTCTTGCCTGGTGTCCTAGTTTTTGTTGAATGGTTGGCTTGTTGTCCTGATATTGCACTAGGGAGTGATCCGGATGAAAGACGGACTGCTGTTAGAAACAGCTTTTGGAACCAGTGTGTTGCCTTCTTCAATCAAATCTTGACTCTCGGGCCTATGTATATTGATGATGTCGAAGATGAGACTTGCTTCTCAAACATGAGCATGTATGACGAAAGAGAAACTGAAAACAGACTTGCACTGTGGGAGGACTATGAGTTAAGAGGATTCTTGCCACTGCTTCCAGCTCAGTCTATTCTGGACTTTTCAAGAAGACATTCCTTTGGAACCGAAGGTCCCAAGGAAAAGAAAGCTCGTATAAAGAGGATCATAGCAGCCGGGAAAGCATTGGTCAGTGTGATCAAGGTTGATCAGAATCATGTGTATTTTGATTCAAAGAGGAAGAAATTTCTTGTTGGTTCGAAACCGTCGGACGACTTGCTGGATTCTCAAGCAAACCCAGCGGAAGCTGATAATGGGTTTCAAGATAACCAAGGAATGATGGATGATATTACGCCACTGACACAGCTATATCAGCAGACTCATTTGGGTGAGGAGGATGATGATGAAGAAATTGTTTTCAAACCTCTAGTTGCTGAGAAGAGCAAAGGGGCTTCTGACCACATATATGTTCCTAATGGAGGCTTCAATCCTGATCAAGTTGCTACTATGGGGGACTTCAAAGCCTTGAGTGTTTCAGATGCAGCTTTTCATGAAAATCTCCTTCTGCAGGCAAGAGGCAATGCAAGTATTCAACTGCCTGCATCTGTTGGTTATAACCTTCTGGGACATCTTCTGCCGTCAACACAGTCCCAGGGTGTGCAGTTGCAACAGGTTCAGACACAGGCAGTGCATCCTCAGCCAGCTCAATCGCTAGCCTCTACGCGACTTCAACCAATGCAATCACAGGCTGCACAACAATCGCAGGTCGCATTACTTCAACAACTGCAGTCACGGGCTGTGCACTTTCAACATCCTCAAGGACAGGTTCCACATGTTTCACTGGCCCAATCACAATCTGCTTCTCTTGGTGGTAGCAGATGGTTACCAGAAGAAGCTGCTACTAGCCTACCTGGTTTTGCTCAGATGGGTAACGGTCATGTGATGAGGAATGAGATGCAAGGAAATCATGGAGTTTCTTATTACCCTGCACACTCATTACCGATCCACCAGTCTTTCAATGTCAACGGTATGGCTGGTATGCCATATTCTCAGTCACGAACACCTGAAGCTATGTTGCCACCCATTACTGATGCTGTTTCATCTTCTGGAATTATTTCTAATGGCATGGGCGTGCAATCTTCAGTAGCAAGAAAAAGTCCAATCAGTAGAGCCTCCAGGCATCTTGGCCCACCGCCTGGGTTTAACTCAGTCCCCTCTAAGCTGCAAAAGGAGCCAGCACCCGGTCCAGATATGTCTGGCAGCAGTCTACCGCCTGATGATTACAGCTGGTTGGATGGATACCAAGGTCAGTCTTCTGGAGGCACCGGTTTCAACAGTTATTTGAACTACGGTTCTTCCAGGAAGCCGGAACACATGGGTACCAGCAATGGACTAAATGGGCTTGCCAGCTTTCCGTACCCCGGAAAACAAGCTCCAGCATCACAGGTCCAAGCAGAGTTTCCGTACGTTCAGCATCCTCAGAAAGATAACTTTGTGAACGAAAACTATCAATCAGGTCAACTTCCCGAGCAATATCAAGGACATCCCAGTTGGTCGAGTCGTCGCTTTGTGTGAGGTCAGAATGGAAGAGTAACACGGTAAGAGTAGGGCATATAGCTCCTTTGCATTATCTAATACTTTGATATCTCTTATTCTTGTGGTTTTGATCTTAGGTAATTGGGAATGATTTATTCAGGTAAGTGTTACGTAATGTTTTCTGCTACCTATCTCCAAGTAAGCCTCGTTCTGTTGGAGTCTCTCTAGTTGGAGTCTTCGTGGCCTTGGCTTGTTGTGGGGTACTTTCTACCTGACAGGTTCGTCTTTGTTCACTCTTGTCTTTAAGCTGTGTGTTGCAATTCCCCCGTTCGCACATGTTTAAGCAGTCATTTGTTTATTATACTAACCATTAATACTTATTATTGATTGGCAGATTCAGGACACAGCTCATGTTGGTGAAAGAGGTGTATGGTAACAAGAAGTGATAGGAGTATATTGCCTTTCTTCTTGCTACATGAAGTGGATGATGTTAGACCCATATGAATGAATAAGAAAGGAAACGTATCTTGTGGCTTGCTCTGGATAAAGCAGAGTTGGTGGCTGTTTTGCACACTTATCTCTCTTTTTAATTTACTTTTTTTCTTGCGAATAATGTTTCAGCTGTGTTCGTACAGCGAATCTTTCTCTCTTGGGTTGCTTTGCTTTCCTCTCATTTGTTCTATGTTTGTCTCTCAAACTCCTCTTTGTTTTCCTGTGTCGTTTTAAGTTAAAACATCATATAAGGTTTGTGAAACTCTGCAAATGGTTTTGAATAGAAAGGACTCGTTTGTCGAAAGCACGTCGTTTCTGTCATTTGATTCTATTCCTATCCACAAGAGGAAGCATATCTATGAGTTCACGGTACAATAAAAACAATAGGGGAACAATGCACAGCTTTCGTATGGTTAAAGTTTAGAGTTGGGCACACCTCCATTCCATATATTTTAGTTAATTATTCATCATTTTAAAGAGTTGACTTGGAAGAAGCCTTTAGGAGTAGAATCCCCCAGCAAAGGAAACGATAAAAAACGAAGAAGGCAAGCATTATCCCGACATTGATCCACCTCGTGTCCTCATCAAGCCCTCTCTTCTTCAACACATCTTCTCCTGTCATCAAGCACCCCATGTCCCCTCCCGAGAAGCACTCTTTTCTCAAGCTCCAGTACTCATTCACCAGCATCGACTCCAGAGGGTAACGGTACAAAGAAACATAATACATGAACATCCACGGCTTCGGGATCTTTTCCTTGGGGATGAAGTAACCTGAGAAAAGAAAGAAAGCTCCAAGAACAGTGCAGATAAGCGAGTTTCCAGAGATGAAATCAGGAGCAACCGCGCTAAGGAAGAGCACTAACGAACTAGCCATGAGGATGATGAGCCAAACGCAGAGAACAAAGAAAGAAAACGCATGAACCGATGGGTTTAAACCCACGATCCAGTACACTGGAATGGAGAAGAGAAGTGATACAACGAATAGAAACGGCACGAACGCGATCGTGTTTGCGATCATGTAAGATGAGATTCTGTATGATCCTCGAGACGTTTCTTTCATCAAAACGCGGCGTTCTCGGAGGTAAATAGGAAGAGCTTCCACCGTTGAGGACAAGAGGAAGCTTAAGCTAAAGGCGAAGAGTCCAAGCCTCTCCGCTACGCCTTCTTCGTCACGTTTGAGTCTTGTGTACACGCTTCCTAGACCTAATCCCGCCACGACTGCTTGCATCGTTCTCGCTAGGAAGAGCTGTTTCGTTCTGTAGATGATCTTGCAGAATCTCGAGCAGAGGAATGAGATCTCCGCTACGTCGAAGAGACCGCGAAACTCTTGCTTCGTAGTTATCGTATCGTTCTCGATCGATGACGACGATGATGATGATGATACGAAGGATCGAGAGGAGTCTACGCGATTCGAATCACGTAATGAATCGACGATCTCCATCGCGAATTCAATCGGATTCAGCTGTTCAGGAATCCGAAACCCTAGCTTCGCGATCGAGTCCTCGAGATGCTCCAGATTCCCGAAGTGGATCACCGATCCGCGTGAGAGGATCAAGTAATCGGAGATGTAATCGAGGATTCGGTAGCTAGGTTGATGGATCGAGAAGACGACGGTTCTCTGCTTCGTCTTCGCCATATTCGCTAAAAGCTCAACGACCTGAAGCGAGTTCCGGCTATCTAAACCGGAAGTCGGTTCGTCGAGGAGAAGAATCGGCGGGTCACGGATCATCTCAACGGCTATAGAGACTCTCTTCCTCTCTCCGCCCGATACGCCGCGATCCTCTTCGTCTCCTTCTCCAACGAAGCTGTCTTGGACGAGAACGAGTCCGAGATCTCTCAACAAGCTCTCAACTCTCTCTTCCTTCTCCTTCGCCGTGGAGTCTCGTAAACTGAACTTGGCGCTGTACATCAACGTCTCTTTCACCGTAAGCAGAGGGAGGAGATCGTCGTCTTGTGGGACGAACCCGCATAGTCTCCGTAGCTGATTGTTGTTGCTGATTCTACCGTTGTTTATCGAAATTGCCGAGGAGGGATCTAGTGCCTTGTGGTTCACTCTACCTGAAATGATTTTCAAGAGTGTTGATTTGCCTGTTCCGCTTGGGCCCACCACGGCGAGGAGTTTTGAGGGTTCGGTTGTGAAGGTTATGGATTTGAGTATGGTGACGTGGTGGATGGTGTAAGAGAGGTTAGTGACGGTTAAAGAGTAGCGGTTTGGGGTTGGGAGTGGTGAAGAAGAGAAGGAAGAGGAGGCTGAGGAGTATTCGTCGGGAGAGTTTGATGCTGAGAAGAGTATGATTGAGTCTTCTTCGCGGCGGTTTGTAGTCATTGGAGGGTGGAAGCAAGAAGCCATTGTATGAGTGTTGTTCGTATCTTCATCTCAGAATGTCTCTACTAAATGCGTTTTATGAGTTTTTTTCTTCTTCTCAGAATCGGTTGACCAACAAAAGAAACAGGTTATAATGGTAGGCAGAGGTTGGTGTAAGTAGACAGTTTTCTCAACTCTTCTTCATAAGCTGTTGTATTCTGATTCTATATGTTTGGTCATCAATTGTTTGATTTTGATGAATTGCTCATATCTAACAATGTACTTTGAATAGCATATATGTAAAACTGTTTTAGTTGTTGACCAACATTACACATGGTAAGTGCAGTAATAGGGATATCAAACAAACAAAAAGTGACGTATTAATTTAATTACTAAAAATGTAATTCCATGTGTTATTTTCTCTTATACACACAACCCTTCTTGCTTGCTTCACAGTCTGCTCCAAACAATTAGTGCTGCTTCGAGTTCAACATCAATTAATAGAACTTATAGAGACAGACAGCAAATGTCAGAGAATTTACAAAAGAATTTACAAGAGAAAAACACTCAACTATAATGAAAGAAGATGTAAAACACTCCTAATCTCTCTGGCTATCTCTTGTGTTTTGTTATAAACCCCAATAAACCTATGAAAACCCGTTAACAAGAAAGAAATAAGAGTGAGGAGGTTTTCTGTGTTATTTGGGGGCTAAAGCAAAGTATTTAATGAGCCAAGTCTTCACTTCCTACACCCACACTTGATTTGTCAACGACTATCCGTACATTGTATTGTTCGTAAACTCGTCCTCTGTTCTCTGCCCACCACTCTTCTGCTTGTTTCTCGCTAAACCGCTTTCGGCTGCCATCACAATAATTCTCGGATCATGTTTCATTCATCCACTAACTAAAGAAAGGAAATATTCAAACTAAGACTCGAAAATTCAGAAAGAAGAATCTGTACCTGAAACGAACGCGTTTGAGATCCCTTGCCTCTCCCGCTAAGGCTGTGAGAGTGATGTACACACCAGGTTCATCTTGTTCAACCCACTCATTTTCATTATGGGGTTCGCTTTCTTTTGCTCGAGTGCTGATTCTATTTATCGATTCAGCAGCATGAGTCGCTTGCTGTCGGTAACTTGCACCATCAAAAACAGGCGTGCTGGTCTCGTTAGAAAACACTGGGAGGGTGTTTGGGCAGTCGGGATCAGTTTCTCGGCTGTTTGGACGGTTTAATGTGTTAGAAGAAGGGGAAACGTAATCAGGAGTAGAACCAAACGAATTAAGAGAAGGAGACTTGATAGTCCGAGCTGATCCAACAGGTAATCTCTCCGCCATGTCTTTCAACTGCATGGTTTCATTGTAACAATCAGAAGTTGCATACATTATTTTTTCATTCAATTCAAATAGCACAGAGGAAAACTTTTACCTGAGCGGTAAGTGATTTTATCACATCTTTCGCTGCCTTGCATCTCGCTGTTTCTTCGCTAGCAATTGCTAGTGCCTCCTTTAGTTGTTTGGTTGTTCTTTCCAGTTCAACTTCTTGAAGCTGTGCCTTCCTCGTAAGATTTTCAACCTTGTGATAGTCATTTACTAGTGAATTAGCAAAGGAGTTAAAATTGTAACGAATGAGATAGACAAGTGATTAATACAATTCGAGGAGCATTATCTCACTATCTGTTTGGTCCATCTAGGAACACAAGTGATAAAGTAAATAAAAAGATGCTTATGTCAATGAAGGAGAAGATCTATTCCCTTATGAACCATAAACTCAACTGGACAATCATTAAACAAAATTGTATGATCTCACAAATTATGTTTTCTTCCTATTTGTGTAACACAGGAAAGCGTGAAGAAATATGGAATAAGAACCAAGAACTAGAGCGTGTGAAGCAGCTTACTTGAGATCTTAGCATAACCACCTCCTGGCTTATGTTATCATTGGTTCTCTTGGTATCATCAACAACAATTTTTGGTGTCGCTAGTCCTGAAAGAGTGGGAGTTGGCGTCGTTGAGCGAGGTGGGCTTAAGCGTCTTGATATTGGTGAAGTTGCCCGAGACACAATTCGGGAACCTGGAACAGACGCTGAGAAGAACTTCTTTGATGAACCAAAATTTGGATTAAAAGACTTGGTTATGTTCAGTGAACCTCGGTGAGAGCCTCCACTTGGTATTGGTGAGACACGACTACTATTAAATTCGTATTTCTTGTTCTTCTTGGTTCGGCTGTCCACTTGCTTCATAGGCTCCAACAATGAGAATCTAGCTAACTGGCCGTCTGATCTAGAATCCAACTTCTCGTCTCTGTCAACTGCATCTGATCCCTGGTTGACACTTTCTCTTCGACTCAAGGAAGAATGAGATGATCCATCAGCTTCAATGGCCTTTTTCAATTTGTTAAAACACTTGTCACACACTCGATACGGTTTGTTCGGGTTCGGTGCCATACAAGCCTTCATGGACTTTTTATTACTGCAAGAGTGGCAAAACACAAGTCCACAGTTATAGCAGTTGTGCCGCTTTCTCTTGAAATTGAAAGGCTGACGGCAACCTGAACACATTGACTGGTCCATCCCTGAAGCCCACTTGTGAAGACAGACAGCTGCGGTAAAGTTGGAGCCACATGCAATACTTTTCACCTGTTTATCCTTAAGCGACTCAACCAATGTTGGGGAATTTCTATCATCTGCATCCCCATGGCCTAGTCTACCATTTGATCCTTTTCCCCAAGTGTAAACCTCAGTCCTTGAAGTTAAAACTGCAACATGATAAGCACCGCAAGCAATTTCTTCGACAAAACTCTTGTGAAGTTTACCTTCGACGCGGGCTGGTAACTTTCCATCAGCATGTGGGTTTCCGAGCTGACCGTAAACAGGACTACCCATAGTATAGACATGGCCCGATGTTGTTAGTGCAACTGTTAGGCCATGTCCACACGCAACTTGACAAAAATTAGGTTCTACGAGAGCTGCAACACAGGTAGGCACGAGTTTTGGTTCTTTGTCACCATGACCAAGACGATTCTTGTCACCATCACCCCATGTAAAGAGCTTTCCTGAGGAGCAGTTACTAGAGCTCGAGGTTCCAACCATAACTTCTACAACTGCGGCTGTGTGCCATATACCACAGGCAGCCCGGACAGTGCGAAGACCTTTCAAGGAGTCTACCTCTCTGGGTACGAAGACACTTTTCCTGTCTCCATGGCCCAAAACACCAAAGGTCCCATCACCAAAAGTGAACAACTGCCCAGCAGAAGTCACAACAGCTGTGTGGTAAGGTCCACAAGCAATGGATGATACATGTATCCCTTCCATCAAAAAATTCACTCTTTTCGGGATCCAGTGGCTGACTTCATTTCCATGACCCAGAATACCAAAATCTCCTTTACCCCAGGTATACAAATCACCCGATAGAGAAACTGCACAACTATGGTATTCGCCACATGCTACAAGCTCAATATTTGTGGTACTGAGTGCATCAATAAGCTTTGGATGTTGAACATTGGAATCTACACCATGGCCAAGCCTACCCTCAGATTCCTCTCCCCAGGAAAAACTTTCTCCTTGTTTTGTCACAAGTACAGCATGCTGTCCACCACAAGCAATATTCTGGACATCAAGCACTACAGAAGATTCTAAAGCTTTTGGCACTAAAGAATCCATTTTGATCTCAAACGAACTTCCAACTATATGGCTTCCACCACCCAAAATACCTTCACCTATTCCTTCTCCCCAAATGAAAACGTCTCCCAACGCATCTCCATCATCATGACCAGAACCATGGCTCGAAGAACTAATAGCACTTGACAGACTAACTCTAAAAGCATCCATACCCATACCTTTCATGTGACCGTGTATGGTATCCGAGGCTCCAGATGACAAAGAGTGAACTGAAATACTTGTCGGATCTGAGGGAAAAAAATCTTTTGGAGGAAGTGCATACAGAGACATGTCTAAAAATGCCTTGTCAATGCCATTCTTAGGCGGGCTCTCATACGGACTGTGAAGACGATGGTGATTAGAGCCATCCTGAGAGATAACAGAAAATCACCTTAGTTAAGACATGCACAAATGAAATGGAACAAAACATGAAATGGACTATTTCATTCTTGACTAGTACCTTCTGGAAACTATCATTGCTGCTAAAGGGAGAATGTAAAGGGGAGCTTCTCCGAGTATAAGTCCTGGGACTGTTAGCTTCGGATGGCGTCTCATCACTTCTTGAGTCGGTCCTCCATCTCCGTTGATGGCCACGAGAGATTAAGGCTTTTAAACCACTAAACCACACTTCAGCCTCATCTTTATCCTTGCATATCTATGAAATAAAATTCTAACATCTAATTAATGAACTTCCAATCATAAAATATTTAGATTATAACGATTTTCAAAGAGAAACTTAGAAAAAAGAATACACTATAAGAAAAACCTCACCAAATCCAATGACCTCTCGTCGTATATTAGCGAAAACGATTGATATTCCTTCTCGGGACGTGGACATCTCTGAAAAATAGGCTGCAAGAGAAACACCATTGGAGGACTTATCAGAATATCACACTAGATATCCAAGGTCCAAATATAAGGAAAAATTGGCTCATGCAAATGACATTGACATAATAAACAGTACGAGTCTCACGAAACTTATTCTGAACATTTTTAATGCCAGATCAAGAAAGAATTAATTGACAACGTCCACAGCTGTTAAAACTTACAGTGCGCTGGCCAGATATGATCCTAGAAACATGGCTCAGCTTCAAATGTTTCTCTTCCTTCCCCGAGAACCATATCAAAACAGACTCGTCCTGAAAGTTACAGGACAAACTGTTTACTTAGACACAGAACAACAAGACCCCGCACATATAAGCAGCAGAGACGCAAAATAACAAATCAAAAGGACTATATAGCCTCGTAAAGAATCCTCAAATAAACAGGAGAGCGGAAAGAGTTAGTTTCTCAAGATTATTACATTAGAAAGGCGAAAAGGACAGAACTTAGGCTTTCCCCTTCTTCCATACTTGAGCAAATAAGCTCCCTTTTTCAGGGCAGTGACAGCCTGAGCCAAAATGATAACAGCGAAAATTTCCGTAAGAAAATTAGTTGTAGCGTATAAACAATGATATAACAAAACATTAAAGAAAGGAAAAAGCAGTGGAGAGACAAGAATTTCAATTCAACAACATGAAAAATGGACTAAGCTAAGATTATATAGTCGTAAATGGAGATGATCAATACTACATTCTGAGAAATTGCAGCTGCTATAACTCTAACTAAACTGCTAAGAAAATCAAGAAATAAAAAAAGATTCTGGAATTGCATTTACTTCATTATATAGCTTTGGGACAAGCTTACAGACTCCAAAAGTGGACTTAAGTAGTTAGTCAACCTCGTCAGAGTCGTCACTAACCTATAATTGAGAATCTAGTTCTCAATTTTCAGGTCTGGCCTAATAAGATAATAATCTCCTCTTTCTGTAAGAATGCAATTATACACCTTATGATTCAACAGACAGAGAGTTATTCTAATTCCACAAAAGAACACTAAGAATTCAGTAGAACTACTAGCAAAACAAGGCGCATAGAGTGAGTATAACGATGACGACCTGCTCAATATCCCTCGCAACAGGACGACCTCTGGTAAGATCCGACGCCATTCTTCCGTTGTTCCTCGACATTAACATAACGACAAGTTTCCTCAGTAGCAAATCGCGAAACCTCCAAGAACAGAAATCCACACTGCTCGAGCTGAAATTCACGAAATCCCTCTCTACATCTCTACGACTCGTTCGAATCGTGAATTGAATTCCAAAAGCAGCGCAGCTCCAATAGATTCAAAAAAGAAAAAAGTCGATCCGAACAGTCAGTAGTAGTAACAGCGAAACAATCACGCCGTTCTCAATCAAAAATAAAATAAAATAAAATAAAGCAAAATGTGTTGTTGTTCCTGTTGATGCTGCTGAGTTAGCAAAACGCGAGAGGAGGAAATGAAGAATCTAGAAACATGGCATGATCTTCTTCTACTTCTACTTCTACTTCTACTACTACTCTCAAAAGGCAGATTCTGACTTGAGAGAAAGAAAGCTTTATATTATTTTCATCGTTGCAAAAATATTAGTATTAATTTGGTTTTAAGGTATTAAAACCTTTGCTCTACTGACGTTAATTACGGCTTATTATACCACTCTGCACTGCCAACGAGTTACCCCATTTTCACTTAATTTTTGTATTCTGCGTAATCATTATGTGAAAGGCTTTTTGCTGAATATTTGTTTTTCTTTCGTGTATATATTTGATGTGTTTTTCTATTGGCCAGTTCCTTGTATTATATTGGAATATTATTTAACTCATCCGAAGGAAAAATATAATACAAAAAGGTAATCCTTGACTGAACAGAAGATGCCAAGCAAAACGAAATCGAATGATGCAGATGAGTTTGTCATATTTTCCCCATATACAATGTTGTGGAGGAATAAATTAATTTTAAACATAGTGTGCTAAATAAACAAATGGAGTAATTATTGTAGCCATTCCACAACAGGTTAAATTATATTTAAAATACAGTTCTGAAAAGGAATGTAAATATATTATGAAGTAAAGCTATCTTTCAATTGAGTTTCTCCTTTGTTTTAATTTCTTCTTGCAAAGATTTATTTCACTTGTGTGACATGCATACTTCGTTGGGCGAGTTGCAAAGAGAGTCTTACATGATGATGCCCACAATGTGAGCATTCATTTGATTTCCTCAGTGTCCACTGGGCTCCTAAATCTTGATGGCAGGTGACCTTTCTTACATATTGCCTCCTCATGTCAGTCCATTTTCTTCGTCAAACCTTTCTCTCATTCTTGTTTGCTTATATAATCTGTCTACGTGTTGTGTATTACCATAGACTTTTCTGCGCCTTGACTTCTATTGTATTTCTATGCAGTATCTGGTTCTAGTTCCAGTTCTGGATCATCCTCATGTGAGACTAAGGATAAGCAGGTGAGGACTACAAACACCACAATAAGACATGCAAAGAGGAGGATGAAGCGGGAAGCTGCTAACAAAGCAACTGAAGTAGTTTCAGCAGAGGCCCATTTGGTGATGAGGTTGGGAAGGATGTGAGTGTGGATACGCCTCTCCGTAGCATCATCTGTACAGCAACTAGTTTTTTTAATGTTGTGGTAAAAAAAGCATGTCATACCACACTATGTAAGGTGTGTGGGGGATTTGGATAAACAGCAAAAAGTTGTGACTTTTGTTGTCCCTCACAATTAATTAATTATTCAACAACCATTTCTATCATTCTACTCTGTTCATTGAATCTTGAAGCTTTTTTAAAAAAAAATCATGGATTGTAGGAGAATGTAATGTGATTTTCTTAGCGTGGAAATGTGAAACTGGTGTAGGATTCATGGTCGGTGGAGTCTATAAGCAACTGACATCTAGAAACCAGAAAGAAACAAAGTTAAAGGAATGTCTAAAAGTTGAAAACTCAAGTTTAATTTGATAACCAACTCTCTCTCTCTCTCCATTTCACACATGGATGATGTGATGTGGTATGTGATGATTCCAACCACCAACCATTTGCTGCTGACCACACAAAGTGGCAAAATAATATCAGTACTCTTTGAAAACAAAGGAAAGAAATCATCCAAAATTAATGCAGTATACATTAAAAAGGAAGTATATAATAGTAAATAGCATTTGGTCCCTCAACTAAATAGACGGAGAAGTAGATAGACACACACACACACACACACACACACACACAAATCTAAAGAGAGATGGCAAAGAGTGGTGAAGGTAAAGTGGTGTGTGTAACAGGAGCGTCCGGTTACATCGCTTCTTGGCTCGTCAAGTTCCTCCTTAGCCGTGGCTACACCGTTAAGGCATCCGTCCGAGACCCCAGTTCAGTACCCTCTTCTTCTCTCTCCCAGATTCTCTCTAGGGTTCCAAAGATTTTGTCATGAGTTTGATCTAACTCTATGAGAATGAAAGTTTAGATTTTTGAATGGTACTCTACTTTTAACTGTGAGCTTGGATTCTCATTTTTGTAATGGTGTGAGTAATTCTCACTTGTTTGGTGTTTTTCCTTCAAATCTACATCTTAAAGATTGATACTTTGGATGATCCCTTCATCTCCCATACTCTCTGCTTGTTACATATCAAAGTTTTGTCTTTTATTGTAACTCTGTTGTTGATTCTTTCATGATCCACTCTTTTAGGTGATCCGAAAAAGACACAACACTTGGTTTCGTTGGAAGGTGCAAAGGAAAGACTTCACTTGTTCAAAGCAGATCTTTTGGAAGAAGGATCATTCGACTCAGCTATTGATGGATGCGAAGGAGTTTTCCACACTGCTTCCCCATTTTATCACGATGTCAAAGACCCACAGGTTTTGTTATTTATCCCCTCAGAAGTAGTTTGTTTTAATTTCTCTGTGGATTGTGATGATGATCTTATTGACCTTGCTGTCCCCATTTTTAGGCTGAGCTTATTGATCCTGCTGTCAAGGGAACACTTAACGTTTTGAATTCATGCACCAAAGCATCTTCTGTCAAAAGGGTTGTTGTTACCTCCTCCATGGCAGCTGTTGCTTACAACGGTAAGCCACGCACACCTGATGTGACCGTCGATGAAACTTGGTTCTCTGATCCTGAGGTTTGCAAGACTTCAAAGGTGTGCTTCAGTTTTTGAGAAAGGCAACTTTTATGATCTTGTTATCTACTACAAACTAGTCGCTTCATTGTGCTGTATAAATGCTGGTAACATTATCATCCTACTTGTTGCAAATGGATTCAGATGTGGTATGTTCTCTCCAAGACCTTGGCGGAAGATGCTGCTTGGAAGTTCGCTAAGGAGAAAGGTTTGGACATTGTTACAATCAACCCGGCAATGGTAATCGGTCCTCTCCTACAGCCAACTCTGAACACGAGTGCTGCTGCTATACTAAACTTTATAAATGGTAAGACAAATGTTGAGACTGTTTTTGCAAATGTTAGAGATCCCATTTCGACTTGCTGTCTTTTATTTAATTCATATACGCAGGTGCAAAGACATTCTCCAACTCAACTTTTGGATGGGTTAATGTAAAGGACGTAGCCAATGCGCACATCCAAGCATATGAGATCCCTTCAGCTAATGGACGTTATTGTATGGTCGAGAGAGTCCTTCACCACTCTGAGATTGTGAACATTCTGCATCAGCTTTACCCAAATCTCCAACTCCCTGAAAGGTAGAAACATATCTAAAATATATATCCACTAGTCTGGGTCTTGTTCGGTTTCTAAAGCTGTTGTTTCATACGCAGGTGTGCGGATGAGAATCCGTATGTTCCAACGTATGAAGTGTCCAAGGAGAAAATAAAGAGCCTTGGCATAGACTACATACCCTTGGAAGTTAGCATCAAGGAGACCGTGGAGTCCTTGAAGGAGAAAGGTTTCATAAACTTCTGAGAAAGCATTTGAGCCAACCGGAATCAACAAAATAAGGAAAAAATATTTGGAACATGTTATCGTTCTTTCAGGGAGAGATTAGTATGTTGTCGTTGTACTCTGTTGTTGGGTCCCTCAAAACTTCATTATAAGCAATAATTAATGTGATCTTCTGACACTTCTTTCAGTTTATGACAAGAGCTTACATCATCATGGTTTTCATTATGATCGTATTATCATGAAAAACCTGGAAACTTTCAGATACTTTCTCATGGTATTTCACATGTCAAAGAAGACATGCTCTCGATAGCTAGACAATATTAAAAACAACAGTACTTTTGGAGTAACTAAAGTATCCATACAATGTTGAAAACAATAGAAACAAAAAAAGTCAGAAAATCTAAAGATAACATCTTCATATAGTACATGGCTGTCTATTCAAGTAACTAAAGCATTTGAAAACCCTGAATCTACAAATTATTGTGGAAACCAAAGAAAAAGAAATGACATTTTTCAAAGAATACTGCTTTCTCTTTTTTTTTTTTTTACTTTTTCAAAGAGATACAGAAACAGAACCTTTACTGCTTTTTAAAAAAGACCATAGCTTTTTCTCAGGTCTCGCCTTCTAATTGCAATGAACCGTCTCTCATTAACTTGAGGCTCAAACTGTTGAATCTTTCCCTGGAATACTGTCTTGATGCTTTCCTCCAGTCAGTTCCAGCTTTCATCATTGCTGCAAACTCTTCGTAGCTTATTCTTCCATCCTAATCATCAAGAAGCGAAAAATAAAAAGATCAAGAAAAGACTCATAAACTTCTACTAACCACCAAACGAGTAGCTTCACCATCAAAGAACCACTCAAGACTTTGGGGTTACCTTGTCGGTGTCAACATCTTGCATGATGGCTGCAATAACTTCCTCACTGCTAGTATCCTCCTCATCATTCAAAGCCTGCCGCAGCTCCTCAATCTCTATGTAATCGCTCTGGTTCTGGTCGAAAAAGCTAAAAGCCTTGTGCAAATGTTCGTCGTTGGCCATCTTCTTAAGATGCACAGATACCGCCACAAACTCGCCATAATTTAAAGTCCCATCCCCATCTACATCAGCCTGCATACACACACACACACAAAACGCTTTCAAATATATGTTGGTTGGTGAAGGCTGTAATACATAGAAGGAGAAACACAAAGTACAAAGATTCTAGAAAGTATTTTCTTACAGCTTCCATCAAAATCTGTAAATCAGCATCAGCCATCTGCTGCTGTCCTAGTTTATGAAGTCCATGTTTAAGCTGCTCAAGGTTTATCTTGCCTGTCTTGTTACTGTCCATCATCTCAAACGCTTCCTTTATGCCAGCTACTTCCTCTACTGATAAATGTTCGGCTATCACCTGAAAAGAAGTTTCACATTATTATTTCTTCTAAATAAACAGAACTAAGGTCACTAAGCAGCGGCAATTTTGAAAGGAATCACTACCCGTAGCGCTCGTTTCTTGAGCTTGTTCATAACAGAAAACTGTTTGAGCCTTGCTTTCACAGTCTCGCCGAGGGAAACATTAGGAGCCTTCTTTGCATTTTGTATCCAAGAATGCTCTGCAAAATGGAAGTCACGGTATATTGTGTTCCATAAGTGATCTTGGGAACACAGCCAAATAGAAAAACATACCGAGTACTTCTGCAGCAGAAAGGCGTTTTTTGGGGTCAGGTTCGAGCATCTTTCTCACAAGGTCTTTGGCAGTGTCAGAGACTCTCGGCCATGGATCCCTCTTGAAGTCGATGACTGACCTAATGATCGCCTGAGCAACCCCTTGCTCAGTCTCTTTACAAAATGAATAAACAATATCAAGAGAAGGAACTCAAAACTTGGAAGAAGATAAGCAAATAAAATCTTCTAAATAGGTCACTAGTGAATCCATGAACAAGGTAATTTGAAACCTAAATCATTGATGAATCTAGTTGTTCTGCAGTAAATCATTCTATTCATCCATTGAAACTAAAACTCTTACTACTGAAGAACAGTAAAAAGATTGAGAAAATAAGATGGATCATAATACAAACCTGCCCAAAAGGGAGGGACACCACAGAGGAGAATATAAAGGATAACTCCAGCACTCCAGATATCAACCTCAGGTCCATAGTTTCTCCTAAGCACTTCTGGTGCCATGTAATAAGGACTTCCAACAATTTCGTTAAACCCCTCACCTATTACAAATTCACAAAAAAAAAAAAAAAATCAAGTAGAGGAAACATAACAAAAATATCTATTGCAATCTGAGATATTATATCATCTATTATACCAGGCCTAAAGAAGACTGATAATCCAAAATCTATGGCTTTAAGTGGCGACGTCTCTTTTTTATTAGCAAAGAGGAAGTTCTCCGGCTTAAGATCTCGATGCATTACTCCATTCTTATGGCATACCTGCAATCCCAAAAAGGTGTTCATTCAAATCATAAAGGTAGATGTTATAATCACTTCAAGACAAACAAGGAAACTTAAGCCACTACGAACCTGAACAATTTCAAGAATAGTCTTCATGACAGCAGCAGCAGCTCGTTCAGTATAATGACCTCTTGCAACAATCCGATCAAACAGCTCACCACCTTCACACAACTCCATCACTATATGCACTGCATCATCATCCTCAAAGGCGTCCTTAAGCGAGACTATATTAGGATGCTTAGGCATATGCTTCATTATCTCAACTTCCCTCCTAACATCCTCTATATCCACTGCTGTTCTAAGCTTCTTCTTCGATATAGACTTGCACGCATACTTCTCGCCAGTGTTGATGTCAGTGCAGAGGTAGGTAATACCAAACTCTCCACGACCAACCTCACGCCCCAGATCATACATAAGAGATATGTCATGTCCTGTTGGATCTTTCAGAACAGAGAGCTTGAAGCCAGCTCCGGATCTGTTTGTTGTAGTGTAGGCTTCGCTGTAAAAAGGGTTGTTTTTGGTCTTTGGTTTCCCATCTTTGGACTTGGTGTCAGAACCAGGGCTCGCACAACAGTTACCCATTTATAATCAAATCTGAGATTCACTCACAATCACCAACATGTGTCAATCAATCAAGAAAGCTTGAAACTTTATCAATAATCTCTTTAAAAAAGTGTCCAAATTTAGAAAGGAAAGACTCTATACTCTTAACTAATCCCAGAAGCATAGCAAGAGACTCAGATCTGATGAAGGGAAACAGACAAAAAAAAAACCGACCCAGAAGCTAAAATGCAGGCATCATCTACCAAATGAAATTAACACATGGAATCTGAAGAGCAGACAAGAAAAGAACGATGCTTTGAATATAGAAAGGGGAAAGACAGAGACCTGAGAGCTGAACCGGCGAGAGAGAATGAAGGTGAATCGGCGGATGCAACAGAGGGGGAAATGAGAAGTGGCAGAGAGAAAGCAGAAGAAGAAGGAGGAGAAGAGTCAAAAGTCTCCCTCTTTCTCGCTCTTCTCTCTAAGTGAGCAGCAAAAAGGGACTCTCTCTTTTTTTTTCTATTAAGGAGGAATCAGCGGATAACCCATTGCAAAAGACAGTCTCACACGGTGAGCCTTGTGTTCTCTCTCTCTCTTATTGTTGTTTCTATTCCCTCATCCTCCTCACTAATAATAATAATACTTTTTCTTAAAATTATAATTAATGATCCAAAGACTTTTGGATAGCATTCACATACGTACGTTACCGTATGAGTTATAGCCACATAGTATTCGCTTATTACAAAAATAAAAAATGTTAATTTTAGATGACTTACAATAATTGGCTGAAAATTTTCAATCTTAAAAGTTGGTTTATACTGTAATGTCAATGATTGTGTATAGTTCATCTTAAATTTTTTAAAACTATACTAGCTTAGCTATAACAATAAGTAGAATCAGTCAATCATATGCTCCACGTTTCTGAAATTCTTATAGAAGAAATAAATATTGTGATGAAATCATCACTTGTTAAACGATTATCATATTTTGAAAAACAAATAAAAATCGTTGAACAACCAAATAGAAAAATATTTTATTGTTGGAAGTGAGTTGCTTTTTTATTTATTTCTTTTTGTCAACGGAAGTGAGTTGCCTAATTTTATAGAAATCGACTTATCAGAAAGCAATGAACGTGGAATCAGTGCAGACCAACCAGGATCCTCTCTGGTTTACACTCCATTGTTCCAATCACAGAGACAACAACACATGAAGTCACACTAATGTAAAAGCATCTTCAACTCCATATCATATTTTACTGTAAAATAAGATAGAAAATTGAGCAATAAACAAACAAAAAATAATTATTCCACTTCATTTCCTACAATAAAATGTAGAGTGAGGTTAAGCCCACAACGATTCTCCAAATTTCATGTGGCCCATAAGTGAAAAATACCGACCAGTGAGTGTCTCTTAAGGCATCAAACCACGGACACGCTTTGCATCTCAAACTAGAACACACCTTTGTGTCTCCTCCTCTACTGAAAATGGCTTATGGGTTTTGCTCGCTGCGTCCTTCTTCTCTCACTTCCTTATTTTCGTCCCACGCTCTTGCGCCCACTCCGCAGTGGCGTTCGAGCTCGCTGCGTGTTTCCCGCGCTTTATCAGCAGCTGCAACTGTTCCGATTAGCTTTTCTTCCTGTTCCTTCACGTGGAACGACGTCTTTGAGATTGGTCGGAAGGAGTCTGCGTCTCTTTCTCAAAATGCCTCCTCCGATCTCACAGGGTTTCTAGAGAAAGTCGACCGCTGCAACCGCGGATCCGTAAGTCCACTGAAACTGAGTAAAGGTGTTAGCTTTCGTCTTTCCTTTGTATAAAGTTCGAAACTTTTTATGCCATACGTTTCAGGAGAAGTTAGCTGAGTTCATACCGTTTGTTGTAGAGGAACAAGTCGTTGGTTATATTCATAAAGAGTAAACCTTTATCATCCTCTGCTGCTTCTGTGATTCTTCTACAGTTTGAGTGTTTTTTTTCATCGTTTTGATTGCTCTCAAATGGTTTGCATATACAACATTGAAACAGATTTACGGAGTACTTGAGGGAGTTTCATGATATCTTCACGTTTTCAAAGAATGGTTGCGTTGGTGGTGACTATGTAACGCTTGATCTGATGTTTGAAAAGCCTGAAGATAGAACCAGAGCAGTTGCAGATGTGATCAAGATCTTGGGTGACAAAGGTATCATTCCAGGCATACGAAATGAGGTATAGGTTCATGTTTTTTATTTATTTGATCTTTTAAACTCTTGAATGATGCTTGTTTTAAGGTTCTATGGCTTCTAGTTGTCTTCATTTAGCTTATCTGTTTATTCCTTTTTTCACCAGCTGTATCCTGTGAAACCATCGTTTCATTCTTCCGCCTTATTTTCGCTAGAGCGTGCTGCTGCTCCTTATTTTGGATTGAAGGTAGACCCGAACTTCACTAAGTTGTTTCAGCTTGTAGCCATGAACACTAACTTAAGATGGTTTACCATCAATACTTGTTCCTTAGCCTGATTTTGCTTTGCGTGTCTTACACAAGTGATGCTATGAGCTCTGTTCGTTCTGAATGAGACATGACTCTCTTGTTATCTGATTTAGGGTTACGGTGTTCACATGAATGGGTATGTAGAAAGAGGTGGACAAAAGTTTCTTTGGATAGGTAAGAGAAGTCTCACAAAATCCACTTATCCAGGAATGCTTGATCATCTAGTTGCTGGAGGATTGGTAAGCTTTCTCTTCATCTTATACTTGCTCATGGCGATCTGCTGGTGATTAAAGTAAATATATCATGATGTGGAAGAAAGTATGTACTAGTGAGATTTTTTTTTTTTTTTTTTTTTTGGACAACGTACTAGTGAGATTATAAGTTCTGATTTGAGGGAATGTTTCCTTTGGGAACCAAACCAATAGCCTCACGGGATTAGCTGCGGTGACAACCTAGTAAAGGAATGTGAAGAGGAAGCTGGTATATCCAAAGCCATTGCTGACAGGTTAAGACATTCTCATCCTCATAATGTATACTAGCTCTCATGATGTTTTCCAACATGTTGCATTTTTATTCCTTTATTAAAGGGCGATACCGGTAGGTGCTGTTTCATACATGGATATCAATCAGTACAGTTTCAAACGTGATGTGCTGTTTTGTTATGATTTGAAACTCCCTGAAGATTTTGTCCCCAAAAATCAAGGTTAGGCCAAATCACTAGTAAGGCATACATCCTGAATTGCTTTGCTTCTCAGAGAGATGTGCTCTGCCTCTTTTCATAGAGCATTGTTGTTGCAAATTACATTGCAGATGGAGAAGTGGAGAGCTTTAAGTTGATTCCAGTTGCACAAGTTGCTAATGTGATTAGGGATACTAGTTTTTTCAAGGCCAACTGTTCCCTTGTCATTATTGACTTCTTGTTTCGCCACGGGTACTACTAACTCCTATCTTCCACATATTACTTTAAATCCGATCTCTGATGCCAGATCAATATAAGAGGATTCAGATCAGGTGTATGTGTAAATGAAAAAAAAAGCTGTATATGTTCTGGACTATGCAGAGTATATTCACAGCTTAATGAGCAGAGACCACCACAACTTTTAAATGCTTGGACACTTTGGATTTTCCGAAAAATATTCTGTTCCATTCTATCATGCAGGTTTATCAAACCAGAATCATCTGGTTACTTGGATCTATACCGAAGCTTGAGGAATGGAGATTGCTCATAAGAATGCTACTATCTTTTTTTCCTATCTGATGTTTTGTAAGTAAAAAGCTCACTCTAGTGATAAATATTACTAACTCTGGCTATGTCATAGGCTAATCATGTTTATATCATTCTGCATTTTATTTCAGATTATGCTGAGTCACTTCAGGTGCCTTCATGAGCATACACCACCATCCAGGAAGACCAAAGAAAATTCAGAACAACTGAGAGATGATCCAGATGGCCTAAGTTGCTTGTCCAAAAAGAGTTTCAATGACAATACTTCATTTGATTAACGATAATTGTTTCTTTAGTTATGTCTCATCTCTGTAATTGTTTCATTTGATACAAAGTTGATAATAATAATAATTAAAAAAAAGTGGAGAAAAAGACCCGCATGTAAAACGGTACACCGTTGCTTGAGATCCAAGTTTAGAAATGACCTAAATCTGTTCCTATAGGATCGAACAATTTTTAAACTATAAATCAAAAAGTGGAGTTTTTTCAATAGATATCGTCTTGATCATCAATCATCATCATGAACGCCTTCATCAATGTTTAAGAACCTCTTTCTTGTAATCCAAGCAATATCTATTTATGGAAAAGAGGAGGGAGGAGGCATGTCTCTCTAGCTCTGATTAATCAATCTCAATGCTCTTTTCTTTTTTAATGTATGTTTAGCGTCTAACGAGGCTTAAATAAATGGCTATGTGCAGAATGCTGGATGGAATGCAGTTCCACAGTTCGGAGGGTGGGACCAAAAAGGATCAGACGAAACAAACTACTCGGTTGTGTTCTCAAAAGCTCGAGCTAACAGGAAGCTGAACAAAGCTGGTGTTAGACATTCTAGTTTGGGAAGCGAACAAGAACTCATGGCTAGTGCTCGTCGTCACTACCACCACCAACATGATCTTCACCATCCTCGCGAAACCCAAGACGATGACCCTGTCATGGTAACATCTCTTTCACTCCTCATCTCTTTACTATGACTCTTCAACATGGATTCTTGGTTCGTATATAATCCAGTACCTTGTGATGATCCTTTTTCCCTTTAATTTATACAACGCGCATGGAGGATCATCACAAGGTGTAGTATAAACAATCATATTAAACTATATATACAATAGTCTAAAACACACATATATAAATGTGCTTGCATGCATCATATATATTATTGTGTTGTACAATTATAAAAAATAACAAAAATAAAAATCACCTCCATTTGTAATGGGACAGATACAATTTTCTATAAAATATTGAAAACTCCATTTTCTAGCTTGGTTCTTCATTTTGTATAGCAATCTGAATCACCTCCATTTATATATATAGTTTGGTCCTCATGCATCAATCTCACCTGATCCATCATCGTATAGAGATCAAAGAAATATATACATAAGAAATGTAATATTAGGTAGCTATAGCATGTTGTCTCCGTCTTAATATTATAAGACATGTAATATATAAAACATGTATATATAATGTTATTAGTCGACTTGCTAATTAAAATTACTAATTTTAATTGCCATGCAGAAGAAGAAGAGGATCTTGACCTACATTAATTGTTGTATAAGGCCAAACTAGGGCCTTTTGTTCCACAAAGTTGCAATCTTTCTCTCGTGAGTTTGTAGCAAAAAATATGTATCTAAACGTGTAAAGACGTTAGTGTAACGTTTCTGTAATGTATGTGCATCACCTGTTAAGATAATCCAGCTTTGAGTATACATTTTGAGTTCTGCCTACACGATATGAGAACAAATTAATATTAATCATATTCCTATCAATATATTGTACTACTATATATGATCATGTTTATATACATGTCGAATCTGCAAGTAGGTTCACAGTCTATCTCTGCCTTCTTGGATACTGTGGAATGCATCTAAAACCAAAGATATGGACAAGTTATGTTCTTAACTCAAATGATCTGCGAACGTTTGCATTAAGAATAAAAGAATGATACAAGTAAAGTTAACCAAAATGTACGTAAACCACAAACACATTAACACAAGTATGGTACTTAATTCTTAATACACAATTTTCAATAATTACATGTGGACTTTTTAATGTATATAACCCATTTAAGTAATGTTTGATAGTTTGAGAATATGTAAAAATGGGATGAATATGGTTCTAAAAACTCCAGTTCTCGAACTCATACCAACAGTCCTACACTACCAAAAGATTAGCCACATATATACTTTTTTCCGTGATAAAAAAAAACTTTAGAACATTTCTAATGCTCTATTTAACGGAGTATCCAAGGCTCCAAGCAAATAAAAAGAATAAAATACAAAGCAGTTGAAGAGAGAATAGACTATAGTATCTTAAAATGGACATGTCTAAACCTCTTTCGATACTTTTAGCATACGTGTATTCAAATATGGTTTAGTTTTAAAATAAAAAAGATAAAATTTAATTAAATAACTAAAACACATTAAAATATCATATCAGTATAAAGCTTAAGATACTTTTGGATACTATACCGTTAATTAGAATTGACCATGGCAAAAACTGGCAGATCGGTTCTTAACCAAATCTGTATTGGAAAAGCGATAAATTTCGGTTTACTTCGGTTCATTACTTATGTGATGTGAATCTAGAAAACATAAGGAATATTCAACGCATCATCTGAGGCGCGTGAGCCTCACGCGGAATCCTCTAAAATAGTTAACACAGAAAAAAAAAATCATCAGAAGGAAGCATCTTTGGGCACACAAGAGAGAGAAAGAAAGAAGAAGAAATCGCGATTCCTTTAACCTCCATTGTCGACGAAACATCTAAATCCTCCACAAACCCTAGAAGACACAAATCAAAATTCACGCGGGAAAATCGAAGTCCAATAGCTTAGATATGTTTTCTAGTTTAAGCTGATTACAGATTTTCTATAGGGAGGAGGTGGGGGAGGAGGTTGCGATTCGTGAGATCTATCTGCCTTGTGAATCGTGTAAGGAAGGCAGTGTCTGATCTTTTTCTTTTGCTCTTTCTCTCTTTTGAGCTATGTGATTTCATGTTAAGCTTGTTTTGTATTCAGATTCCAGCTCCTACTGTTTAGGGATTACTTAGGTTTAAGATTGTTCTTGTTGAAATTATATCCTTTTTTGAATGAAAATTAAAATTTGAATACTTTATTTATTCCATAACTTTTAAAACTAGAATGTGAGGAGGATTTATAGGGCGGAAAGTAGAGACCTTTGAAGCAGATAATACTTGTTTATATTCAAAACATTCTCACTTGCCTATGTGTTCATTAGCAATTTGCTGGTTCAGGCAGTGACTACTTTGTCTCTTAAGACGTTTGATTGTTCATTTACATTGAATTGTTTCTTGACCATTTACCCTCTCTTTTTTTTTGCTATAAACTGCAGGTGATCATGGTATAGCTGTTAGTTGTGCAATCAAGATATGGAATCAGAGAGCGCCAAGTTTGGAGGTGCATTTTGGTTGCGTTTAATCTTCTTGTCCCCTCATTATAACAATATTTCTGCTTAATTTCAGCGACTCTCCGACGTTAGATTGTCCTAGTTTAGTTTTGTTTTAATTGGTCAGTGAGATGCTGGGTGTTTTGTGTGCAGGTCCGAGGGAATTGGGTGGTGCACGTGATCTTATTACTCAATACAAGCTGTTGCCACACCATGAGTTCTTTTGCAAGAGATCGCTTCCCGAGTCACTTTCTGATGCTCATTACCTTCACAATGTGGTGGGCGACACAGATATTAGAAAGGGGGAAGGAATGCAGTTGGATCAGCTTATTCCTAATGCGTCACATAACAGAGATGGAAATGCTCGCATCCAGCCTTTTGTTCTTGGTGAACTTAAGGAGGCTTTTGAGCTTAACGATACATCTCCTGTTGAGTTGCCTCCTGTGAGAATCTTCTCTCTCTCTCTCTCTTACTAACCATGATAAGTTGAATCACTTTTTTTGTGATGGTAGGTGAGGTAGGTATGAGAATATGATATCTCTCCTCTTTCTTCTTACAGGCGGAGAAGGGTGCTCTTACCATTGCGTCAAAATCGAAAAGCGAGTCAAAAGATAGGGACAGGAAGCATAAAAAACACAAGGACAGGAACAAGGAGAAAGATAGGGAACATAAGAAGCACAAGCACAAGCATCGAGATAGGAGCAAAGATAAGGATAAAGACAAGGATCGCGAGAAAAAGAAGGAAAAAAGTGGACACCATGATAAGGTAAAAGAGAAACGTCTGCTCTTGTTGGTGTCTATCTTTATATTTGATTTTCTCAAAAGACTTAGAGAATTTCACTTTTAACTTTCAGAAAAGGAAGCACAATGGGAATGAAGATCTTGATGACGCTCAGAGGCATAAAAAGAGCAAAGTATGTGTAGGCATTTCTGTCTTGTTTGTTAGTAAAGCTGAGTTTGGACGTTTCTCTTTGTTTGGTCGCGCATTTGGTAAGGCCCTATATAATCAACTCTCTCTTTTTTTGCAGCATAAGAGTTCAAAGGTTGATGAGATGGGCACGATAAGGGTTTGAGGCTGAAGCGGTGGAGCCACTCAGTTTTTGTATTACACATCCAAGTAGGTGGAGGTTTAGAAGCAGCTACCGTATTTTACTGTTGAAAACTTTGTTAGGCAAGTGTCCATGTGTTCTCTCCTTGTGTACTTTCGGTCGCTGGACTCTCATCTGTTCATGTCAGTCGATGTACTGGAATGCTGCTGACCTCACGTTGGAACTCGATTTTTTTTTTAATTTGTCAGATATAAGAAACATCGTTCTTTGATCCTATACTACTCGATTATAATAAGCTTTAGATGCAAATTTAACATTGAAACGATGAGTTTCTTGCAAGTAATGGATCGTTCATTAGAAAAATATGTTCGTTTCAGGTACTTCAGGAAGTAAGAGAGAATTTCCACTGTACTTTTAAAAGTAATGGCAAAGGAACAATAGGCATTGATAGTTTATGTTTCTTGTAAACATGAAAGAGGTCTTGCAACTAGAAAATAAACATCTCAAGCAAACAACACGAAAAGAACAAAACTTGGAAGGAAAACAAATCTTAATATCTTTTGGTAAGGAGAGATAGTCTCTAGATCTTGTTGAATGCGACGATGTCAACACTCTGGATGTACTCGTTGTTAGGTTCAGAGGTGAGATAGTCTTCAATGAGGTTGTCCGGGGACACGAGGTCATCAACGATTGTGAGCATGATCGTTAGCTTCTTGATCCCGTAACCAACTGGAACCAGTTTTGCTGCAACCAATTTGAACAGAAATTAGCAAAACTGGCTGACACAAATAGTTACAACCTTTACGCTATTTTTTTTTTTCATTGCAAGTATGGGACTTACAAGCTCCCCATAGAAGACCAGGCATCTCAACAGCACGAACACACGCCTCAAGTTTCTTCATGTCAGTCTCGTCATCCCATGGCTTCACTTCCATGAGCACAGAAGACTTTCCACCTAACAAAATTAAGATGCAGGTTCTCAACAATCACATGTGTTCCAGATCAGAAAACAAAAAGACATTGCTTACTCTCTTTGGGCTTCTTGGTGTCCTTCTTAGCAGCCTCCCTCTCTTCTGCAGCTTTCTTTTCCTCCTCAGTCTCATCACCAAACAGATCCATGTCATCATCATCATCATCAGCTGCAGGTGCCTGTTCACAATTCATGGAGAAAACTATAACTATCACCACATCAAAACATTCTTCAAAACTATATTGATCAAAAATCAAAGCATTCTTCAAAAAACTTTAATGATCACTATACCAAAGCATTAAGATCAAGCTTAGGTACCTCAGCTTGAGCAGGAGCAGAAGCAGCAGAGCCACCGATTGAAACTCCGACGGCTTTACCGGGGAAACTACAACAATATGAAAACTCCTAAGTTCTTGGAAGAACTATCATAAACCAAATTTAATAGATTGATCCAGAAATTATCCAAAGGACGAACCTTTTAGCAAGGTGGGAAGCTACACAATCGTACCACTTGCTAGCATTAGGGAAAGTCTCGCTTGGTTTCTCAACAACGGCAGCGTATACCTTCACATCATCTACAGACAATTGATCTCTGCGAAAAATATCAAATCTCTTGTTAAAGGCGAAGATCGAAGCAATGGAAAGGTTTACGAATCGTATTGCAAAAAAAAAAGGGAAAGTGAGAAACTTACCCGGAGATGTAGGTTTTTCCGACGAGGTGGTCTTCCACGGATTTGAGACCCTGCTCTGTGTGTACATCTGAAAAGGTAATCGCCATTGTAGCTGCTTCAGAGAGAGAGAGAGAGAGAGAGAAGCGGCTTAAAAACCTATGGAGTAAGCCACTGAGAAACCCTAAACCCGATTACGAAATAATCTGATATGGGCTAACTCTTATTTGGGCCTTTGTTAAAGGGCTTTTTAGATCATGTTAAAATTGTCTCATATTTTTATTTTGATCCAATGCAGATTATTTCAAAGTTTTAACACCCATCCATCCGCACAGATTAAAATCATGGAGCATGTATGTTTTATATTCAAATAAAAAAAGAGAAATTCCCTTAGATAGCTCATTTTAGTTTATTTGTCACAAAAATAGTTTTTAAGGAAGAAAATGACTAAAATGTTTTTTTTAGAAGCTAAAAAATTCATTTATATGCATTTATACTCCTAGGGTTAACTAATTTGCACTTTAGGGTTTAGAGTTAAGGGGTGGGTTTGGGGTTAGAGTTTCAAATTTCAAAAAAAAATAAAAAAAATCAAAATTTCAAAAAAAAAAGTCTATTTTGATCATTTTTTTTTAAGGGCTATTTTTGTGACAAAAATTTAAAAATTGTTATTTAAGAGAATTGCCCTAAAACAAATATCAAATGCTGACTTGGATTTTACATCGAAATACCGAAGTCGGTGTTATCGATGTTATTACAGAAGCATCGTAAATTGAAAATATTCTTGCTGTCTCCCTTCTTTTTAAAAAAATAAAATCAGTAGTGATTCACCAAACAATGTGCATGGGCTTCTTCTACGTTCATGTTTTCTTTTAACGTAGATCACATCATTTTATTAAATGAGGTTGATCTCTCTATTATTAGTTTCATAAGGTTTGTACTATAGCGATCAAATTTTCTATTTTAAAAAATAATCTCTGTTTAATTTACTTTCGAGAAAATAAAGTAAAATATATACTAATACGACATAAGAAAAGATATCAATCAAATTACAATAAGACTATTTTTGATTTTACGTATCGTGTTGTTAACTTACCATTGGTAGCATATACTTTTTATTTGGAATCGCCTATGAAAATCCCACGTGATTCTCTTTATTTAATTGCTCCCTATTTGATTTTGTTTTTGTTTTTACTGTATCAGTCTTGATTTCGTTTGGTTTCTACAATGCATTTAAACTGGAGTTCGTACTTTGCAAAACAGAAACTACATTTTCAAGATCATCACTGCTTGCTTCGTCTCTCTCTCTATCATTGTACGATCTTCTCTTTTCCTTTTTAGGTTTCTTTTAAGTTTCTACAGAGTTGTTTCTTTTGTCCACAAAAAGGATAACAGAGTTCCTTACCTGCTCTGTTTTGTCATTGTAGTTTCTGATTTCGAGGCATGTTTATGGCTCTTCTTTTCAACTGTTCTTGTTTGCTTTCTGATAGTCATGGTTTAAAAATCTCATGTAGCATCTTCTGCTCTTCTGGCTGGAGAGCTGAGTTGGTACCATATGTAGTTGGGTACTTATTTACTTGGAACAAATGGTCTTTCTTGCATATCTATGTTATAATGGTTTAAGACCATGATTAACGGGGCACCTTAAGAAATTTTTTTAATGGTGGGGTTCGTTAATTTTGTAAAAATCGATCACAAAACATATCAAATAAGGATCGACTTTGGTATGTTTCTTATACTGTTTGTGGACTTCAATGACACGTGACAGCCCGCAATTATTTTTTTTTTTAATCAAACAAAAAATTTTTTTTAAGAAACCCACAATAATGATGCTCTAAGTTTTTTTTTTTATATATATATGTCATTTAAAATGTGAAAACGTTTGCCAAAGTCGGTGTCATTGTATCAAATGGTGTAGGAGTTTGTCACTGATCTAATCATTGTTACATTTCTACTTTTGTGTTCTCAGGATTTGGTCGAGCTTTAGGGCTCTTCATAGAGCCATTCATGTCAAACCGCATCGCAAACGTATCAGTTGAACGTGACTTAGAGATGTCAGAGAGGAGAACCAACAACGAAGGAGAAGTTGTTATCAATGTTTCAGAAGCGTCGAAAGACCCATCAGCATCTCCTTCGGCTAGACCAGAGTCTAATACAGGGAATGCAAAACCAGAACCGTTAAGCATTCCCCCTCCTGAAAGCTACAAGTTGTCTGGTAACATTCATAAGCCGCCTAAAGTTCCAAGTCCAAGCACTGAAGGTCTAGTTCGAAGGAGATCTCTTTCGAAGTCAGTTTACTCCAAGTCCAACTCAAGGTTCGGGCAGCAACAGTCGTACCGGTTCGATAAGACTATAGTTGAGGAAAACGGTGGAACCCTTAGGGAACATTTTGCTGCTTCTTCGTTTTCAAGAAATTCTTTTGGCAGAGGTTCTCCTAATAACAAATCGAATAGGAGCGTTTGCTCAACAGCCCTGAGCAAAGTTTCTGAAGAAGAAACTGATGAAAATGAGGAAATCTACAAAAAGGTTAAGCTACACCGAGTGAAGCGTAGTGGAATGAAACTTCTACCTCTGCTTGAGTTTCTACTGTTTGTAGCCATTCTGTGCGCTTTGGTTGTGAGCTTAACTTATGATACTGTGAAGGAACATTCTATTTGGGGATTAGAAGTGTGGAAATGGTGCGTTCTTGTGATGGTGACTTTTAGTGGCATGTTCGTGACAAACTGGTTCATGCATTTAGTGGTGTTCATCATAGAAAGAAACTATCTCCTACGTAAAAAAGTGTTGTATTTTGTGCATGGTTTGAAGAAGAACGTTCAAGTATTCATTTGGTTCAGCCTAAACTTGCTTGCTTGGGTATTTCTCTTCGAAGATGACGATGAACACTCTCGTAAGACCAAGAGATTTCTCGACTTCATAACTTGGACTATTGTCTCCCTCCTCCTTGGGTCAATCCTTTTCTTGGTGAAGACGTTTGCCTTGAAAGTCCTTGCTTCAAAGTTCAACGTTAGAAACTTCTTTGAGAGAATTCAAGAGTCTGTCTTTCATCAATACATTCTCCAGACTCTCTCGGGGCCTCCGTTTATAGAAGAGGCAGAGAAGGTTGGACGGGAGCCAAGTACAGGCCACTTTAGTTTCACAAGCAGCAAGAATGGAATGGTGAAAGAGAAGAAGGTAGTGCTTGATATGGGAAAGGTTCACAAGATGAAGCAAGAGAAGGTCTCTGCTTGGACAATGCGAGTTTTGATTGAAGCCGTGGGAGCGTCAGGTCTCTCAACCATATCTAACACTTTAGATGAGTGTAGCAATGCTAAAGAGAAAACTGATAAAGAGATAACCAATGAGATGGAGGCTGTAGCTGCTGCTTATGATATTTTCAACAATGTTGCTCAGCCAAACCATAAGTGAGTTACCATCAAACCAATGTTGTGATTTTTTTTTTTTTTAGTTTTCATCCTAATCATAATAACTTGATATTAATTGCTTCTTTTCAGTTACATAGAGGAAGACGACTTGCTGAGGTTTATGATTAAGGAAGAGGTAGACCTTGTACTTCCATTAATAGATGGTGGTGAAACCGGAAAAATCACACGTAACGCTTTTACAGAATGGGTGGTAATATTCTTTAAACACATTACCCTGGTTTTATTTTGTGTACATGATTATTTGGAGAAGTTGTATGAAGTTTTAAGAGCATGTCTATTGGGACTTGGGAGGTTCTTACGGAGGGGCCCATTGGAACTTCCGCTAAGAACTCCTCCGTAAAAACCTTCCATGGACATGCTCTTAAGGTTAGTGTGTAAAAAATGTGTTGCTATTTTTGACAGGTTAACATTTACACTAGTCGGAAAGCACTAGGACATTCACTGAACGATACAAAAACAGCGGTTAGGCAGGTTGACAAACTTATAACCGGAGTCTTGTCCATTGTCACATTCGTCATTTGGTTGATACTTTTGGATATAGCAACAACCAAGTTTTTGGTGGTTTTGTCTTCACAATTCGTGGGTCTTGCTTTCATGATCGGAAGCACTTGCAAGAACATATTTGAATCCTTTATTTTTGTCTTCGTGATGCATCCTTATGACGTCGGTGATCGTTGTGTTATTGACGGTGTAGCGGTAAACAAACAACTTATGAAATGTGTTTGCTCAACATTTTACTATTACTCATTTAAAACCTCTAATCCTCTTTTTTTTTTTTGGTGTTTTGAAGTTGTTGGTTGAAGAAATAGATCTTTTGACTACAGTGTTCCTCAAGCTTGACAACGAAAAAATGTTCTATCCAAATGCGACTTTGATATCAAAACCAATAAGCAATTTCTACAGAAGTCCAGATATGGGAGATTCAGTACACTTCTCCATCGCCTTCTCAACTCCTGCTGCGAAAATCGCAACTCTCAAGGAGAAAGTCACAGAGTAAGTAACAAAACTATTCTTCACAGTTCAGTACTCACGCATTGTGTAGTGACGAGAACTTGATGTGTTTTTTGGTCATAGATACTTGGTGCAAAACCCACAAAATTGGTATCCAGAACCCATGTTGCTGGTGAAGGCCATTGAGAATGTGAACAAGCTGAATTTGAATCTGGTCGTCACACACACCATAAACTTCCAAATGTTTGGAGAGAAAAATCTCAGAAGAACCGCGCTGATCATTGCTCTCAAGCAAATACTCGAGGAGATGGAGATTGATTACACACTCCTTCCTCAAGATGTTCATCTCACTGGTCACAAATGATCACTTCCTTGTCATTTTGCATTTATCATTTCCACTAGTACATGTTATTACAACATGATTTGCTTCAGTTTGATTAATTGAACACATAAAAATCGGTTTACACTCTTTAGTTCTGATATCATTTCATTTTGAATCTAAAAGAGCTTGAGATCGACGTTATAACACAAACCACTATACAGTCTTAACTATATATGTGCTTCTGTAAAGACTTATCTATATCCGATTTTGTCAGATTGAAATACTAAAATACTTGTGTGAATCTCTAAAAATAAGCACTCCGCTCTAGTTGATCGTTAAAAAAGATGAAACGGTAATACACTACAACGTATATGAACACTGAATACATGTAATCGGCCAAGTAATATTGCAGTAGTTAATTAGCCAAAGACTGACACTGGTTTCACAATCTTTTGTCAGTGACCAATCCGTGACACATCTAATTATTTTTTTTATTTTATTTTTCAAACATATCTAATAATTATTGTACTGATAATTGTCTTCACAAAATTATTCTTCACTAAATTGTGTGGCTTCTCGTGTTCATGTTCTTCTTTTTTTTTTAAGGTAAAGCACATCATTTAATTAAACGAGGTTGATCTGTAATATTATTTGCATCTAGTTCGGTGGAGATAGGACAACAATCTGTTATTAAAAAATCATGATGTTAGTACTACTTAAAAGAATATCCCTCCTTTTTTAATATAAATCGTTTTAGAGAAAATTTTTTGTTTTAAATTATATGATATTTTCAATTTTTGATATAAAATTTATTAGTAGTTAATGTTATATAACCAATAGTGATATACATTATATTTTGTTATTGATTAAATTGTGGTTAATTAAATAATTAATTATATTTTTATATTAAAAATATAAAAAATTAATTATTTTTTATTCTACGTGCATTATATTAAAACGATTTATATTAAAACACAGAGGGGGAATATAAACTAAAATATGTATATACACATTCGGTGGACATAAGAAAAATATGTCAGATAAATTTATAAAATAAGATTGTAGATTCATTGATCTTAATACGTCCAGTTACCAACATGTCATCGTAAGCATAAACTTTTATGGGAATCGCTTCAGAAACCCACGTGATTCTCTTTGTTTTATTGCCGCCCATTTGTATTTTTGTGGATCAATCTGGAACTTGGTTGGTTTATAAAATGCATTTTAAATCTAATTCGTACTTAGTACTTTGCAAAACAGGGACCAAAGTGTCAAGATCACTCCTTGCTTCGGCTCTCTGTGTCCACTGTAAGATCTTCTGATCTTCTCCCTTTTTTTTTGTTCCTGTAAAGTTTCTAAAACGTTTTTCCACAAAAGGGTACAGAGTTCATTAGCTGCTCTGTTTTGTCATTGTATCTTCTTATTTTCAGGAATGTCTATGTGATTTTAACTGTGTTTTTTTTGTATCTGTATTCTTTTGCTCTTCTGGCTCAAGAGCTGATGTTGGTAACTTTTCTTTATTGCTGGTTTTAATACATTCATATATCCAATATTCTAATTAGGCGCTGCTGGTAATTGGTGGGTTTTCTAGAAAGTTCATAGGTGTTGTTTTGAGTAGTTAAATACTCATTTACTAAGAACAAACGTCTTTCTTGAAGATCTTTGTTCTAGCCTTATGGATTGTTTATGCGTTAAGGTTTAGCTTTCATATTTTTCAAAGAGGTAGAAGCGCTCCTTAGTGTAGCCATGTTAGAAAGAGTGAAAACTTTGTCCAAAGTCAGTGTCAATGTATCTATTGGCGTAATTGTTTGTGAATATTGATCTAATCAGTGGTAGAATTTTATACTATTGTGTTCTTAGGAATTGCTATAGCTTTTTGGGATCTTCAGATAGCCATTGGCGTCAAATCACATCACAAGTTTATTGGTTGGTGGTGACTTTAGGATGGCAGAGAGGAAAGCTAGCAACGGAGGAGAAGTTGTTATCAATGTTTTAGATAAAGAAGCATCAAAAGATGATCCATCATCATCATCATCTCCTTCTTCCAAGGTAGAGGATCCACCAAAGTCAGATAGAGAGACTGAGAAACTAGAGCCGTTAAGCATTCCTCCTCCTGAAATCTATAAGTTACTTGGTAAGCCGCCTAAAGTTCCAAGTCCTAGCACTGAAGGTCTAGTTCGAAGGAGATCTCTTTCTAAGTCAGTTTACTCCAAATCCAACTCAAGGTTCGGGCAACAACAGTCTTACCGGTTCGATAAGACTATAGTAGAGGAAAACTGTGGAACCCCTAAGGAACATTATGGTGCAACTTCATTTTCAAGAACTTCTTTTAACAGGTCTTCCCCTAGTAACAAATCAAATAGAAGCACTGGCTCCATAGCACTTAGTAAGGTTGATGAGGACGAAACTGATGAAAATGAAGAAATCTACAAAAAGGTTAAACTACACCAAGGGAAGAGTAGTGGAATCAGACCTCTAGCTATAATTGAGTTGCTACTGTTTGTTGCCACTCTGTGCATTTTGGTTGTGAGTTTAACCTATGATACGGTGAAGAAGCATCGCATTTGGGGTTTGGAAGTTTGGAAATGGTGCGTTCTTGTGATGGTAACGCTTAGCGGCATGTTCGTGACGAATTGGTTCATGCATGTAGCGGTTTTCATCATAGAAAGGAACTATCTCCTAAGGAAGAAAGTGTTGTACTTTGTCCATAGTTTGAAGAAGAACGTTCAAGTTTTCATTTGGTTCAGCCTCATTCTGGTTGCTTGGGTACTTCTCTTCGATGATGACGATAAACACTCTCGCAAGACCAAGAAGTTTCTCCACTTTATAACTTGGACTATCGTCTCCCTCCTCATAGGGTCAATCCTTTTCTTGGCGAAGGCATATGCCTTGAAAGTCCTTGCTTCAAAGTTCAACGTCAGAAACTTCTTCGAGAGAATCCAAGAGTCTGTCTTCCATCAGTACGTTCTACAAACTCTCTCGGGACCTCCACTTATCGAAGAGGCAGAGAGAGTTGGGCGTGAGCCAAGCACGGGCCACCTTAGCTTCACGAGCACTAGTGGAACGGTGAAAGAGAAGAAGGTGTTGGATATGGGAAAGGTTCATAAGATGAAACAAGAGAAGGTATCTGCTTGGACAATGCGGGTTTTGATTGAAGCCGTTGGAGCTTCTGGTCTCTCAACCATATCTAACACTTTAGATGAGAGTACCAATCGGAAAAAGAGAGCTGATAAAGAGATAACTAATGAGATGGAAGCTGTGGCGGTTGCTTATGATATCTTCAACAATGTTGCTCAGCCAGATTCTAGGTAAGTCATCTCATCATGCACACAATACTCTACTTTTTTAAGCATATAAACTTGAATTATCTTTTAATCTTTTGATCAGTTACATAGAGGAAGATGACTTGCTAAGGTTCATGATTAAGGAAGAGGTAGACCTTGTACTCCCATTAATAGAAGGTGCTGAGACTGGAAAAATCACACGCAACGCTTTTACAGAATGGGTGGTAATGTTCTTCTAACATCTTAGGCATAACTTTTTTTTGTTGGCTATTGTAATTAAACTCTTTAAGCCTAGTTTATTTTTGTCCATGCATGTTTTGTTTAAAGTCTTAATTAAGTAGGTTTGGTGCGTAAGCAAGTGTTTGCCATTTTTTTTTTTTTTTGACAGATTAAAGTTTACACAAGTAGGAAAGCATTAGGGCATTCATTGAACGACACAAAAACAGCGGTTAAGCAGGTGGAGAAACTGATAACTGGAGTCTTGTCGGTTGCCACATTCATCATTTGGTTGATACTTCTAGATGTTTTAACGACCAAGTTTTTGGTGGTGTTCGCCGCAAAATTCGTGGGTTTTGCTTTCTTGTTCGGAAGCACTTGCAAGAACATCTTTGAATCCTTTGTGTTTGTCTTCGTGATGCATCCTTATGACGTCGGTGATCGTTGTGTTATTGACGGTGTGATGGTAAGCAAACAACTTTGAAAACTGTTTGCTCAATATTACTACTCTTTTCTAATTCTCTTTTTTTTTTTGTAGTTGTTGGTTGAACAAATAGATCTTTTAACTACAGTGTTCCTCAAGATAGACAATGAGAAAGTGTTCTATCCAAATGCGACTTTGATATCGAAACCAATAAGCAACTACTATAGAAGTCCAGATATGGGAGATTCAATACTATTCTCCATCGCATTCTCAACGCCCACTGCAAAAATTGCCACCCTCAAGGACAAGATAACAGAGTAAGTATCAAAAAAATTAAAGAACCATCTAATTAAATCAACTCACTCTCACTGAGTATATATATTGACCATAAAGAATTATTGGTGTATAGGTACTTGGTGCAGAATCCACAAAATTGGTATCCAGATCTCATGTTGTTAGTGAAGGAGATTGAGAATGTGAACAAGCTGAATTTGAATCTGGTCGTCACACATACCATGAACTTCCAAATTTTTGCAGAGAAAAATCTGAGGAGAACCGAGCTGGTCATCGCGCTCAAACGAATACTTGAGGACCTAGAGATTGATTACACCCTCCTTCCTCAAGATGTTCGTCTCACCGGTCACAAATGATATATTTTCCTTCTGTCCTTTTGCATTTGTTTTCACTAGTAACTAATTATTAGAACATGTGTTGCTTCGATTCAGTTGAATTATAAAACTCGGTTTACGTTTCGGTGTGTATTTTACTAATTCTTTATCCCTTCTTTTTGAATAGTTCTTATACCGATTTATTAGCATCTGGTTTAGTGTAGTTAATACTGAGTAGTTTTAACCGGGTTGTTAGATCCCATCCTACTATATATTAATTTAAAAATCATCTTGATTTTTGTTTTGGTTTCGGTCAATATCTAAGAAAATTGTTATAGTTTAATTGATCAATAATTTTTAATTTTTAATTTTATATATATTGATTAAGAAGTTATTTAATTGACTTTAATTTGCTAATTTGAAAATCTAAAAAAATTATAAAAAAATTTATAAAAAAATTGTTGGATTATCATAAATCTTAAGATATTATAAGAGGTTGTAAGTCTTTTATTAAAAATTAATTGATAACATATAAAATTAGGAAATCAAGTATAAGAATATTTAGAAAAGATAAAGATGGGAAGAAAAAAAACAAAAAAAAAGGAAGGAAAAATTTGTAACAATGTTCTAACATATTTTTGTCGTGTAAGAATGTTAAGATTTGTAGATTTTGAAGCATTTGATGAAAACATAATAATTTACTTAAAAATATGAAAGTTAAGAATATTTGTTTGATGTAAGAAAGAAATAAGAAAATTGTGGACTTGGAGAACAAGGAGTTCTTCGGGAAAAGTTACGAATAAACTGCTTGCGCCCACAGTTGCGAGGAGAGTCACATTACATTATTCATTCATTCAGCCCCACGACTAAACTTTTTTACTTTGATACAATAAAACTCAAAACTCTCTCCCTAATTCACCGACGATCTCACCACACCACTGCAAAGCCTTGCTCTAATGGAATCCGTCTTCTCAAACGTCGATCGTGCTCCCGAAGATCCTATTCTCGGTGTACGTCTCTCTCTCTAGATCCATCTCTCTTTTTTTTTTTGCATTTTTTTACTTGCGATTATGAATCTCCGTATCGGTTACTGCCAAGGCATATTAATCTATGATCTCCTGCTGCTACACTAGATAACTGATTCCACCAATGATTTGAGTTTGATTATTTATTTATTTTGTTTGGGAAAACAGGTAACTGTTGCTTACAACAATGATCCAAGCCCTGCTAAGCTCAATTTGGGTGTTGGTGCCTATCGCACTGAGGTACCTTCTTCCAAGCATCTTTGTGGTTTGCAATGATTCGATTAGCTATTTTGCAAGCTTAGGTTTTGATTAGTTAATTTATTTATTTTTTAACTTGGATTTTCAAAGGAAGGGAAGCCCCTTGTTCTTGATGTGGTGCGAAGAGCTGAGCAACAGCTAGTCAACGATCCGTGAGTATTGCAACATTGTTACTATAACTCGTTTTTGATTTTTTTTTTGTTTGCTAAAGCCTTTACACATTTTGTCTCTAAAGGTCCCGTGTCAAGGAATATATTCCCATTGTTGGACTTGCTGATTTTAACAAACTTAGCGCCAAGCTCATCTTAGGTGCTGATAGGTAATAATAATAACAATATGGTCTTTCAATTTTTAATACTATGTGTTTTGCTTTTTCTTTTTATGTAGCTTTTGTGACATATATATACCTCCTCTAATTCTTGTCCTGTATGATCTTGTTTTGATGGACAGTCCTGCTATTCAAGAGAGTAGAGTTGCTACCATCCAGTGCTTATCTGGTACTGGTTCATTGCGAGTTGGGGCTGAGTTCCTCAAGAAACATTACCACCAAGTAAAAAAGTTTTCGCTTTTTTTTTTTTTTTTTATCGTCATTGAATCAAAAAGAACTGTTTCTAACTGGGGTTATCGTTCTTCCAGAGTGTCATTTTCATTCCAAAACCAACTTGGGGAAACCATCCCAAAGTTTTCAACTTGGCAGGCTTGTCTGTTGAGTACTACCGTTACTATGATCCTTCAACCCGCGGACTTGACTTCCAAGGTTGCTCTTTTATTATCCTACACTTAGTTTGCTTTTTGTCATGGTGATGCCTTAGATGTTTCCATCCACTTTGTTTTCCAGAAATGATAACTTCTCTAAGTGTACTGATTCATACTCTTGCAATCTTACATTTAGATATTTGAGTAAGGAAGGAAATAGATCTCAAGATTATTTTCTGTCAACATATTTCACAAAAAGACATTTGATATATAGACTTGACCCTTGATGCAAAAAAAATAAACAGGTTTGCTCGAGGATCTTGGCGCTGCACCATCTGGAGCTATTGTCTTACTTCATGCATGTGCACACAATCCCACTGGAGTTGACCCAACCTCCGACCAGTGGGAACAAATTCGACAACTAATGAGATCTAAGAGCTTATTACCCTTTTTTGATAGTGCATATCAGGTAATTCATACAATCATAAGTCTTGCTTTGTTGCTTTTTTCAAAGGTTGCGTACAAACAAATGAAACCAAGTATACTTTTATGTTTGAATCTGATTTGATGTATGAAAAGGAAGCCTGACTCTCTTTTTCCTATCACATTTGCAGGGTTTTGCTAGTGGTAGCCTTGACACAGATGCACACTCTGTCCGTACGTTTGTTGCTGATGGCGGTGAATGCTTGATAGCTCAAAGTTATGCCAAAAATATGGGACTTTATGGGGAGCGTGTTGGTGCCCTTAGCATTGTAAGGAACCAAAGTTCTCTGTTTCATCTTTCATTCTACCCTTCTATCCATCTGATTTTATCGTTGTTAAACGTACTTTCGCATATTTTCTTTGGAATAGTTAAAACATGCAGCAACAAGATGCTTCCCAATGGCATGCCTACTAATTATTTGTACTTATCACACTTCGTGCCACACACTTATAACCTGATAATTGTTCGTCTTTCTGTGGCTTTGCTATTAACCCTCACATAGTTCAACAATAATTGCAGAGTACAAGAACACAGTATTTAAAAAAGCGCACCTAATTGTTTTATATCTAATGTGAAGGTATGCAAGTCGGCTGATGTGGCTAGTAAGGTTGAGAGCCAGGTGAAACTTGTTGTGCGTCCCATGTATTCGAGCCCACCTATTCATGGAGCATCAATTGTTGCTACCATTCTAAAAAACAGGTATATGTTTATCTTGTAAGGGGAGATAAGAACTAAGAAATCTATGCTTTATGTTACAGTTACACACTTCTGATTTATTTTTTTGGTTGGGCAAGGGAGTTAAGTAGAAGTACACTTGATTTTGAGATGATTACCTGTAGAAATATAGACTAGAGGAATGGATGCTAAGATGATTTTTTTTCTGAATTAAGTGGAAACAGAGATCTCTACCGTTTCTACCATACGCAGTAATTTGATAGTTTCTGATGTGTTGACATGGTTATGCCAACTCTGTGGAACCGTGCATAAATCACTAACATTTCATTTGTATTAATCAAAGCTTGTAATGAATCTCTTTATGGAATTGGGTTCTGCTCCATGTTTCTAAATATTCTTTGTTCACATCTTGACAGTGATATGTACAACGACTGGACCATCGAGCTGAAAGGAATGGCTGACCGCATAATTAGCATGCGCCAGCAGTTATTTGACGCTCTACAAGCCAATGGTTCATTTTTAATGCTTGTTTTCTCTCTTTTCCATTTCCTATTTTTATTTCTTATCCAGGTTTGCAGAATCATTAGTGATTTACTAATTCTTTAACTTTTCTCTCTTGGCACGTTGCCTGGCTTGCAGGCACACCTGGTGATTGGAGTCACATTATCAAACAGATTGGCATGTTTACTTTTACTGGATTGAACAAAGAGCAAGTTGCCTTCATGACCAAAGAGTATCACATTTACATGACATCTGACGGGTGAGTCCCACTAGTATCCTGTCTCTAGCTATATTAAACAAGTATAGTTCTACGAGGCTTAGCAGTAACACCACATAGTTCTAAAGATACTCCACGCGTTTCATCATGTTCTTAAGTATGTGAACCAAGATTATTGCCTAGATGATCTGAGAAAGCAATTATCTGCCATTGAGATTAAAGTTGCATGAACCAAAGGAAAATAGAAAAAACTAGATAATTATATGGTATAACCAGAATTTGTAAGTTCATGAAGATCCTGAGCTTGAATTTGAGAAGAGTGATCTTGTGTATTGCAGGAGAATAAGCATGGCAGGTCTCAGTTCGAAGACGGTGCCTCACCTCGTTGACGCTATCCATGCTGCAGTTACCCGCGTCGGCTAAACTAGCTATTGTTGTTTCATCTAATAAAATGAAGAAAAAACAGCCTTCTTGGTTTTACTTAAGTATTTTTCTGATGGTTACTCATCTGTTTCCTTTTGACTGAGGATGGTTTTAACCAACCAAACCGAGGATTCTGACTTTGAAATTTGAAATGTTGAATGAGAATATTGGTTATTATAACTTGCAATGTTATTTAATATGTTTATGTTTATACTGATTCTATTGTCGGCTTCATCAATTTATTTAGAGATGATTTTGATTCATTGCATATAAGGACATCTACTCGGTGCAAAAGGTGTAGCAATGAACAAAATAACTCGCTGCATGCTGTTAACACTGTATATGTAACATGTAGTTATTGTTTTACATTTGAAATGATCACTACTTTTCAAGATGATAAATTACACGACGTGAGTAAACGATTAAAAACCACATCATTCAGATATGAAAAATCATTTTTTTTTTTTAAAAAAGGAGGATATACGGAGATGTTTGAAGACTTGGTAAAGAGTCGGCATCTTACTTGCCCCCAACTAAACAACGTTCACCCCTCTTCTTATCATTTAAAAGATATTTGACTAAAACGTGTTATATATTCATACAACAAACTGCACCATTATGTAACTTAAAACCGGTTATCAATTATAATTTCATTTCATACAACAAATAGCACTATATATATTAAAATCAAATTTTCAGCACTTCTTGCGTTCAAAAAATTATATATTCTTTGTATCTGTAAAGGACATACAAATCTATTCTACTAATTTAGAGTCATACTTTTTATCTACTGATGAAAAAGGTTGTCATTAGATTTTAGACCTATTAAAAAAATATTAATACTAAATATAGTCTACTTTATTAGTATTATTCTCTACGGTTTAATACTCACTAGACAATTCATTAGGGGTACATTATTGAAATTCGTCACACTATATTATTAATTTATCCCTAAACAATTTGTGATTTTTATATTCATATTTTTATTGTCACATGTTATGCTCACTAAACAATTTGTTACGCATTACCAACATATTTTAACTATTTTTCATTCCTCTAAAAGAAGTCTTTTGAATATCTATAAAGATTTCAATAAATTTTAGAAGACATTGATCTTATGCATTCACAGAGTATACATTTGTGATTCATACATGTAGAATACGCTTAATGATGTGATTTGCTTGATCACACTGCAATTTATGCACTATAAAAGTATGCAGAAATGCTCAAGCAAAAGTAGACGAGGAATTTGTCTTGACTGCTGAGAGTTGATGTCATTAAGGATTATGAGTTTATTAGACGTGGTTATTAGTGCCTGCTAATTATGCTTGTTTAATAATTTCAGATTATTTGTCTTAACTTAGTTTAGTGGCTTATGCTGGTATCTTTTATTTATGCTTTGATCTATGGTTATTGTTCCATATGATCCCAATCTATATTATAATTGCTCAATTGTTTAATTAGTAGTCTCGACTAGACCGCCGGCTCGTACATAAGGCATGTTAAGCAACATGCTTTAGGCCTCTTTATAAATACTTAATCCACTAAACCTGAGCAGTGTGATCAGGTAAATTATATAGATACTTAAGCCACTAAACCTTAAACAAAGAATCCTTCGAGAAAGGCTGGTAAAACCGATGCAATGGCTTCCCGCTGCTGGAAGGGGTAACCGTGGCCGTGGTAACAGGCAGGGTCACCGCTAGTTCCCCTGTTTGGATAACTTTCATTTAATCGGGTTGAAGGTTCGGTTATATCTCTTTATGGTCTTTTAAACTTAATTAAGTTTATATGTGTTTAATGCCTTTTTCTTTGTAAAATGTATGACTGAAATTTTTTGATCATGACAACTTCCTTTTCAGTAATAGAAATATTTTAAAATAATCATAGGAATAGCTGAAAGATAAAATAAATAAATAAAAAGTCTAGAAAAAGTATATTACCTTCTTTTGTACAACATGCACCGCACGTTGTCTCTCCACCCCTGGAAAAAGTATACATCAACATTTATCTGTTTAATTTACTTGGCACCACCTCAGAAACAAAACATCACTGGAAAAAAATATACAGAACATAAAGTATTTTTTTTGCTCCATTGATTTGTTGGTGTGTGTTTTGTTTCATTCGGCGGTGAAAGAACAGAGACAATGGAGAGCGAAAGGACTAGTTCTTGATCTGTACGTCTCTTTTGCCTTCTTCTCTTCTCATTTGTGTATTTCATTTGCTTCTTTTTTTTTAATATATTATGTAAGATCTGAGAAAAAAAAAAAAGAGTCTGTGGGGGAAAGATAAACTGAGAGGAGTAAATTTGGGGATGGTGAGGTCATTAGGACGTAAAATAAGCTGGACAAGATCTTTCAGTTTTAGAAAGATGTTTGATGGTTGGAACTCTGGACATTCATCATTTTCTTCTCGCGGGGATGGCAGGCAGACCCCGGAGCACGAACTTGCTGTACACGCTACACCATCAGTCCAGATGACTCATAGAGGCAGGCAAAACAGGACATCAGGTTTGGTTACCTCTTAATATGAGCTTATGTGCCCTCTCGTGTAATTTAAACAAATAACATGATATCATATGTTTGACCCCAAAAAGAAAATGATAACATATAAATAGTAATACTTATTAGGGCATGATTATTGCAAGGTTCTTAACGTAATATAAGAGAAGAAGTTAAGAAACGGTTCTTATATTACGCTAAGAACCCTGCAATAATCATGGCATTAACAAAATATGCGTGAAAACGTTTTTGTTTGGAGAAACCACACACATATTTATTATATATAGTACTCCCTCTGTTTCATAATAAGTGTCGTTTTAGTTTTTTGCACATAGATTAAGAAAACATTTAATTTTGCATATTTTTTTATAGAAAAACATCATTACCCACACACCTAATCATATTTCAACCAATAGAAAATTAAACTGGAAAATAAAATCAATAAATTATGCATTGAAATCCTAAAACGACACTTATTTTGTAACGAAAATTTTTCTCTAAAATGACACTCTTTGCGAAATGGAGGGAGTATATGAATTGCACTTAGATTGTAGTTCTGTATATACATGGGTTGGATGATCTGAAACATCAATAAGTAGTAGTAGTAAACATAAGCATATCTTTATATTAGATTAGTTCTTACGTCGTATGTGCATTTATATATGTTTCAGACATGGAAGTGATGAAGGCAAGGTTCGCAGAACTGCTGCTTGGAGAGGACATGTCAGGGGGTAGCCAAGGCGTGACCTCTGCGTTAGCTTTGTCAAATGCCATCACCAACCTCGCTGGTAAATATTTGAGACTATTATGCCTAATTGACTATTTTGAATTGTTAAATAATTGACAAACTACTCGTCGGTTTGGTATTGGCAGATTCTGTGTTCGGGGAGCATATGAAACTGCAGCCTATGTATCCGGAGACTAAAGAGACTTGGAGGAAAGAAATGGATTGGTTATTATCTGTGGTTGATCACATTGTCCAGTTTGTTCCTTCTAAACAACTGGGCAAAAATGGAACATTCACTGAGGTGAATGCATGAAATATTAGTCATTTACGTAAACACAATACTCCTTGTGACTATTTATCTTATAAAACCTTTAATTTGATCTTTTGTAGATCATGGTGACCAAACAAAGAGATGATTTGCTGGTGAACATTCCAGCCTTACGCAAGCTTGACTCAGTTCTTCTCGTGAGTTTTTAACTGCATCCTCATGGAATACGACTTGATTGTTAAGTTTTAACGTTTGCTACAAGAAGAACATGTCATTTTGATTTATTTTTTTCCTATCAAACACAAAACTGTTTGCAAGTATAAAACATAAACATAAATGTAAACGTCAAAGACTTATCATCCCATTCAAGTGTGCATGTACATATGATCATGATATATGTTCATACTCTTACCTAATAAAATTCGGATAAACATTTTTCTATTTACTTTAAAATCTACATAGGATAACAAACTCTAAAATAGATTTAAATGAGTTCCATGCATATATGTGATTGCGTCTTGTGATGCCATCCTATTAATACAAGTTATCATTTGGCAGGAGACTTTGGACAACTTCAAGAACCAAAAAGACTTTTGGTATGTCCCAAGAGATGTTGAGGATACAGAGAACAATGGAGACTGGAGGAAGGATGAGAACTGGTGTTTACCAGTTGTTAAGGTTCCATCTGATGGTTTGTCTGAAGAATCGCGTAAACTGTTGCAAAGTCAAAAAGATTCTGTGGCACAAGTCCTCAAAGCCGCCACAGCCATTAATGATGTAGTATTGTCTGAAATGAACATTCCTGACAACTACATTGACTCTCTTCCAAAGGTTATATATATATTAAATTCTTCTTTTACTCTAAGCTAAATCAGCTAATATATAATTGTTGTTCTCTTGTAGAATGGGAAGACAATCCTTGGAGATTTTCTTTACAAGATCATAACAGATGAATACTTTGATCCTGACTACTTCCTTTCTTTCTTGGATTTGTCAACGGAACACAAAGTTCTTGATCTAAAGAACAGGATTGAAGCCTCCATGGTGATATGGGAGAGAAAGATGAACCAGAAAGAGAAAGATGGGAGATCACAGTGGGGATCCTCTGTTAGCTTAGAGAAGAGGGAGCTTTTCGAGGTCCGAGCTGAGACTGTTTTGGTTATGCTTAAACAGCAATACCCTGGGATCCCACAGTCTTCACTAGAAGTCTCCAAGATTAAAAACAACAAGGTAACAAAAATAAATAAATAGAAAAAGCATAAACATGGTAGCTAAATTTTACTGAAATTTGAATAAGAGTTTTGTTATCATGGGTCTTAACAGGACATTGGACAGGCGATTTTGGTGAGCTATTCACGGGTTTTAGAAAGTCTTGCTTCCAAGATCATGTCAAGAATAGAGGATGTTCTTGAAGCTGATGCGCTAGTTCAAAGACGGATGATGGCAGAGGCAGAGAGAAGATCAGCTGAAAGCGAGGTGGAATCTGAATATGAAGAAACCGAAAATATGGTTTCAGCAGAAACGCCAAACTCGAGGAAACTATCAGAACTCATAGGGTGGAGAATGTCATCAGATACAAAGAAGCATTGTTCCATGAGTGATATAGAAGTCTTCCACAAAGCTGAGCAGGAGAAGACAATGGTGAAGTCTCCAAGAGCTTTGGAGAAGTTGATGATGAAGTCTCCAAGAGCTATACCGAAGAAACTTTCATTTCTAGCAAAGTTAGAGAACATGAGAAGCCCGACTGAGAGACACTAACAGCTAAGTAGAAACGAGCATAGAAGAGAGAAGAGAGGAGAGAGAGAGAGAGAGAGAGGGGGAGAGATAATATTTTGTACATATACAAAAAATGCAGGCATTGGTTTAGGATTTGGACATGCATCTTAGTGTTTGACGACACTTGTGGTAGATTTTGTCTTGTGTTTATTCACCTGGTTGATCATGTTTGTTTTGATTGTTTGACTATATATTCCTGTTCTTTTTTGAAGAGGGAAGTGTGGTTTGGGTAATACGACAAGGTTTTGATAATCTATTAAAAATTGAAAAAAATAAAAGAAAATAAAAAAAAAAGAACATCCATCATCATTATGCTAATAATTAATCTAGACTGGATACTCAACATTTAAATGGTATAAAACTAAATGAAAAAAAAAGAAAAACATGATTTAAAAAAATGAAATAAAAGTGGAATAAATTGACTTTTAATTTAAATACTATTTTTTAAAAAAATATAAAAATGAATTGGAGATATTTTTATAATTGGTTTAATTTCACTCCGATACAAAATTTAGGCCAGACGAACCATGAAATCACTGAGAAACACACAAGGGAATTTGGATACATTAATCATGGCATATACAAAATATATAGAAAAATACAAAAAAAAAAAAGAAACTTAACATTACGAGATTTTTCTTTTACATAATAAAGATGTTACGGCATACGGAAAAATGGGTAAAAAAAAAAAATCATCAATTTAGACGATCTGAATCCATTCACCAGTGCTGGGAACACCTTTGTAGACGGCGAAGAGAAGATAGTAACCGGGTGGTGCAACGTTTCCACTAGGAGGTGCAATCGTCTGGACTTCAAAAGAACCAGCACCAGCAGGGTTCACACCACCGATACCCAACAAAAGCATCCTCATGTTCATTGAGATACTATGCGTTGTAAAAGATGGTGCTAACATGTGAATCTTGAGACTCTTCTTAGTCACGTCCTTTTGGTTAAGGTTGACCTTCACGTCAAAGTTCTGTCCGTATCTGATCTGTTTTGGTGACGTGGCGATCTTTGGCCTCAAGGTGGCTAGTGCCGGGTCGAGGTAAGGCGGTGAGAATTTCTCAACGCGAAGCTCCGTTGGGAACTCAACGTTGTACTTGTAACCATCGTTGGTGTTGCTTCCAGCGACTAGAACCTTACCGTCAGGGATAGCGATGGCGATGGAGTGGTACATACGTGGGATGTTGGTGGCTGCGAGCTCTCTGAAACGTTTGCCACGTGCGGCACGAGGCTTGTATAAGGTGGGAGCGAAGTTAGGGTCTTTACCATAACCCCATCCTGAACATCCACGTTTACCTCCGTTGACTAAGAGTATGTCTCCGTTAGGGAGGATGACGGTGTCACTCATGACTCGTGGCGTCGGCATCGTCTCTATCTTCCATCTTGGCTTAGCGCTGTTGATTCTTATCCTTGCACAGTCTTGTAGTGCTGCTTCGAATACCTACAGGACCGCGGAATTCAAGAAGACATTAAGTAATATGTAAAAAGTTATAGCTAATCAACTTATCACCAATTGGTTTTAAGTTGGAAGCTCGTATACCTTCTTGCTGGCACGGTAATAGGCATCGTGTCGGGTTCCACCGCAGACGAGGACCTCAGCAGGGATGAGTTTAGGGTTTTTCATGTAAAGATGGATGGGGAGGAGTGCTGAGGAGCCTGATCCAGGGTAGTTACGGGAACCACCTGGGAGCTGAGGGAACTCTTTGATGACTTGGTTTGTTTTAGGACTTAGAAGGATGGATCTGTTGTTTGCGAAGATGAAGAGGTTACCATCGGTGTTAAGCCATACGAAAGGGTAAAGGTTGTTCTCTTCAGGGTCGTCTGTTTGCTTTAGGAGCAAAGAGTCGTATAGCTTCTTGTTGTTTTGTCCTTCCTCTGGGATGTATTCGTAGTTCATGGCGTCTCTTCCTCCAATAATGAAGAACTTTCCGTCAGGGAGAGTTGCTTGTGTTGAGTACCATCTCTTCGCAGCCAAAGCCTGAGGGTATTCAATCCATCCACAGTTTGGACAAGACGCTAGGTACCTTGCTGTGTTGGCTCCTCCTCCATATCCTCCAGTGCTTATCATTGTTCCGTTGACGGTCAAACCTCCAGACGAACACCATGTATCAGTGGTAAGCTATTATCAAAAGTGTGAATAAAAGATGTTAATATATAAGTCCAAACAATAATATATATTATGTATGTGAATGTGGTTATGATACATACTGATAGAGGCTTAATGGCACCGTTGTTGACATCAACGAGAACCGAATGAGCCCAACAATCGATCTTGTTAGTCTTGGCATTGACGACGTGACATGGAACACCTGGAGGGAGCTTAATCTTTGAGATTCTCCAGATGGTTGCGTCATAGAATTGGACCTGGTTGACGAGTGGCATCAGACCTGCATGCATAGCTGACACACCTGAGTTTTCCAAGAATAACTCCCACTTTCCAGGCCAGTTTGTCTCAGCTTCTGGAGCACCGCCTGATCTCTTTTTTCCTCCAGCTTTTCCACCGGTAGCAACTGGTTTAGCAACCTCCACAACATCGTTGTCGTGGCTGCCGTGGTTGAAGCCAGGGAGGAAGGGAAGAAATGGTAGAGGGAAGATGGCATCCGACACAGCTGCTAGCATAAGGACAGATACTGTCCATATGACTCTTGTTGAGGCTCTCATTTTTTTTTTTTGATATTTTTTTTTTTAAGATTTTTATTCTTCCCCTGTTTTAGTTGGGGAAATGAGAAATTATGGTCCCAGGCTTATTTAAATTATGATTGCCTGAGTAGTAAGTTTTTTGTTTCAGCGTATTTTATAGGTTCTTGTACTTGTGTTTATTTTTAGCGTTTGCTATTTTAAAATGTGTGGTAAGAAGACGTCTTCCCTGAACAACTTCTAGTTTTGTGGAGAGTCTTTAATAAAAGAAATGTTTTGGGTTTTCATATCTGTCTCTTGTGCTCTTTTAGAATGAAGTGTCTTGCAGACAATAGGTGTAGATATTTCCTTAATTAGATACAGACATATTGTTTATTTTGGATTCATGTGATAAAACTCACATGAATTTGTTTCTTGGCTCATTTCCAAAAATATCACATTGATTAGAAATTGGAAGTTAGTAATTATTTATGTATTAAATATTTTTTCTAATTTTTTGATGTGGAATTTGGATTATAATATTCCAACAGAAATTAAAAGTCAGTAACATATGAAAATGTAAATGATGAGGCCGCGTCTACTCGTGTAGGTCCTCTTTTTATATATTTGGACTGTAACAAAATTGTAATTGTCTTTAATCTTAAAGTGTATGAACATAATATTTGTTCCCAAATGCAGTTCACGAAGAAAATTAAACAAAACGTACCAAGCATTGAAAACTAACAACAATATATTGATTCCAAATATAATATAGGCAGTGCCGGGCAATAATAAAAAGCAATTAAAAATAATTAAGTGTGTAATTTAGTTGATAAAAAATTCTAAAAGTGTGTAAGAAAGGAAATGATGGCACAAACTGAATACCTTTCTAACAAGCAGAACTACATTAAAGATTAGACTACTTGCAAACTTCTCTAATACATCGGTCGAAATATTGCTATGTGTGGGATGGTACAAAACTTGAGAGAGAGCAAAGAAGAGAGGAAGAAGAAGAGGTTGAGTCATTTGTGAAGATAAGCGATGGAGTAATATATAGAACATTCCGGTCGAGACTTGATGAAAACCTTTTCTTTTGTTTCTTGCTTAAAGACTTGATGAAAACTTGGGCAGAGATTACGAGAACAATAAACATTGTCAAGCATGCATCATGCCAATCTATTTCGGTAACTTCTATTTGTGTATTCAGTGTGATTTCATTCTCCACGAAGAATGTTCAAATAATTCTTGCAAATATACATTCACATGTACTCATCAAAGTGGGATAATATGATGGTGTTATGGACTATGGTACGGATACATGCACAACTTGTATAAATGTGTGAAAAGGTGGTAAATTCCAAGAGTGCGGTAAAGAAGGATGTCGTTTTATGCTACACTGCAGTGCGCCAAATTTTTTTTTTTTTTTTTGAGCTACTAATCCATGAAAATTATGATATGCATCATTTTATCCCAACTTTCAAACCAGAAAAGAAAATATGTTCACGTAAATTCTGCATAGAAACATCCAACTGTATTCATGAGTGTGACTTTAATTACTTTATAGTTCAAGTGTGCTACTTTACCTTTAAAGGTGAGTTATAAGCATTATAAGCATGTGTTCACTCTTTCTAATGGGAAGGAGACAAGCATCACGGCGTATTAGGGTGAAGCTTACGATAAAATAATAGAACTAAGGAAAATTTTCTTACATACTGAATGTCTGATTGGAGATATATGTAAAATCGAAATTGATTATTTTAGGTTAACAACTTACAAGGCTCCTTGAAGCCGTTTAATTTGCAGAGAGATTACAAGAATAGAGTCGTCGTTAGATGCGGTTTTATATGTATATTACAAGATTTTATATTTATGGAGATGTATATATATATTACAAATCAGCTTTCACGTGTTGCTCCTGGTTTCACAGATCTGCATGCAATGTAGACGAGAACCACTCGTTAATAACCAAATCAAAGCATCCAAGCGCTGAGAACTGTTGAGACCGAGTGAAAGCAATTTACATAAACAATTAGGTTCCGAACAAGAACGTAACATCATGGTCTAAGAAAACATTTATAATTAAGCAATGAGCACAAGGCATTGGTGAATCAATACACACCATGACGTTCAAATTTTCATGACCAACCAATTAAAGATCTGTTTTACTGTAATACATGGCCATGAAAGGCTAAACTATCAAAAGATCAGCCCAACGGGCCAAGGAAGATGCAGACAAAAGCAGAAAACAAAACAAAACAGAAAGACTCTCTGACCCTCGATATATATCGTTGCGTGCAAGAGAAGGAAGAGCAGCAATAAGGCAGACAATTTTCTAATAAAACCTATTAAGAAAGAAAGACCACAATGTTAGCAACTGGATCATCATCATTAACCTCAGATGTCAAATCCCATGTAATAAATAGAAACCGATAAAACAGTCTTTTAGATTTTAACTAAAAAATAATTAAAAGATGTTTCTTAAATCCCGATAAAAGACTCGTCTAAGAGACTCTCAATAAACATGCTCTAACAAAAACCAAACATATATCTCTAAACCTTTACCTCGTAAACTGAATCAAGAAGAAGCTCGTTGTCCTTCACAATCAAGACTCTCGTCGAAATTCTTAGAAGGGTACTTAGCGGTTACGACACCGACCTCGAAAACAAGATTATCACCGGAGGATCGAATCCCGGTGATAGACCACCACTGATAAAACGCCCTGACACGAATCCCTCGGAGCTCCGCGATCTGACCATGCGTGATCCGACCCGTTACCTTGTCTGAATAAGTCGCGAGGTAGTTATCTGGTGGAAGGGTGATTTTGCATGTGCCGTGGAGGAGAAGGGAGAAGTCTCCCGAGGTTTTGTTGATGAAGTAGTCCTTGACGGATAGAGGGAGCAGCCCTATCGGAAAGCCATGGCTCGTGAGCTCCGCGTGAGCCCGACTCGGTGGTTTGACTTTTGGGCTTGGATCCTGTTGGGAGAGAGGTATGAGGACGAGGAAGGAGACAAGGAAGAGAGATATCTTCATGTTCGTTCGTATCGTCCCGGAGAAAACTAAAAACCTTCAAATCTACAGAAACTTTTTAGAAGACTTTTTCTGTTTTTTTTTTTTTGTTTTTTTTGGGAGACTTTTCCTTTTTGGAGACTTGGTTTTGTCGTTTTTGTTGACTTTGAATTAGTAATTTTGTATATTTATCTATGTTACCGATTTAGCAGAATAATATAGAATTAACCTACATATTATTTATAAAATATGCTACTAAAATTATTCAAAAATAATATTTTCAAACTAATTATTTTATTATAAATACAATATTTTCTATTAATATATTTTTATATAATCATATTAATATGTTTTGATATTGTCAAATACACAGATTATTTTATTATAAATATATTATTTTATGAAAAATAATCTTAGATTAATAATAATATAAACTTAATAAACAAATTAATATCATTAATATAAAAATTCATAGAAAACATAAAAACTTTGTTGTGAAACTATTTTTCTCTTCAAAATATCTAATTTTAAAACCAACGAATAATATGTTTAGTATTATATTTTTATTAAATAAAATTGTGTAACAATATATTTAATTTTTTCCACTAGGATTAACTATGAAAATACATTAAAAAAAAGTCTACATATCTTCATCAGGGAATAACTCATCCTTTAGCGCAGGAGCAATCCACTGAATCTGAATATAAGTAATCTCCCAAAGATCATCATCTTCCTTCTGCACCAAAATCTCTTTCTCCTTCATCGTACCAATCATTATAGTCAAAAGCTCAGGCACCACCTCTTGAAGTTTATTATCACCATACTCTCCCAAGTCCGCCTTCATACACGTATCCATCCTCCTCAACACTCCTAACCAAAACGTTCTAAACTCAGCACTCCCCACAATCTGCTCCAAGTAATGCAAGAACACGTTCTTGAGCATCTTCATAGCTATCTTCAACGTACCCTCCATGCTTCTCATCTCTCTTTCCGCGTTCTCACGCCTTGAATAGTCTAGTAGCTTTTCATGCAAGTCATCTATCGTTGGGAACACAACATGGTCTATGCAGTAGATACAACCTGACGGTGTGAATCCAAGATCCTCATGTGCCATGATGAAGCTTTTCTCTAGAGAGGTTACTGCTCTGTTCCTTATCTCTTCACGGCGTGCTAGTGTTGTTTTCCTGAAAGCTTCAGAGAGTTTGAGGAAAAGATGATGAACAAAGTTGACTCCTCTCAAACTGTTCTCTTCGACTGATGATGAACTGCTCGTGTTGCTTGCCACGCTGAAGTTGTTTACCGTCTCTGTAGAAGCTGTTTTGTACCATTGTATCAGCATTGTGACTGACTCTGTCATGAGGTCTAGTATCGTCAAGTTCTTCTCCACAGCACTGTTTCTTAACGCGACAAAGCTAAAGGAGCAGTCAATGCAATAAGCGTAACTTGACTGCGAGAGATGTGAGGCGTTGGTGGACATTAAACCGATGAGAGCATCAACAGCTTGCTCTTTGGTTTCTGGATGTCTTCCACACAAAGAAAGCAGCTGCAAAACGCTTTTCCAACCAATCTGAGTTTGCAGATTAGCAGAGTGTTCTGTAATAATCTTGCTGACAAACTCTGTTATTGTGTCATAACATGTATCAATGATCTCTTTATCTATCTTCCACATTATCGTTATAGACCTGAAAATCAGCTCCTCTGGTAGCTGGTCTTGGAGGTTAGAGGCGAGGATCTTGATGCAGACCTTGAACAGACCAGGGATGCCTTTTTCTACAAATGGTATGGGTGAGAAGAGAGGGAAGTTTGCTACGTTGAGTAGATACTCGTGGTAGCTCGGCCAGAACGTGCTGAACCGGTGGATGTTGGATAAGGCCACGGCTGTGATCAGGTCCCAGCAGAACTTGACCGTCTCTTCTTCCTCTATCGCCGTGCTGAACTTTTGTCCTTTCCCTGCAGCTGCGTAGATCAGAGAACGGCCTAGGTTCAGCACTGCAACATCAGGCAACACTGAGCTTTTGCTGAATATTTGACCTATTCTGCATTGTTTAATGACTTTAAGGTTTTGCTCAAACTCGCTCATTCCAAGAGCTACTGATTCTTCCACACTGTCTAGAGCCAAGAAGTGTGAGAATCTACCCATCAGACTAGACCCTTGTCTTCTGTTAAACTTGGTTTCTTGGCTCGCAAGTATGTTTAGGTCAGGTTCTGATAAGGTTTCTTCATCTGTTGTTTCAAACTCAATGGCAGACTGTGGAAGAAGCTGAAGCTTTCTGAGTTTCAACAGACAATCCACAATGTTCCTCCACCCTCCTCTAATAGAATCTCCGAAGTTGTTAGCAAGCGTGAAAACCGCAAGAGTGGCCATCCTCGGTTTCATATCATGACTAAACGCAAACAAAGTCTCTTCAGGTGTCGTGTAAGGGTTTAGTAGCGTTGTGAATTTGCAAAAGGAAGCGATTAGTTCATCAAGAATGTCTTCAAGGCCGTACTGTGCAACTCTGGCTATAGAGATCAAAGCATCAACGCATTCATGAAGCACTTCATCATCATCTGAATGCTCAAAGAACGCAGAAACAGCTGCTATAGATGGACCTGCAATGGTTGCAAACATATCTCTTCCTATTCGCCTATCAAACTGACACATACTTAAAGGTTGTGTAGTCTTTGTTCTGTTCATCAGCTCAATCCATCTGTTTGGATTCATCTCCACTGGACCTGAATGTGTCGATAAAGCGAATGCGCTTGTTGAAATGGATTGGAATAGCTCTGAGAGGTACTCTCTTGGAAGATCTTTTCCAGCATTGATAGCTCTGTTGTTGCGGATGAACTCATCTTCAGTCATTTTCTTCTTAACCTGAGGGTTATGCTGATCTGTGTTGAGCATGATAAGTGAGTAGCATAGAATATGAACAGTATCTTTACTTGCAAAGATCTCAGATGACTGTTGATCATAGAATCTCTCAGAGAAGGCTTCAATCATACGTTCAATCTTTTGAGATTCTCCTGGTAACCGAAACGACTCCAAGAATGTCCTCAAGGCAGTGTCAAGATTCATGCCTGTGAACTCAAATGTATGTGTAAAGCTTTTAAGAACACTGAGATGTAACTCATCAGGATCTCCAAGGTAATCTCCAATCATTGTCTTGTCCAAACCTGGTGTGAATCTGAAGAAAGAAGCTAATGCCATTGGATCAGGAGGATCTGAGACTAAGTGGTTATATTTCAAATACTCCAAACCCTTTTTCTCATCTCTATTGAAATGATTAGCAGCAATTGCTAACTTCCTTTTCTGTGCTTTCCTCACTCTTATATGCTCCACCCACGTCTCAAAATCCTCTTTTGGCTTCTCTATCCAAAAGGGTATGTACTCGTTAATCTCAACAGGGCTTGGCTTAATGGTATTGGAGTCTTCTTCCTCACCACCTTCATCTTCTTCTCCATCCATATTGTCAGCAATGTTGTGAATCAGGATCACAAGACCTTCAAAGGCTTGGATTTGCATAGAGGTTAAGGGACCAGATGTAGGGAAGGTGTGTCTGCATAGAACTTTGCCGGTCTCTTCAAAAACATTCCTACATATGGGATCACAATCATAGTTCACATATGCTTCAACTATGAAGGCAGGTTGTCGGCAAAAATTAATTAGCCCTTCAAGGGCCACTTCTTGTAACTGAAGGAAGCCTGTGAAAGCTGTAACTTTAAGCAACACAAAGGAGAAGAAAGCTTCAAGTTGTAGCCTCACAAACCTAATAAAACAAATACATTGTTTCAGCATTTAGGTTTACTTGTAAGACAAGAAACATATGACTTACTTGCGGAGGAAGTGATAGATGTTAAGGATACAACTAGAGATCATAGAGAGCACAAGAGGACTTGAAGAAGCTCCATAATGAATCAAATGATGAAACAGATCGTCTTGAACCATCCTGAGAAGCTTTGGATGTTGTCCTATAGCATCACCACTTAACTCAATGGCACTATTGATTAAGACCAAAGCGAAAATCTGCACATCCTCGTCCGCGGTGTGGACGCTTGTTCCTTCAGAGTTCTCGACAACCTCAACAACATTGAGCAAAGAACATAAGAAATGAAAAATGTCGATGCAACAACGTATACCATATCCGCTGTTCATGTCGATTTCATCGGTGTCAGACTCTGAATCTTCACCACCTTCTTCTCCTCTGACGTCAAAGTCAGGTAGCCTAGAGAAGATGATCTGAATCAGCTCGTGCATTGTGTATCTTCCATTACGTTGGAGAAGATCTCCTCTACCAGCTGATTGTTGCACCACTTGAAAACATGTGTTGACGATTGTGCAAACCGCTTGGTCTTCTAGTAACTCCTGTGTTAATTCACATCTTATTAGACAACTTTTTCGAAAATTTTCAAAGTTGAAAAATGTTAAATCCGGAATTATGGGCTTCTAACTTAAAATCCACTAAGAATAAATGCATTGATCCTAATCGTTTATATTATTAGTTCATTAGTTCTCAACTATAGATGAAACTTTATTCATTCAGACAAACGAACCGAGGCTGGATGTTTCATGACTCCGGTTAGAACTTGAAGGATCCTCATCATCACTGCATCTTCAGATATAGAATCTGTCTTCTCCAAACGACAACTAGTGATCCCAGAGACAATAGAGTTCATAGCATCTCTAGCACCAGGACTTTTCTCATCAAAGATCTCAATCTTAAGAATCTTCAAGATTGAGGATAAAGCCACTGCTGTGGCGCTTGCAGGGATCTCATCGCTTTGAATGACTTCAAGGAAAGGAGAGAGGTAAACCGAAGGATCGATGGTGCGCCATTCTTGCTGAGGGTTGAAGATAAGAGCTCTCAGAGATTTGAGAGATTGTTGGACTGATGAATCACAATGGTCTGTTTCTTGGGGAGAAAGGTAACTCTCTGAGATGGGTCTGCGTATTACTGCTAGGACTGCACCAACCTCAGTGTTAAGCATGCATGAGATCCCTAGCTCTTTACGCTTTGCTTTCACCATGGCTCTCTCCATGTCTCTCACCTTACCACACTCTTGTCACCGACAAGGAAGAAAAACATTTAGCAACTGCTTTTCTTTTCCTCTTTTCGTTTTTTATCTTGTCTCTGTACGGTCTCCCCTTGGTTAGTGCAAACACATAAACTATATTTGGAACAATACGTTTTAGTGGCTAAGACTAAGTGATGGGTGATTTTCAACCATTTGTCTTCACATTTGTAGGAGAACTCCACCGTCAATTTCTCTATGGCTTAAAATAGAGGCTAATGTAATAAATGCAAATTCAAAATTAAGACGTAATATTTGGATTAAACCTAGGTTAAATATGTTTATTCTAATAAAACTGTACAACTCTGTTCGAAAACTATTGATGAATCATGAATGTAGGGAAATTCGTAACGTTGCAGTGTATTTTGAAGGGGGGGATTAAAAAATCGTAAATGGATTATCTAATAAACATGAGAAATCACAAAAGAGACATAAACAAATTATTTGGATAAACACTAACCACATTTTTCCATAAACGAAGTAAAAATATAAAATTATGTAATGGAATAAACTTAGTTCACGTAGCTCTAATCCTTTCCCATTTCTTAAAAATAATTTGGATAATAGTCAATTTTAGAATGACTTTCAGATGTTTTCTAAAAAACATTAAAAATAGTTTTGCATTTTAACTGTTACTTTCATATCTTACATTTTTAATATTTAAATATTATTTTATCTTAAATTATGAGTATAATTACAGGAAAAAATAAAACAACTTCTCTACAATATTTATGAAACTATACCAATTGCACGATGAACAATTTCTATTTGCATTATGTTAAAAAATTTGTGTAAGATAAATTATACTTTCCAGGAATCAGAACATCAACTTTCTTAATATAAATATTAATTATCCTTTCGACTAATCCTTTCTATTTTCATATTTACATCATATCCATTTTTTTTTTGTAACAATGTTGTTTAAAATAATAAAACAGTTGTAAACAAATAATTATCTGACCAGAATCCCAAATCAAACGGGAAATGTAGTACGGATTCGGGTCGGGTCAATCTCGAAATGGGCAGGCTACAACTAACTGAAAATACCAAAATCCGAATCATCTTCTTCAACTCCGAATCAAAAACCCTAAGCTCTGTTCTTCTTTCTAACATCTCCTTCAGTTTCGCGCCTCCGAGTGCGATTTACAATGCATGGCCACGACGACGATGTTCACTTCTCGTCATCTTCCATCAGAATCAATCTCCAATCCTGCTCTAAAACCTTATCCTCTCACCTCTCTAACACTCGTCTCTCACTCACTCGAATGCTCGACTCTCTCAAGAATCGCCACACTTCTCCACGATCAACCGTTCGTCGTCCCAATTCACCGACTCAGATGCTCAGTTCACTCACTCAGCTCATGATCGGCAGCAAGTCTCCGCTACTCTCACTGTCTCTTATCCAATCTACACAATCGATTTGCTCCGAGAGTAACGCCATAGCCACGGGACTAAGCTCGCCACTGCTCTGCTGCGCATCTTTGTCTCTAAACAGGCCTAGCGAGTCGGATGCGATACAGCAGCAGCAGCAACAGAGTCAGAAGGGTCATTCGGTGAGCCGGAACGCGGAGGAGCGAGTTCTGATCAGCGAGGTGTTGGTTAGAACCAAGGATGGAGAGGAGCTTGAGAGGAAGGACTTGGAAGTGGAGGCGTTGGCTGCTTTGAAGGCTTGCCGAGCCAACTCAGCGCTAACTGTTCGAGAGGTGCAGGAGGATGTGCATAGGATTATAGAAAGTGGGTACTTTTGCTCTTGTACACCTGTTGCTGTTGATACACGCGACGGGATACGTTTGATGTTTCAGGTATATATATACATTATTATGATTACTCTTTTCAAATTGATGAGACCAAAAAAAAAAAAAAAAGAGTCTCTTTTTATGCTTTTGGGATGTAAATAATTCTTGTTTTCTTGCCATAAGGTAGAACCAAACCAAGAGTTTCATGGGTTAGTCTGTGAAAACGCAAATGTTCTTCCTTCAAAGTTCATACAGGAAGCTTTCCAAGATGGATTTGGTACGTGACCTCTAATTTGGTTTATTTTTTCTTCTATTATAATGTTCTTATGATAAAATTCGTGTATCTCTTTGAGGGTTAAATGGATTCACGAACCTGACAAAATTTCGAGTAAACTGTGTGACAATTAGTGTAAAATGTGTGTGCTTTAGCCTTGGATGGGGAAGATAGAATATGGGTAGGTAGTATAACCAAAACGATTTCATGTTTCGCAAATTATCAATCCCGAGCTGTTATCAGACATAATACTCCTATGAACCCGAGCTTATGAAATTCATTTGAAGTTGCTATCCGTTAGCATGTAAATTTATTATGACTAATTAGCTGGGATTATCGTGTTTAATTGGCTAAGATCATTGTTAGTAAATTGTGTTGTGAAGTTTTGTAGGGAAAGTGATTAATATCAAGAGACTGGAGGAAGCAATCACATCCATCAATGGCTGGTACATGGAGCGTGGTCTTTTCGGAATTGTAAGAGTTATTTGTACACCATAACTACTTGTCCGAAAAGTAAATTTACATCCTGGAGTCAATCGCTTACTTTGTGGTTTTTAATACTCGTCATTGTGTTGTCGACTGTTGCAGGTTTCTGATGTTGATACGCTTTCTGGAGGTATAGTAAGGCTTCAAGTTGCTGAAGCAGAGGTTAACAACATATCTATCCGATTTCTTGATCGTAAGACGTAAGTTGGTACCAATTCCTCTCTTTTTATGAGTTTAGTGTTGGTTTGAATTGTAAGTGATTCTGTATGACACTGGCAGATTCCTTGTATTTCAAATTTCATGTTAGGATTTTGATTTGATATTGGTGTCTTCTATGTCTAGTGGCGAACCAACTAAAGGGAAGACAAGGGTTGAGACAATACTCCGACAGCTTACAACAAAGAAGGGACAGGTATTTTTTGAACTCTCTCAGCTTAGATGTAAAGATGAACGGTAACTAGAACGTCATAGTTTACCTCGGCTGTTAGGAACCATTTTTGATGGTATCATCTATCGATGAAATCCTTTGGGAGTCTTATTTTGTATTAAGTTTGATCACTCTCTATGATGTTATATTGTAATTACGTTCTTCAGTTGACAAAAACTGAAAGCTTCTTCGAAAATTTGCCGTAAATAGTTTTATGCGTGACCCTTCAAGATGCCGTGGACCTCTACATACAGATTACCTAATCTGGGTTTTAATCCCTGTAGGTCTACAGCATGCTTCAAGGGAAGAGGGATGTAGACACTGTGCTAGCTATGGGAATCATGGAAGATGTTAGTATTATTCCTCAACCTGCAGGTGGTGAGTGAATGTATTCCTCGATTTTGAGCTAATGCTTTTAGTTTCTCTCTGTGCTTAAGGTGCAGTAGCATGAGTGGAGAAAATAAATGCCTTACTTATCCATCAGCCACATTAACAACAGGTTTTAAAAGCTAAGTATAGCTGAAACTTTCTACTCTGCCTTTGTTTTCCCTGGAAATATTAGATAGTGGGAAGGTTGATTTGATCATGAACTGTGTCGAGCGTCCCAGTGGAGGCTTCTCTGCTGGTGGTGGGATATCTAGTGGGTACGTCTAGTTGTTAACTACATACGGCGTTTCACTTTTTTTCTTTGGTAGCTTGACGACAAAGTTTGTTTATTTCTTATTTATAGAATCACGAGTGGCCCCCTATCAGGACTAATTGGAAGGTAAAATCATGTGACATTGCTGTCTTCTATAGCATAAAATCTGTATATACTATTTGTGACGATTCATTGTTAGCTGTGGCCCAAGCTGGGTTTATTTAGTAAAGACATTACTGGTGTAACTGAAGTTATTATTTCATGCAGCTTCGCTTATTCCCACCGTAATATATTTGGAAGAAACCAGAAGTTTAACGTTTCCCTGGAGAGGGGTCAAATTGACTCTATATTTCGTATAAACTACACTGATCCATGGATTGAAGGAGACGACAAGAGGACATCCAGATCTATTATGGTTCAGGTAAAACCTTAACTGGGGTTCTGGCTCTTTTGTTATCTCAGTGAGAATGTTTGACTAACTAGCTTCATATTGTGCTAGAATTCTAGAACACCAGGGAATCTTGTTCATGGCAATCAACCAGACAATGGTAGTCTGACAATTGGTCGGGTTACAGCAGGTCTCGAGTACAGTCGGCCATTCAGGCCAAAGTGGAGTGGAACTGCTGGACTTATATTTCAGGTATCTACTGTCCTCGATATTTTCAAGTTTCAGTGGAACACAATAAACAAGCACTACCATAAGTTCTGTCTGCACTGGATCTTGCTTGCACACTATCTATGTTTACCTTACTCCCGTTTTTGTGTTATTTTTAATGTTCCAGCATGCTGGTGCTCGTGATGAACAAGGGAACCCTATCATTAAGGACTTCTACAGTAGCCCTCTAACCGCAAGGTATATATGTGTTCCAAAGAGTTTGTGCTCACTGTCTCCACCAATGCTGTATTTGGCCATTTGAATTTGACGCATTCTACTTTTATGTTTGCTCGTGTAGTGGTAAGACCCATGACGATACCTTGCTTGCTAAATTCGAAAGCATTTATACTGGCTCAGGTGACCATGGATCAACAATGGTCAGTCTCAATCCTCTGTAGGTAGTTAGTTACATTGCCGTCTTCTTTTCTTCTACGCTTAACTCTTATCTGTATTTCTATACCAGTTTGCGTTTAACATGGAACAAGGGCTTCCTGTTTTGCCCGAATGGTTATTTTTCAATAGAGTGAATGCTCGTACCAGGAAAGGCATACACATTGGACCAGCTAGTTTTCTATTTAGGTATGCTAAGAACCTCCTTGGAGCATAAGATTTCTTTTAAGCTCTATTCGCCTCCCAAGTTGTATATAGCTCATCTTCTTGTTCATATTTACAGTCTATCAGGCGGACATGTGGTGGGAAACTTTTCACCTCATGAAGCATTCGCCATCGGTGGAACAAACAGTGTAAGAGGTTACGAAGAGGGCGCTGTAGGATCTGGTCGATCATATGTAGTTGGTTCAGGGGAGGTCTCTTTCCCAATGGTGAGACTTTTCTCTTAACAGTCCTAAGATCTCTTTTCCCAATCGTGTGACTTTTATGACTCTCATTCTTTGCCCTTTTTTCTGCAGAGAGGACCCGTGGAGGGCGTCCTTTTTACGGATTATGGTACTGATCTGGGATCAGGACACACCGTCCCAGGTACAGGCTAGGCTTTCGTTATTCTTACCATATGCTTGTAGAAGTTTTTGGAATCTCTCACAAGTGACCATCATCTTTGTTAATTTTTTGTCGTTTAGGTGATCCTGCGGGGGCTAGGCTGAAGCCTGGAAGTGGTTACGGGTATGGTTTTGGGGTGCGTGTTGATTCTCCGTTGGGGCCTCTACGCCTTGAATATGCCTTCAACGATAAGCACACCGGAAGGTTTCACTTTGGTGTTGGCCAACGGACCTAAACTTACCAGTTTCATCTGCTTTTTTTCTTCTAATTATGTTTTCTTTCTCTTTGTCGCACATTCATATGTATGACTTATGTTCATTAATCTCATCTCCAGTTAACTCACTGTCTTATAATAATATGATTAGATATTTATATCTTATTTTCATATCAAACACAATCAATAAATACATTACGTATTTTTTAAAAAATTAGTATATTTCTATTAGAAAATAACATACAGCTACAATAACAGACTTTACAAACTAAACCTTACAACCAAACTTCTATATCTACAATCCAACCAAAAGAAAGCAAAACTGTTATATAGTTTTTTGGTTGGATTTTCATTTACGATGACATTTTAAACTTTTCTTTTACAATTACTTACCTTTTTCACTATAGTAATTTTTTGTGATCATACATTATACTGATGATGTGTTTTTGACATTTTAGAATAATGTCAAATTCATGGCAAGTCACCTTATTGACTTCCTACAAAACGTTTGTTTGTTCGTGAACTGGACATTGACTCAATCAACTCCTCTTTTTTCTGCCAAAAAAAACTTGGGTCAATTTGCGTAAAGCTAGTAACAAAACTCCAGTCATTTAGGAGTAAACTTGGTTAAAAAAATTCCAAAAAAAAAGAAGAAAATAATTCGTTTATTTTATTTGTTAAAGAACGTAACAAACTCCAAGTGTTTACTCCCCAATTTTCTGAGAGAGAAATGCTATTGTACGTTAATTTTTCTTTACAAAAATCAAATGATATCTCTTTAGTCACTTGTAGCCAACGCTAACAACCTTTATTAAAGGGAATTTGTTGTTATCTTAAAGCAATTAATTTTTTATCATTATCATGAAAGGCCAATTAAACCAAACTCTATCTCTATATATAAGAAAGAAACAAACTATTGCTTCTTCACATATACTTTGCCATTATTGTTAGATATTCACCTTGCTCTCGGTGTTGTCTTGGTTATAAGACCTACTTCCTTTCAGGTTGATCAAACGAGAGAAAGTTGCAAATTAAAACACTAATCCTTCAAACATAAATGACAAAAGGTGTTTCTAGTTTTCCTTCATCGAAAGTGTTTCTTCGACCAGTTCTGATTCTCGACACAACTTCTCCTCCTTCACCGGAGATTGATCTACGAAAAAGGTTATATTTTCATTCGTATATAACTCTAGAGGTAGAAGCTTTAAATTCACAGATCTCGTTATAAGTTTTTTACCCTTAGGCTCATTTAAATCATACATAAGTTTTTAGGGTATTGATACACTCATTTGTGGTGAAATCCATGCATAAATATCAAAAATATATCAAGTTCTATATATCATGGTGTTCTAGTTTGTTATTGTTCTAATAATCAAATATCAACTTCGTACAGATACCTTAAATGGCCGCTATGGATCCGAGAAACAATGACTACGTTGCTCCGCTAAATGTACGTAAATAAATACTCATTCCTTTTCAAAATATGTATCCTATTTCAGACTTTTTTCATTTTTCAGTTTTAGGAATTCAATCTAAGGTTTCATATTAAAACTAATCTGATTTTTCCTTAAGGTACAAATGTATAAAAAGAACCAAGTTCAAGAATTATACTGCTTTTGTAGGAGTAAAATAATGATATTATTAGCTAGTTGTTTTGGGATACATACATAAATGTTTAACTCTAATGTGAGATTATTTTAAGGAGCAGGAGAGAGATGAAGATTTTGAAGTTGGTGAGGTGGTAGAGGTTCAAGAAAACCAAAGTGTTGCATCTTTCAAGTCCAACGACTCTGACCTTAAGAAGAAGACTAATGATGATGATACAAAGGAGAAAGGTGGCTGGACTAACGCACTCATTTTGCTAGGTACACTTTCCATGACATAACTAAATCTTATATAATTTGACCAAGGCAAAGACATGTACACACTCTTCTTGTTTTTTTTTTCACTGTCTTCTTTGTGTTTCTATACATCTCTGTTCAGGAAACCAAGGACTAGCGACATTAGCCTTCTTTGGTGTGGGAGTGAACCTTGTACTCTTCCTAACGCGTGTAATGGGACAAGGCAATGCAGAGGCTGCTAACAACGTAAGCAAGTGGACGGGAACAGTTTACATGTTTTCACTTGTTGGTGCATTTCTCAGCGACTCATATTGGGGTCGTTACTTGACATGCACTATCTTCCAAGTCATCTTCGTCCTTGGTGTCAGCCTCCTCTCTTTCACTTCTTGGTTCTTCTTGATCAAACCTAAAGGTTGTGGCGATGGAAACTTTACATGCGACCCTCCTTCACCTCTCGGCGTTGGTATCTTTTATTTATCAGTTTATCTTGTAGCGTTTGGATACGGTGGTCACCAGCCAACTCTGGCTACTTTCGGTGCAGACCAGTTTGGTGATAATGATAAAACCTCCAAAGCTGCTTTTTTCAGCTACTTTTACTTTGCACTCAACGTTGGATCTCTCTTTTCAAACACGATCCTTGTTTACTTTGAGGATAAAGGCTTGTGGACTTTAGGGTTCTTGGTGTCTCTCGGCTCTGCTATTATCGCATTGGTGGCTTTTCTTGGCCCTACAAAACGTTATCGTTATGTCAAGCCTTGTGGGAACCCTTTACCACGCGTGGCGCAGGTGTTCGTAGCAACTGCTCGGAAGTGGAGCGTTGTTCGGCCTGAAAACTACCGGGAGTTGTATGAAGTCGAAGGTCCTGAATCTGCCATTAAAGGAAGTAGAAAGATATTTCACAGTACCAAGTTTGTATTCTTGGATAGAGCAGCAGTGATAACTGATGATGACAGGTAATAATAAACCAAACCTAAACAACACATGCTTTATATCAATGTTCTAAAGATCGGTCTAGTCTGCATTGATCCCTTATAAAAAGGTTTATCAGTTTATTGAACATTGTTTTATGAGAAATTGTCTACGATAGTCCCTTTCTAGTTTATTTTTATAAAAATAGTCAAAATATTTTATTGAAGAGATATATATACACTTATTTAGATTTGGGTTTAGAGTTAATGAAAGAGGTTTCAAATATTAAAAAATAAAAATAAATATTAAATTTTTTAAATACAATAAAAATATTTTAGTTATTTTTTCTAAAGTATATTTTGTGATAGAAACAAAAAAAGTTATTTGAGAGAATTAACGTTGTTTTATATATAATCGTTATCTTTTAACTTTATGGAATATTTTTTTGATCCATATAATATAGGAACGGGTCGAGGAACAACGCATGGAGGTTATGCAGTGTAACACAAGTAGAAGAAGCAAAATGCGTGATGAAAATGCTACCAATATGGCTATGCACTATAATCTACTCAGTGATCTTCACACAAATGGCTTCATTGTTCGTGGAGCAAGGTGACGTTATGAACGCATACGTTGGAAAATTCCAAATCCCCGCGGCGAGCATGTCAGTCTTCGACATATGCAGCGTCCTAATATCAACAGGAATCTACCGCCACGTTATATTTCCATACGTGAGACCCACGGAACTTATGCGGATGGGTATAGGTCTAATCATAGGTATAATGGCAATGGTTGCAGCAGGATTAACAGAGATCCAACGGCTTAGAAGAATCGTCCATGATCAAAAGGAGAGTGAACTCTCGATTCTATGGCAAATTCCACAGTATGTTCTCGTGGGAGCGAGTGAGGTGTTCATGTACGTTGGACAGTTAGAGTTCTTTAATGGACAGTCACCAGATGGTTTAAAGAACTTAGGAAGCTCGTTGTGCATGGCTTCGATGGCGTTAGGTAACTACGTGAGTAGTATGATGGTGAATATTGTTATGGCTATAACTGCGAGAGGGAAGAGCCATGGGTGGATACCTGAAGATTTAAACGAAGGTCATATGGATCGGTTTTATTTTCTGATTGCGGTATTAGCTGCTATTGATTTCGTGTTTTATTTGGTCTTTGCAAAGTGGTACCAACCCATAAGCCATGATGAAGATAGCATCAAGGGAACTGGTGTGAACAGGAAGGCTATCTCAGACTTGGACCAAGTTTAATTTTTCTTTTCTGTTTTTTTTTTTTTAGTTACAAGTCATCTTTTGAGGTGTGTTTTTTTCTAGTCGAATAATTGGTAGGGAACAATATTTGTTAGTTTCTTATAGTTTCAAAGCTCGTTAGGGATAATGAATAATAATAGATTGTTGTTAAAGAGTCTCCTGATTGATGTTTTGTTATATTTGTTTTGACTCAAAATATCATTCTATTATTCAAAATTTAAAGTGGCCTTGAAAAGAAAACTGGAAATAAACAACCAATAAGAAGAGATTCGATTGGTATCAAATTTACAGAGCACGGTCTTGGTTCTAACAAGTTTGTTTCGTTGCTCTCTGTGGAAGAAGAAGAAGATTCATTGGATTCTGTCGAAGAGACTGATTCGATGGATTTTATGACACCTTCCGGAAAGAGAATTCTTCGAGAAAGACCGGTTAAACCATCTACAAAAGCTAGGGAGATACTCTTGCAGTCCTCGGTTCGCGGACGTGGGAATCGAGGACGAGGGAACCGTGGTGGACGTGGGTAGAGTCTTCTTCCCTATCACTAATATCAATCGAAAGATTCGATTGTTTCTGGTTCGATTATGTTCCTACTTCTTTTTAATCGTATGTAAAACTGTATGACTATTGTCATAGCTGTATTTTGTAATCGTATTTACAAAAAAAAAAAAAAAAAAAAAAAAAAAAAAAAAAAAAAAAAAAAAAAAAAAAAAAAAAAAAAAAAAAACAATAAGAATAAATTTGTATTTGAAAATCTATTACTTTTGGCTAACAAGTCGAATGTTAACAAATTGTATTAAATTTTTAGATATTTCATGTATGCTCATGAAAATGAAACTTGACCTTTCCTATTTTAATCATGTGGATGGTTTAAAAATAAAAACCTGATTATTGTTTTAGTCCAATATTCTCATTCTGATTTATCCAAATTTGGTTCATGATAACAATAATAATACAGAGAAAAGATAAGACAAAAGATTAACGAAAACAAACACTAAAGCGAGATTAATTAAGGTTGAACATCCTAGTACTTTTAATATTAAAAGGATAGAGACATAGATTAAGGAGAGAACAAAGTGGCATAAATTTCCAAAAACACTTGAACTATGACACTGTGATGTTGAAGAGAGTTCAAAGAAAGAAAACACTGAAGAAGCTTTTGTAACTCAGCCGCTGCAAATATTTGCCTCTCAACAATCATCTCCACCATTGACGTCCTAAAATCCTCATACGGATCCTCCGACTTCTTCACCACCGCAAAGCTCTCCCCCTTGGAAGACTCCGAGGAGAAGCTTCTAGAAGAAAAGAGTGTTTCTCTATCATCACTCTCTTCTTCTTCGTCCTCCTCGCTACAAGACCAGCACCAAGACCCACTTGACTTAAAACGAGAGGTGAGGAGAGAGTCAGAACCAAACTGAGATGATCTTTGCTTCCTTTTTGTCTTAATGTTCTTCCTTAAGTCTCTAAACGAACGGCTTCCTTCGTAGAAAGGGTTTGGTGGGAAGGCAGAGAACGTGTTAGGCTTAGGTTTGTTACGGTCCATGCGTGGTGGTTTGGCTTTAGGTTCGGTAAGGTCGAAGAATCTGTCGGAAGAGGTTGTGTGACTTGCAACAGCAGAAGTGTCGACAACGTCGTGAAGGTCTCGTGGTCGGCAAGAGGTTAGAGATGACCGGACTATTCTTGGAACCTTGAGCCTCATTCTTTTCTCCATGTTAGAGAATATCGATGTAGAGTGAGAGAGATAAAGAAAGAAAATGACTACTGAACAAGATGTATTAAAGGAGTGTCATATAATATAAGACTTTTGAGGGAAGGAGATAATAAAAATTCTCAGTTATTTTTTTTTTAATTTCTTGTTTTGGTTTGTATATTTTGTAATATTAATGATAATTTAATGATTACAACTTTTTACGTTTACTCATTCTGAAATTTCTTTTGTCTTTTCTTTGTCGTCTTTAACTTAAACTATTGGAATAGCTGACACCAAAAACATACCGTTGGAATTTCCTTCTTGCTCTTTTCTTTTTGTATTTATTTTGCGTATATAATACACTTGAGGACTTGACCCTTCTTCGCTCGTTTAAAAAAAGAGAAACTTATATTAAAATGTTCAATTTTGAAAATGTTGATATAAACTGTGTTTTGTAATGTTTGTCATCTAGTAAAAGTCAGTTCTCTTTAGCTTTTCGAAATCCTTACCATCAGTCATTTTAAAAAGTTTTCTCAATATTATTTTTCTTGTATATTCAATCATCTTTTGTACTTTTAGTTAATTAGTATTTTTGTATTGTTGAAGTTCATTACTAATATATTATGTTTGATAAAAGATTTTGAGTGAAAGACAATAAACACGCATTTGTTAAAGTCGCGAAATTGCAATTTACTTAACATGTTCGATTGAAACTTTATCCCCAGAGTTCGTGCATCGGTTATTGAATCTAGCTTGAGTGTGATCGTTTTATTCAAAAAGGTAAATGGAATTCGAATTAAATGATTGAAAATGAAAATTATGCAGAAAGGTGGTGCACGACGATCACTAAAAGTCAAAGTATGTGAGCAAGTAAGATGTTGCTATTTAGAAAAATAAAAGAAATTTGACTTTTTAAACAAAAAGAAGAAACATTTACCAATAAACCAAAAGTCGCTAGCAAATTACCAATATTTATTTTCACAAAAAGTGCCTAACATTCCTTCTATTCGCCATGTCTTTGGGTCTCTAGGCTGTTATGCACTTTTTTTTTTTTTTTTTTTTTTTTTTTTTTTTTTTACCCAACCGGAAAACCGGAATTCAGTGTACATTACAAGCTTGAATCAACCAAAATTTTTCTAAATTCAAACATCACAAGACTAACTTCGCCCGCTCACTACACCGACGCGTTCCGCTAGACTGCTCTGTAATCTTTAGAAAATCAATCTCCGTTCTCAACCGTTGATGCTAACCACAAGAAGGTGAGGTTTACCTCGTTGCCTCGGATGTCGGTCTTCTCGTGACATCGTCAGAGTAGCTAGTTTTTGATAATATCCTCAAGCTCATAATTTGACTGACCATTAAGTTCGACTCGAGCGGCTAGAAGGATAGACATAGCAAACCTTGAAGATCACATGGACCTTATTAAACCGCTGGGACAGAGGAGGAGTGAAACCGCCATGAACTTCGAGAAGAGCAAGCGACACAAACCTCCGAGACAAGGCGGGCTGCAGTGAAAGCAAATCTAACACCAGAGCTTCAGAACCTGCAAAGAAGATAGAGAACAGTCTGCCTAGAAGACCAAAGAGCATTCCAAGCACTGGGATGACTAAACTCCTATCAGGTCTCCTCGTCAGACGATGACCCAACTGACACAATCGGAACCGAACCGACGCCCTGACTCGAAACTAGAGAACCTAGCTCGGTCTTCTTTGCGCTTTGGTGCCACGCCTCATAGGAGACACGAAGAGTAGCTACAAAGCGGAACCAAAGGACTCGAAATCCACTCGCGAGATGGAACGAGCAACAACTGGACCAGACAAATGAGGTTGACAAACAAACGGAGAGCATCATCGGAGGCATGACCGTCACTGCCATAGACGACAGATCGAGTCCACACCCCTTAAGATGCACGCGCAAACCCCGCAGAGAGACCGTGGCCACACGACCACCAGATATCCCTGAGCACGCGCCGACGGAGCACCACCGTCGCCTCCCCTGAGCAGATGCGAAACTGGACTCTAGACGAGACACCACGACTTGATTCCAGTAGGGCAAACACACTCCTCTCCACAACGAAAAACCTTCGCAGAAGCTTACCAAATGAAGAACCAGAGGAGAGAGCAAGTCATCCTTGCACGCGCTTTCAATGCAAAGACGACGACCAGATCGTTGAAAGGGAGAAAACGAGATCCGTCGTCGCCTCACCCTTAAAGCCGACTCCTTACCGCAGAAGACTCCGACGCCTCGTTGAAGCTCCAGAGATACGCTGCAAACCGCCGGATCTGAATCCCTCCGGAGTAGATCTAGGATCCGACTAACAGCTTCCCACCAGAGATTCCGACATATCGACAACCAGGAGAAAGCTATGGAAGAGAAGCAAAGATAAAAACAAGAAAGAGAGAAGGAGAACCTACCGACGTCGGACCCGGAGGCCAAGCGCCGGTGGAAAAACACAATCGCTTCTTTTTCGCTTTTAGAGGAGATTTGATCTTTCTATGATGTTATTTTTTTGTTATGCACTTTGCTTTAACCAATTAAATGAAAATCGAAAACATTCAAACATCACTACACCAAATTTGATGTACAAAGACAATACAATTCGTTGCTATATTTATTACTATTTCTGTAGATTGAGACAATACTAAAATTTGAACAACCAAAATGTTGGTATTATGTTTCGTTGCAAACAACATCAAACATTCACATGATCCCTAAACTTTCCTTGTGCATTTTGCCTGCTGTCATTCCTTGGGAGTTGTATGGATTGAAAAATGTAACTATTTGCATGTTTTTACAGTTTATATCGATGCATGAAGATACTATCGGTACAGTATAACAATGAAAAAATGAATGTTAAGTCTTTGGGGGTTGAACCACATTGTTTAAGAATTTTTGCTCCTACATCAGTTTAACTGCTACTTTAAAAAAAAAAAAAATAAGGGCTATAAATTAAAAGACACAGGAACATACAATGTATGGTTTAGTAACCATAAAGTTAGAGAAATATGAACTTGAAGGGTCTTATCTTAACATTTCCATTGATTTAAGGATTTCAAACCATTTAGTTTTGAATGTTCTTGGTAAATTTTTTTTTGTCAAACGGTTTCTCATCTTGCATCTCCCTATGTTAAATCCAGTTTGCTGGCATTCCCTTCTTCTCTTCTTGTGTTTGAATTTATTTTATTTTTTTGTAAACTCCTATTCATAATTTTAAGAATAGCTCTCTGACAAGAAGAATTTGTTTTGTTAATGTTGAAGAATAAAAAAAAAGAAAACAGTATGAATTAATTTTAGCTTTTAGAGCTGACTTCTTCAATGCAATTTTAAGGACAATGAATTCTCTTTAATGCAGAAAAAAATGGCCTGATGTTTGGGAAGTGAATGCGTATTGGCTCAGTCTAGTTTCCCCTTTTTACCTAAAAGTAAGTTTCGTGTGTGGTGGCCGCCTGGCCTGTAGGGGACCATCTCAGCCTCGTCACGTCCTATATTGAGCTAAGCATGGTTCCATGCCACTATTTGAATTTCAAAATCCTTACTGTTTTAGAGTTCTAGAGTAATGTATGTAGGATACATTTCAAATTAAAAAAGTATTTCAATCAATTTTAAAGTTTTCTAGTTCCTTCAGGCGTAATTTTTTTTATTATATTAGGGTTCTAAATAATGACTAAAATAATGAATATAAAGCAGTATTTTCTTCTTCATATCCATATTTATTTCTTATTCTTCTAATTTTAAGAAATTAGAAGAAAAGCATTTCTTATCAAATATATGAAGAATTAATAGGTAATAAACATTTTTTTCCTTCGTAGTGTTACCTCATTGGTCATTAGTAAGAGCATTTTTCATTCTTGTAGTGTTGTTTTCAAGGGTCATTAGTTAGAACCTAGATGAAATTTTTAGAAATTAATTTCCTAAAAACAAAATTGCCAGCTGTAGGAATGTAAAAGTGAAACTACATTCTGTGGTCACTGTAAATGGCAGTAAAAGCTACAAAAGGTCAAATGGGGGTAGTAGCTCTACGCAGGCAAAATCTAATGGACCCAGACACGGCTATATGTTAGGTTGATCGATTAGACCCAGATGCCCTTCTCCGCCTAGGCCTCTTTTGCCTGATTCTCCATATGCTTTAGTAGCACTAGAACTCATACAACTCAAACCATCAAATCAAATTGAAACAGGCAAAGTTTGAGACCATATACTTGGGAAACAAGAATCCTATGTTATGATGAAATAAAAGGTTAAAGCAGACTCGGGATACTGAAAAAAGTTGTGAATGTTACCACTAGCTGCAACACCAGCAGGTACTATCCAGCGAGTAGCAACCAGAAATGACATGTCAATCTGCAAATTGAGAGCAAAATTATATAGTTTTAATAGTCCCTCCAAACTAATAAGAAAAAAAACAAGAAAATGACACGAATTATGAGTTAAAAAACTCGGTTAAGAGACTAAGGATAATGATGTCCTAAGTCCACCTTCATCCATGGCTGATCTCCAACGTGTTATTCAAGACTCGACCTAAATCAATGCCACGATAACCGGGCAACCGGTTCCTTCCTCTAACGTGTAACTTATACGTACCCTTTAGTACCCTATACTTCAAATCTGGAGTTGCTCTGACAGATTAGAGGAGAAAAACGGAGAAGAAGATGACGAAGATAGAGGATCTGTGCATAGATGAAGAAACTCCTTCATGCCATTGCTTTGGAGATTGTTGCTTCACTCTCTCGGCGAAGCACAACGATATCAACAGGGTAGTGTTGATGGAAGTGACTTTTAAACCGGGTAGTTGGTTCAGCTTAAGCAGAACAAACCGACTGGTTTAAATTGTATTGGTTATGGTATCGATTTGGTTCGGTACAACCCGAATTTTGTTTGTTTCGGTTTGGTTTTATTTAGGTGAAATTTTTCTCCGGTTGCTCGAGTTATTAGAATTTAGTTTAGTTTGATTTGGTTCGGTTTGATTTGAATTAGTTTGGTTTGATTTGGTTTGTTTTTTTGGCAAACTTATGTTTGTCCTTTTGTTGTCACCGTAAGCCTCCATTATAAGCGCTCGAGTCAAAAGATCGTGTAAGAGAAGAAGAAGAGCAAATACAGCCACTTCACTTGGATCGGAGTCGGAGTCGGAGGCTTCTTCCTTTCTCTTCAACTCCATTATCTCCATGTCCTTTCTACTTCGAGGTTTCTTTAGTTTTATTTTTCCTTCTTTAGTAACTTTCCGACAAAAGATATAATTGTAGTAATTCTATTACAAATTGCTCGCAACTTACAGAAGTTTCAGTTTACTTTGAGTTGACCAATGACCCTTCTTTCTTATTTGTGTTGGTAGGATAAGTTTCTGAAGGTCGCTGTTAAAGACACGAACTTGACTGTTTTGTCGGTTTTGAATCTGTGTGAATTCCTCTGATGGAGATTAGATCTGAGCTCCGAAAGCTTTCCCGAAGTGGAAAGCGGATATGGCTTACTCTGGTTGCAGTTCTGGCTCTTACTCATATCCTATTGTTACTTTCATATGGAATTTATCGGTTGCCTGATGGCAGAAGGCTTAAACTGCCCAATGAGCACAGTGCGTTGACGACGACTCCATCATCACAAAACGCTCTTCTTAGGAACACACTTGCGGTTAACGTTTCTGTGGCTCATACAGGCTTGGAGAATAGTGGTTCTGGTCTAAGGAATGAGCCAGAGGATGATGAAGGGTTTGTTGACAGTGTTGATTTTGAGAGCTTTGAAGATGTAAAGGATAGTGTCATCGTCAAAGAAGTGGCTGGAAGCAATGAAAGTGAGAGTCTTTTTCCTTCAGAGAAAATTTTGATGCAAAATGTGTCTTTGCAAAGCCAGAAGAAAGTGAAGAGCTCTGTTTTGAGTGGAGGCTCCTCCATAACTGATCCTGTTTTGGAAAATAGTTCCTTGATTGTTACTAAGAAAATGAGTAAGAAGAAGAAGAAGATGCGGTGTGATCTTCCACCAAAAACTGTGACCACAATAGATGAGATGAATCGGATTTTAACAAGGCACCGTAGATCTTCACGCGCAATGGTACGTCCCTTGTAGTTTCTTTGTACCTATGGAACTTTAGTTATCATGCAGTTGAGAAAAAAAACACTTACTTCTTCCAATGTAGCGACCACGTTGGTCTTCTAGGAGAGATGAGGAGATGTTGGCTGCAAGAAAGGAGATAGAGAATGCTCCTGTTGTAACAACTGATCGAGAACTCTACCCTCCAATATTCCGTAATGTTTCCATGTTTAAGAGGTAAACTGTTCTTTGCTGATTAAGAAAAATACTAATGGTATATGTTCTTTATGTAGATGAAAGTTTATTACTACGTTTGAGATAGTATGGTCTGTTTAGTTCATATATAAATCTGATGTCTTTGGTAGTGTTTTGCTATAAAAGGTAATCTTGACATACTCGAATCAGTTATATGCCTCAGGAGTTACGAACTTATGGAACGGATACTCAAGGTTTATGTATATAAAGAAGGAAGCCGCCCCATTTTCCATACTCCAATACTCAAGGGATTGTATGCATCAGAGGGATGGTTCATGAAGTTGATGGAAGGAAACAAGCGTTACACTGTAAAAGACCCAAGAAGGGCTCACTTGTACTATATGCCCTTTAGTGCACGGATGCTAGAATACACCCTTTATGTGCGTAACTCTCACAACCGAACCAACCTACGCCAGTTTCTTAAGGAATACACTGAGCACATCAGTTCCAAATACCCTTTCTTCAATAGAACTGGTGGAGCTGATCATTTTCTTGTCGCCTGTCATGATTGGGTATGCACCTCCCTTCAGTTCTTGTATATATTGGAACTTATTATTTCGCTATTTAACTTGGTTTCACTAAATATTAGGCACCATATGAGACGAGGCACCACATGGAGCATTGCATTAAAGCTCTATGCAATGCAGACGTTACCGGAGGTTTCAAGATTGGAAGAGACATCTCACTCCCTGAAACATATGTCCGAGCAGCCAAAAACCCGCTTCGTGACTTAGGTGGAAAACCTCCTTCTCAGAGGCGGATCCTAGCTTTCTACGCTGGAAGCATGCACGGTTACTTGCGCACCATTCTACTACAGCACTGGAAAGACAAAGACCCCGACATGAGAATCTACGGTCGGATGCCACTTGGTGTGGCGAGCAAGATGAACTACATAGAGCAGATGAAAAGCAGCAAGTACTGCCTTTGTCCCAAAGGATACGAGGTGAACAGCCCGAGGGTGGTTGAATCTATCTTCTACGAGTGTGTCCCTGTGATTATATCAGATAACTTTGTGCCGCCTTTCTTCGAGGTTCTTGATTGGAGCGCCTTCTCGGTCATTGTTGCGGAGAAAGACATCCCGAGGTTGAAAGACATTTTGATGTCTATACCGGAAGAGAAGTACGTAAAGATGCAAATGGCGGTGAGGAAGGCGCAAAGGCATTTTCTGTGGCATGCTAAACCGGAGAGATATGATCTGTTTCATATGGTCTTGCATTCTATTTGGTATAACAGAGTGTTCCAAGCAAAACGTAGATGATGAATTAGTGTTCTAATGTACTTGTCTAAGTCTTGTCTGTTGTGTAAAGTAGGAATAGCTACAATCTTGACTCTACCTTTGTAAATATTGGTTGTGTTATGTTTCTATGCTAATAAAATGGTTACAATATGTATGTAACAGTCTCCATTAGCCCTAAGTGTTTTACTCCAAACCGGAGCCTCAATTTTAACCCGAATCGAAAAGATCGATACACCATCTGAATCATTGTACGATTACTTTAGATTTTTTTTCAAAAAACTAGTTTGTTTTATTTGTTATTTTGAATAACTTTTAGTTAGTTTATGCACATTGACTAGCTTTTAATTAGGATTTTGAATAATTTATATACTTTGAATACTTTTTGTAAGTTTTTTTTTAAAAATTAGCTGACTTTAAAAACCGATTATAATTCGATCCAAACTTAAAAAGAACCAAACCTAATCTGATCTAAAAACTAATAAAATTCGAATGAAACTGATGAACATGAATATAATATCAAAAATCTAAAAATTTGAATTATCTAAACCAAATCCTCTCATGGGCCCGCTCATTGGTTTTCGGCCCACAATAATAACCCTGCCACAAAACGTCGACGCTTTTGAGCGTAAGAGCAATTCGCTAAGACAAGTCCCAAGTTTCCCCACAAAGCTCGTCGTCGTTTGGAGCCTGAACCAAAAAGCCATGAGCAGTGAAAAGGAAGAGCAACCATCAATGGAGATCGACGACTCGGGTAATATTCTCGATCTCACAAGCTGCCAGCTCCACAGTCTCGATTCGATCGAGTTACCACCGACGCTAACCGAGCTGGACCTTACGGCGAACCGTTTATCGGAACTGGACTCGAGGATCGCTCAGCTCTCTGCGCTTAAGAAACTCTCTCTTCGCCAGAACCTAATTGATGATTCCGCCGTCGAGCCCTTGTCTCGCTGGGACGCCTTGTCCGATCTCGAGGTGATCTCTCCACTCTCTAATCATCTGAATCTTAATAAAGTGATGAATTGAATTGGCATTTATAATCTGGGACGCCCTATGCAGGAGCTGGTTCTCAGAGATAACAAGCTAGCAAAGGTTCCAGATATAGGCATATTCTCAAAGCTTTTGGTTTTCGATATATCATTCAATGAGATCACTTCGTTGCAAGGGCTATCAAAGGCATCTAGCTCACTCAAGGAGCTCTACGTGTCTAAGAATGAAGTTAACAAGATTATGGAGATTGAACACTTGCACGACTTGCAGATTCTTGAACTCGGTTCCAATAGATTGCGGGTTTGTTTTGTTCCACTCTAATTGCTTTATAAAGATTCAGCAATGAAAATTGAGAGCCTTGATGTTTTCAGGTAATGGAAAATATGGAGAATTTCACTAAATTAGATGAACTATGGCTTGGAAGAAACCGTATCAAAGTTGTGAATCTGTGTGGCCTCAAATGTATAAAGAAGATTAGCTTGCAGAGCAATCGGTTGACCTCTATGAAAGGATTTGAGGTGTGCATTGTTTTACCTTTCTGCAGATATCATAATCTTCTGATGCGTTTTAAAAATATGTGCCCAGGACTGTGTTGCTCTTGAAGAGTTATATTTGAGCCATAATGGTATCTCAAAAATGGAAGGCTTGAGTACTTTGGTTAACCTACGGGTATTGGACGTCTCGAACAACAAGCTTACATCAGTTGATGACATTCAGAACCTCACAAAGTACTTAACATTTCCCTTTCCTTGGGCAGATGTTGTTGTGTTTTGTTCTTTAGCCTGACTTGATATTAATGTTATAGGTTGGAAGATTTATGGCTTAATGACAACCAGATAGAATCACTTGAAGCAATTACAGATGCTGTTACAGGCTCAAAGGAGAAACTCACCACTATCTACCTCGAAAATAACCCTTGTGTAAGTATTTTTTTAACCATAAATCGAGGTCTTCAAGTCACTTGTCATCAATTTCTTGTCATGCATGATGCATTATTGTATGGTTTCCTATCTTTGTTTTGCTTTATTCGATATGGCATATACTTAGTTTAGTGATATGCATTATATCCCAATTGCTTGTCTAGATAAATAATTTAATGTATCTAGTAAAAGAAGTTAAGAATCACAACTTGGTTGTAGATCTCTGATATTTCTATTCATTTATTTGGTTTTGAGAACTAGCCAATATCTAATAATGTTTCTGGGTGAGAACTTGTGAAAAAGTATCATTTCACTTTGGATCTATCCATTTAAAGATATCTAGTTGAAAGTATATTCGTTATGTGTTGTCTATCTCTTTCAGGCCAAGTCTTCCGATTACGTTGCTGTGCTCAGACAAATCTTCCCAAATGTGGAGCAAATAGATTCTAACTTATTTGCTTGAAGTTCGATATTCATCGTTTTATGAGAGCCTGTAGAAGACTTCAGAGCATGGGCATCAAATCCAAGAAATCAGGTAAAAACACACACACACACACACATAGTTTATCTGGAAAGATATGTGTGCTGTTTATCATAAAGAAGTGCAAAGGAGAAAATCAAATCGTTGTCTTCATCGATATTTAATCAGAACAGTTCTCGTGTTCCCTTTGCCAGCAAAATCAAAGCCTGTTTTTGGTCTGTAAGCAGTATTTGGAACTTTGTAAGTCTGAGGTTGTCTTTGTTTTCCCCTGACACTCTTATCTTCTTCTTTTTTTTTTTTTGCTTATGTGTGAGTGTTAAGTACTGCTACGTTGAGAATTTACTACTTTTTGGTTACTATTTGAATGAGATTGAATTGAAAGAAACAAAGACTTTGTTAAGTACCTCAATAACCATGGAAAGATGGTGTAGATCACAGTCTCCAATTAATGACACTCCTCAATATCCTTTCAAACTAAACCGATTTGATTTTAATTCTAATTTTGCACCGGTCTACAAAAGTCAACTGCGGTTTGGTTCGGTCTTTCACGCGATAAAAAAAAGGGGGAGAGCTTTAGATGAGTGTGGCGAATCAACACTTGACAAGTGTTAAATCCACGAAGGCGAGCCAGTCGTTTACTAGTTACCGCAAAGCTTAACATGTCTGTAATTCCTGTGAGTGAGTGAGATTAGATTTGTTTTTGCTTCGAAAAACCCTTCCGAGTCTTCTTCGTCCTCCTTCAAAGTCGTTTATCTCTCTCTCTCTTGAGCCGGAGAGCTCACATTCTCAGCGTTAAAAAAATGGCGACTCTAGAGAGTCCACCTCCTGGAACGTCGTCTGCGATGAGGAATGCTTTCGGGACCGTTCTGTCAGCTCTGATCCTCCTCCTCATTGGTGTCCTCGCTTTCTCGATCCGTCTCTTCTCTGTGAGTTCACTCACCTCTCTTCTCCTTTTGATCTCTTCCACTCTTCTGCAATATGCTCGGCTCTAGATCCGATTCAACTACTTTAGATCCGACTATTCTCGATCCGATCTCGTGATACTGCGATTTATCGGTGTAGCTTATATTCTCCCTCACTCTCTCTTTTGTTGTTGTTGCTAACGTCCATTTCAATCTTTTCAGGTCATAAAGTATGAAAGTGTGATTCATGAATTTGATCCATACTTCAATTACAGAGTCACTCAGGTTCCCTCTCTTTTCTTATCTCCAGAATAATGACTTTTTTTTTGCTTTGTGAGAGAGTTCTCCTACTAATGTATCAGGCTCGGGTCCTTTTTCATTTGTTGTTTATTTCAGTTCTTATCGAAGAATGGAATATACGAGTTCTGGAATTGGTTTGATGATCGGACCTGGTAATTTTAGGACCAGAAATTTCCATTTCTTGTTCTATCTTTCAGTAGCATTATATTTATTTTCTTTCCTTTTTGTTTATAGGTATCCTCTTGGCCGTGTGATTGGAGGAACTGTTTACCCTGGGTTAACATTGACTGCTGGAACCATCTGGTGGTGAGTCTAGTTTCACTGGAATCAGCAATTATTTGATACCTGCACACGTCTATATCAGTTTTATCATTTTGATATTTATATCCATCTGCCACAGGGCCTTGAATGCATTAAACATTCCTCTCTCAGTAGAGACTGTTTGTGTCTTCACTGCACCTGTATTTTCAGCTTTCGCATCCTGGGCAACTTACCTTTTGACCAAGGTTTGTCTTTTGTCTAGCATTTTTGTTTCCAGAACCATTTAATCCAACATTAGCTATTTTTCCTTCAAACAGGAAGTTAAGGGCTCCGGTGCAGGACTAGCAGCTGCTGCTCTTTTGGCCATGGTAATTTTATTCAATATACGTAGAATTTTTATTCAATTGATGTCTCGGAAGAGTCTGAACAGTAACACATTAAGTTCCTAAAACATTATGGCTATGATTTTTTTTGTAAAAGAATCAAACAAATTTGTTCAGGAAGATCATGCCTATGAATTTTAATAGTTTAGTGCTTGGTAATTGGATGTCATGTACACCATTCAGCTTGGTGCCTCGTTTAGTGGAATCTGCAACAAACGCTATTGATGCGGTTCTTTGGAATGTTAGCTTTTTACTAAAATAATTATCTTTGCAGGTTCCCTCATATATATCCCGATCTGTTGCTGGAAGCTATGACAATGAAGCTGTTGCCATTTTTGCTTTGATCTTCACTTTCTATCTTTACATAAAGGTCAGGGTTTTCTCCTATGACATGTAAAATTTGTTTTGATTTTTTGACCCTAAACCCTTTTAACAGTCGACATCAAGCATTCTCTTGTAAATTTCTGTTTCTTATTCAACAGTTCCTAAATTTGTTCTTTCTGGTGGACCTTATGCAGACACTAAATACAGGTTCCCTGTTTTATGCTACCCTGAATGCCATTGCATACTTCTACATGGTACGACTTGGATAACTCCCCATTTTCCTCTTTACTATTCTCTGCTCAACTTTCACATCCTTTTTTTATCTTCATCATTTAGGTATGTTCTTGGGGAGGTTACACCTTCATTATCAATCTGATTCCAATGCATGTGCTTCTGTGCATTGTAACTGGCCGATACTCTCCTCGACTGTACATTGCCTACGCTCCTTTGGTATGAACCTTCCTTCTAGTAACAGAGAGAAATATTTTAAAATCAATACACGCACAGGCTTTTCTCTGTTATTTCCTTGAAAAGTTTAAATGTACAAGTAAGAGTCATAGGCGCACAACAAATTAAAATGATAAAATGATTAAAAGATAATATTAACATAACTGCTTTTTAAGCCTTTAAGGTTTCTTGAACTGTCCTCTTGTGGCTAGTATAGGAATCTCCATAAGGATTCTTATGGTTATCACAAATGTTGGTAACCTCAACTCGTGTTATTGAGAAATTAGTTGTCTCTCTATGTTGGACTGGCTGTATATATCGCGTAAGATACTGAATATTAACTGGAATGAGACTATTGTGAAAGTTATTGACACCAATTGTGTGCATGCGTATGCAGGTTGTGCTGGGCACGCTGTTAGCTGCCTTGGTACCTGTTGTTGGCTTCAATGCGGTTTTGACATCTGAACATTTTGCTTCGTTTTTGGTGAGTTCTTTTTCCATGCCCTTATTTTTCCCACATGCTTCTTCTTTTAATGCTTAGTTTACTCTTTCCAAATTTGAATGTTAAATAGACCATGGATCAGTACTCTCGGTGCTTAGTTTTCTGGATGCGAGATTATATATGCTGTCGATTTTCCTAGCCTAGAAATTTGAAGCCTCTTTGAAATTTCAAGTTTGTCTTGTGAGATATATTCATTTTCTGAACACCACACAACTAATTGTACGAAGTACAGTTTATTGGGATGGACACGTTGGATTTAAGCTTTATGTTTGTGCAACTGACTGATTATTGTACTAACTTTTCTCTTAATTTACTTCTACTTTTTAAAATTATTTTGTCTTTAACTTATGCAGGTTTTCATCATCATCCACGTAGTGGCACTCGTATACTATATCAAAGGCATTCTTTCTCCGAAAATGTTCAAAGTTGCTGTGACACTTGTTGTGTCTATCGGCCTGTAAGATTTCTTATACTGTGATTCTCTGACATGTCTAGGATTACCAGACCCTGATAAAAGGAGTTTATTTGCATCTGATCCAACTGTAGTAGATAGTACAGATGGAATAACCTCTAGATTTCCTGGTTTATGTGTCATGGGATAAAAAGTTTGTTTGGTCCCCTTTTTTGCAGGGTTGTGTGTCTCATAGTTGTGGCAGTTCTTGTGGCACTGGTAGCTTCAAGTCCAACAGGAGGATGGAGTGGTAGGAGTTTGAGTCTTCTTGATCCGTGAGTGGTTCTAGTTTTCAATCTTTATTTCTCCTAGCGATCAAGTTATTTGCAAATCTCGAGTATGCCATTTTCTGCTATATGACTATCATTTTGCCTGCAGCATATCTGACACTCCCTTGTTTTTCTTGGTTTCTTTATCTATCATGTAACAGAACTTATGCAAGCAAGTATATTCCAATTATTGCAAGTGTCAGTGAGCATCAACCTCCAACTTGGCCGTCCTATTTCATGGATATCAATGTTTTGGCTTTCTTGGTTCCTGCTGGCATCGTTGTGAGTTAAACTTTTATTATAGTTAGATTTTGTACGGAAGAAAATGACTGTATCCGTAGAGTTAGTGTTGATTCTTTTCTCTTTTCTTCGTAGGCGTGTTTTTCGCCTCTATCTGACGCGAGCTCTTTCGTGGTCCTGTATATTGTTATGTCCGTATACTTTTCCGGAGTTATGGTGAGTTGCCTGTCTACAAATTACAATTTCATCTTTCCCTTGCCGGAGTTATTCACCTGTCTTTCTGAGTTTGTAGGTTCGCCTTATGCTCGTACTTGCTCCAGCAGCATGCATCATGTCTGGAATTGCGCTCTCTCAAGCTTTTGATGTTTTCACGGCTTCCATCAAATACCAGTTAGGTCGATCGTCTAATTCCAAAGATGATGTTAGTATGCTTCTCTCTACTTTATTCGCTCTGATGCATCGTCTGTTCTACCCAAGTTCTGGTCACAAAATAGTTTGTGTTTCTACTGTTAGGCAGAGGACAACACTTCTACAGACAGTGCCCCAAAAGATGATTCATCTTCTAGTAAGACTGACAAGGGTGAAGAAGTTGCAAAAGAACGGTCCTCAAAAAAAGGAAAGAAGAAAGAGAGAGAATCTGCTGATAAACCTTCTGTTAAGTCCAAGATTATGAAGAAAAAGGCTCTTGTTTTGCCTCTTGAAGCCTCTATTGTTGCGCTTCTTCTCCTTATAATGTTGGGTGCTTTCTATGTGGTATGCAGACTTTCTTCGAGTTACTAGTTTTGATCCCATCTTCTATAGTTAGTTGAGACGACAAAGTACAAATGATAAGACTTTCAAACGCATACCTTTCTCGCTTTTTTTGCAGATACATTGTGTTTGGGCAGCTGCAGAAGCATACTCAGCTCCATCAATAGTTTTGACATCTCAATCGCGTGATGGCCTACATGTCTTTGATGATTTTAGAGAGTCTTATGCATGGTTAAGCCATAATACTGACGTGGATGACAAAGTAAGTTTTTTGGCAAAAAAAATAATTAGTCAGTTCTTAGATTCGACTAGTAAGCCTGCTTTGTTAAATGTATAAGCCGTCTTTGATATATGAAGTTGGCTGAGTTTGGTTTGCGAAAACAAAATCATGTAGGTGGCATCATGGTGGGACTATGGTTATCAGACGACAGCTATGGCTAACAGAACTGTTATTGTTGACAACAACACCTGGAATAATACTCACATTGCAACTGTTGGTACTGCAATGTCATCTCCAGAAAAGGCGGCGTGGGAAATCTTCAACTCCTTAGATGTGAAATACGTTCTTGTCGTCTTTGGTGGTATGTTTTTTTTTGGCTCTGTGACGTCGTTTACTTGTATTTCTCCTTGAAGTATATTCTCTGATGGGACAATCAATTCACCAGGTCTTATTGGTTACCCAAGTGACGATATTAACAAGTTTCTGTGGATGGTGAGGATTGGAGGCGGCGTCTTTCCTCATATAAAGGAAGCGGATTATCTGGTACTTTTATGTTTTTTTTTTCCATTTAGTTTTAGCAACAAGTTGTGATGGCTCAAAACTTTTTTAAGACTTTGAATCTGAATCCGTTTACCTATTAATTTCTATGCAAAGAGAGATGGTCAATACCGAATTGATTCGGAGGCCACGCCAACAATGTTGAATTGCCTTATGTACAAGCTCTCTTATTACAGGTACAAAGCTTTCCTGTAAGCGTAAGCTTGAACTCTGTTTCCAGTGCTCAGTTTTTGTTTTTTTTTGCTTCAGGTTTGTAGAGACAGATGGCAAAGCTTATGATCGGGTTAGGCGGACAGAGATTGGGAAGAAAAATTTCAAGCTGACACATTTCGAAGAGGTGAGCTTTAAATTCTTTACCACAAACCCACCCGGGGGGCGCATTGATTCCAATTAGATTGTGATTGGTTTTGTCATGTCAGGTTTTCACGAGTCACCATTGGATGGTTCGGATATACAAGCTGAAACCCCAAAAGAACAGGATTCGTGGTAGAGCAAAGAAACTGAAACTGGTAAGCACCTGGAAAAAAAAAGATAATCTAAAATCCTCCTTACATACTTATAGGTGTCGTCGAAATATATGAATCTGGAAGCTAAGAGGATGTGTCACGACTAATGATACTAGTATTTGAGACGACATGTTTTAACTTTAGCCTTTTGTTTTTGTTTCCAGAAAACAAGCTCTGGTTTGAGCTCACATTCAGCGAAGAAGAATCCGTGGATCTAGAAAATCCTAGAATATTCTCTTTAATGTTGAATGGTGAATTTATATGTTAACTCTTAGATAACTATTTTATTTTCCGAGTAAGTTATTTGCAGACGCAGTCAAGTTTCTGGTGTTAGGATTCGTAACATTTTTGTAGACTTGGATTTGTTAAAGCGAGTTTTACTTGAAGCATGCACCTGCATTAACATTTAACGTGGTATACATATCCACAAGAGAAACATCTGAAGCTGCATGGATCTTGTTCACCGTGCATGGCCACGAACACCATAAATATCAAAGAATTAGGCTCCTGGCTTTTACCCTCCACATGCGTTGTACTAACGTCTCCGCGCTTGCGATTCCCATATTGCATTTGTAAGAGTCTCGGTTAACCAATCTGAACCGGTTTTCATATTTTCATTATTTTTAGATTTTTACCACAAAACTTGTTTTTTTATAAAGGAAACAAAAAAAACAAAAATAACACATACTGGGTAGAATTTTTCTTTTGAAAACATGTTAAGATTGTTTTCATTTTTGACAGAATTTAGTAAGAGTTAGTAATACTGGAAAATTAAAAATGGCTAAACAACAGTGAAAACAAACGAAAATGTAACAACTTACTAAAACTAAACGGCATAAACGAAGGGAGAATTTTCTTTTTGAATCAGTATATATACATAAATTTTTAATGTGATTGGCGAGCTAAAAATTTAGATAAATAGTATTGGACAACAGGTTATATAACTTAGTATATATGGAACTATTTTCCTGCATACATACAAAAGCATTCTCAAAATAGTTTTTACAAGTTTTTTACCAATTTTAAGAAAATAAAGAAAATAAAGAAAAAAGGAGAGAAAAGAGAGAAAATGCAACTTCTCCCATTTTTTTGGCTGAATACATATATTTTAAAAAAATATAATTATTAAAATTAAGTGTTATATTTTTTAGGGTATCTACTGATAACGATACCTTAATATATGCTTTGCTCATGACAGACACACGATAGATTGTCTCTCTTTTTTTTTTTTTATTAAGGAAAAATGTCAACCTGGCATAATTTTTATATGATTTGACGGAAAGTTGTCAACTAATTGTTATATATACCTATGAAAGCGCGATTACGCCCATCACGAATGCAATCCACATCTGTATTTCACTCTTTACTTTTTAAAATTAAATGTACATATTTTATCATGTAATCACAGATCTTGAATTGGCCAAACACAATTGCTCCGGCATCTTGATATCTCCACTCGGATTACAAGCTCACTTTATTAAGCTCGACAAAAAAATGTACATAAGATGAAATAGTGATCGATCAGATCACGCGTTGGTTTTGTATTATGATCCCGTATAGTATTTGCTTGAATAGTTTAACGTCTAACCCAAGAAAAAAAATCATTTCATAGTACTGCAAGTAATACATTATATATGTTGTAATATCATAGAAGAAATTTTTTTTTTTAGAAGCGTTGGAGAAGATAATTAAATCCTAGAAAACGGCAAGAGCCAACAACAATTAGAAGCGTTGATCCTGGACCAGTAAAACAAGCATGCTTCAGCGTTTATGCGGACATGGTTCCAATCGAAAAGCACGTCACTTTTGAGAGCAAGAGTCATGAACTCAAACACAACTTTGAATATTTTTACGTAGCTTGAAAATTTATTAAATTCTTAAAGCCTAGATAGTGCCAATAGCATCATTTGTATATATTAATTATTTTATCTTTTGTTCTTTCACCAAGTAAAGCTAATTAAAAAAAAAAAACATTATAATCAGCTAGTATTTAATAACGGTACCTTTTGGGCATTTATTTGATATCATGCGTTTTGGAAGCTATTTTGTTCATATAAAATGGAAATGAAAATATATGCTCTTTCAATTTTACAAGAAGTATTGTTTTAGAGTTAATTATTCAATGCGGTTTCGCAAAACAATTTTCAAATTGCCCTTTTACCTAAATCTATAACCCTAGTATGAGATTTATTTAAAATAACTATTGATATAGTAACCAAAGGTACATATGTATAATTTTAAAACGTAACAAGTGGGAATATAATATATTTTGTAAGACAGGGAAATATGAGACTAACAAAATATATTTAAAAAACTATATGCAGCCACTATAAAAGTCAAACTTTTGTATATAGAATTAGAACCCCCAAAACAAAGTCAACAGCTATTTTTTTAATATTTGTCAACAGCTATCTAGGGACAGCATGTAAAAATGTAATTGTTTTTTAGTTTGCTCGTATAATATCCAACGACATGTTCGGCTGTTTGAGGACAAAGAAAAGATCAAGTGAAATACAGCTTTGACACTCACTAAAAATGACAGGTTTATTGAGAAATATTCAAATTCATGTAACAAGTAACAGTGACTCGAAGAAACCAAAAGCTTATAACGTCTCTTCGTTGATAACAAAAATATATTACGTAGTTTTTTTTTTGACTAAAGAAATATATTACGTAGTTGTCGACTTGTCGTTGATAACAAAACTTATATTGTCTTTCATCTATCTCTAAAGTGGGTTATTTACTCTATAGATGAACTGTTCTTTTTGTTCATTTTCTGATTATTATTGTTGCAAGCTTAGTTAAAAGGTTCCAAATGGTATCTCATGAAGAAGTGATGAGAGAGGACTTATTACACTAGGATACACGTATATATCTATATAACATATATCTAGATGACTAGATCCTAAAACAGTACAATGTGTATGCATTAACAATACCTAAGTCTTGTTTTCGTTTTGTGGTAAAGTGCGTAATCAAACATAAAATATATTCCTTTGTATAGTTTAAGAAGCAAAAATTTACTATTTCTTTTTCAATTTAAAGAGTAAATTTCTTTTAATTTTTCTTTCTGACAAAAAAAAATCTTTTAATTTGACTTTATAAGTAATGAAGTACACACTAGTATTTTTTAAGAAACGTACATACTAGTATTATTAATTATATCAAACAATGTTATCGACATACATTGTTTGGCGTTTATGGGTTCGTTCATTGTTGGAGAAATCTTCATGCAAATGAGAAACAAACACCTCGAAGTGATGAATATGATTCTGAGGCGTAGAGACTTGGTCGGAAGCAAAAGAAAAAACAAACCCACCCACGACGTATTTAGCCAGGTGTGGCTATGTTATGGTCAAACGAGTTAAGGGAGGTTTCACTTAGGTACTGCTATTTTTTAATTGTCGTTAATTTGTACCAATTGATTGGGAAACGCATTTCAAAAGTCGTTGATGTAAAGTTGAATATTCTCAGGGTTCTTACTGCTCTATGATTTTTTTACGATGATGACAAGTTAGTTACATTGATCATATGTTCATGAAATATGTGAATAAGATAATATATGAGAAAGTCTAAACCGCGAGTGTTTTCCCTATAAGATAGATTTTTTGGGTCCTTATAAGGATGAGGATAAGTGATCTTACACGAATTATATATGATTAAGGATCTTGAAGTTAGCTACAGTAGGTTTGGTACTCATGTCATATGCAAGTGCTCCCCATGCCATGTAGTGTGGTAGCAACATTATATATAACGTTTCAGGGTTAATTAGAAAGTAGTCGGATCCATTAAGTTGTTCGAATGTTTACATGCAGGATCGACCCAAACACCTCTAGAACCATTCTAAGAGGCAAAGAAATAAACCTAAAATTGCTAATACATCAAGCCTAATTTACATGTGTCACAAAAGGATTCATCTTACATTAAATTATAATTAAGATTAACACTTAAATCATTTAATCACATATATCATATTTTCAATATTCACCCTTTAAGGCGATATTTATAATATTTCATTTTAATATTAATTTAATTTAAACTACACTAGTAAAAACTACACTAGAAATATTTCTTTTTGGTAAAAGATATTAATAAATTTTGTCATATGAAGGAAAAAGGCCATGGGAGAACCTCATAGATAAGGCAGAGATTTGAAAAATAAATGCACAAAAAATTAACCTTGAGTTTATATTTCAAACACACATTTAAATTAAATTTAGTGTAAGTAAAAAAAATATATTTATAGATAAACATGTGTTGGAGAGTTTCTAATGAATCACTTGATAAACTCTTATCTTTAGTTTCTTTATTATTTTCATTTTCTATTTTATTATTAACCTATCTATAAAATATCTACCAATGAAAATGCTTTTATGAGATATGTGTCATGGGAAAACAGTAGATAAAAAAAGAGAGGATATAATTGGAATGCATTTTTAAGAATTCAATTTTCGTGAATGGTCAATTCATTTACATTCTTCAAAATGTTCACCATGTAAAATGAAAAAATTGGAAAGAGTATTTCATTTTATTCTATACTAAATTCATATCATTATAGAAAACAATATTCATTTAAAAAATATTTAATGTCAAAAGGTTTTCGAATAACTGGAATGGTGATTCTATTCCATTAAATTATATAAATAACTAGTTTTATTATTCCATTTATTCACTTAATTAGTCATCGGTTACAGTTAGAAATTTGAAAACGAAATGCACAAAAAACTAATTTTAAATTTCTTTCATAACAACTTTTAGTTAAATTTTAGTGGAAGTAAAAATGGGTTATTTATAAATAAACATGTGTATAGGATAGTTTATAATGAATATCTCACTTGATAAACTCATATCTTTAGTTTCTTTATTATATATTATGTTTCCTATTTTATTGTTAATCTATCTATGAAATATCTATCAATGGAAATGTTTTTATGAGATATATGTTTCTCTAAATCATAAGAAAACAATAGATAAGACAGAAGGCCCAACTAGAATGTATTTTTTGGAATAAAATGTTGATTAATTTCTTTGAATTTTTCAAAATGTCACCAGTTGAAATGGAAAAAAAAAAAGAAAGGGTGTTCTATTTTATTTTATACGAATTCATATCATTCCAAAAAAATATTCATTAAAAATTAACCATATCAACAAGGTTTGGAATAAGTAGAATGGTGAGTTCATTCCATTAAAATTCCATAAATAAACATTTCTATCATTCCATCTACCTCTTTTATCAGTCACCAGTTACAACCAAAGATTTGCAAAGGAAATGCACCAGAATTATCTGTCATAACATCTTTTAGTTAAATATAGTGCAAGTAAAAATGGGTTATTTATAGAGAAACATGTGTATAGGATAGTTTCTAATGAATTTTATAAATATCTCACTTGATAAACTCATATCTGTAGTTTCTTTATTATATATTCTATTTCCTATTTTATTGTTAAATCTATCTATAAAATATCTAGAATGAAATTGCTCTTATGAAATATGTGTCTCTCTAGAGCTTTTTCACCTTTAAAAGACAAACTAAAATTTAATTGTTGAACTTACAGAAAAATGTTTACATTTTATTTTATTTTTGATTAACTTTTTGAATCCTAGACATGCTATAGATACTTTAAAAATAAATCCAAAGTCATTCCTTTAAATATATATTAGACTTTTATATCGTAATCCAAAAAAAAAACCATGATCATAGATCTTTTACATTCTGGCATTGGCAACGTGACAGTCAGTAGGTATACCGGTGTGTGTATATATAACCGGATAACTTATGCTTTAGACATCGACAAATAATCTTACCTACTAATATTCTAAAAATCAGTCATTGTCTTTAATTCCAAAGAGTAATGGAAACCTCAAACATCACCAGTCACACAAATCTTCTTCTACCAAAGATAGACCTAGAAAAGCAAAACCCTACCAAAACTTTCCCACCAATCTCTGAGCTCAAAGCTGAAGCAAAGTCTCTCTTCTCCTTAGCCTTTCCAACAATCCTGGCCGCTCTCATCCTCTACGCTCGCTCAGCCATCTCCATGCTCTTCCTCGGTCATATCGGTGAACTAGAGCTCGCTGGTGGCTCCTTAGCCATTGCCTTCGCCAACATCACTGGATACTCAGTCCTCGCAGGCCTTGCACTCGGCATGGACCCACTCTGCTCTCAAGCCTTTGGAGCCGGCAAGCCAAAACTCCTATCACTAACTCTTCAAAGAACAGTGCTATTCTTGCTCACAAGTTCGCTTGTGATCGTCACTCTATGGCTCAACTTGGGAAAGATCATGATCTCTCTCCATCAAGATCCAAGTATCTCATCATTGGCTCAAACATATATCCTATGCTCTATTCCTGACTTGCTCACAAACTCTTTTCTCCATCCTCTTCGTATATACCTTAGAGCACAAGGCATCACAACCCCATTAACGATCGCAACACTAGCCGGCACCATCTTCCACATACCCATCAACTTTCTTCTCGTCTCATACCTAGGCTTGGGTTTCGTTGGTGTTTCAATGGCTGCAGCTGCTTCAAATCTCTTCGTTGTTGTCTTCCTTGTGGTCCACGTTTGGGTCAAAGCTCTACACGAGCCTACGTGGACTAGCCCCAGCTCAGAATGTTTCAAAGACTGGACCCCACTGATCAGTCTCGCGATACCTAGCTGCGTTGGCGTATGCTTAGAGTGGTGGTGGTACGAGATAATGACCGTTCTTTGTGGTTTACTCGTAAACCCTAAAACGCCAGTTGCAGCAATGGGCATTCTCATCCAAACGACGTCGTTGCTTTACATATTCCCATCGTCTCTAGGCTTCGCCGTGTCAACCCGCGTCGGTAACGAACTAGGGTCAAACCGCCCCAAAACGGCTAGGTTATCAGCCATCATAGCCGTTTCCTTTGCCGGAGTAATGGGCATGACGGCCTCTGCGTTTGCTTGGGGAGTAAGCGACGTATGGGGAAGGATCTTCACAAACGACGTTGATATCATCAAGTTAACAGCGGCGGCGCTGCCTATTCTCGGGCTCTGCGAGCTAGGGAACTGCCCGCAAACAGTAGGTTGCGGTGTCGTGAGAGGCACGGCTCGGCCGTCGAAAGCGGCGAATATAAACCTAGGAGCGTTTTACCTCGTTGGAACGCCTGTAGCGGTTGGGCTAACGTTTTGGGCCGGGTATGGATTTTGTGGGCTTTGGATAGGTCTGTTCGCGGCTCAGATATGCTGTGCTGCTATGATGCTTTATGTTGTGGCTAATACAGACTGGGAGGGAGAAGCGAAGAGAGCTAGAAAGCTAACGTGTGCTGAAAGCGTTGATGTGGTGATTACAGCGCAAGGTAACGGTGATGATGTTACGGAACCATTCGTTTACGTTGTCACGGTCGCTGCTGACTAACACTAATCGAATGCTTTGCGTTTTTTTATTTATTTTTTTGACTTGGAATTTTGAGAACTTGTAAATCTCAGTGTGAAAGAAAACAAAAGAATTTTATTCATGTTTTTCATCCCATGTAACTTTGTCATATTTATTTGTACTATTTTAGAAGGAAAAAAATATGTGTAGCCGGCTGGTAATGAAATCCGAATAAAAATTCATAACTCCAACAACTCTTATTATATATGTGTGTGGTTATTTATAACATACTTAATCTTTTTTAAAAAATATTTTTTAATATTAAATTTAATATTAAATTTAATCTTTTATGAAAAATAAGATCCGCTGAATACGACCAAATTTTATTACCCAAAAAAAGCGCTTTATGGAATCCGTTGAATACTTAATCTTTTTTCATATTAAGTGTAGTCTTTTATTTTAATTTTTTTATATTATAAGTTTGTTATTTTTTCAAAGTATACATTCTAATAGATTTACTGTTATTCTTTTAGCTCACTAATCAGATATTTGAAAACTTTTCTGATAAATCTTTTAAAACAATAGTACACAAAATATTTAAACTATTAAATCACTAAATGGTTTTTGATAAAGGATACGAGATGCAATAAATTGTGTAACGCTCCAACTGCTTATGTCCTAAAAATTACTACGGAGGTTCAATTATACATCCATATTAAAATATGCATGCAGACATTTTGGCATCTTTTGTCATCCTCGCAATATTATAACACTATTTTACAATCTTCTTTTTGAAAGAGTCTGAACTTATTCATGAAAATTTGACATTTATTACATTTAAAATTTGGAGTAAATTTTGCCCATCTTCCTCAGACTCTTTCAAAAACCTTTTATTTATATCTTAAAATGACTTTTGACACAACAATTATGCTAATTTTTTTTTTTGAAAAAACAATTATGCTAATTTTTATAAGGACATAAGGTCGTTTTACTTAAATCAAGTTATAATTCACCTCAGATGGAAAGTCATGTTAAGCTAGATGGGCTTCCAACCTAAAACCAATTGGTGATAAGTGGAGTGACCCATCTATCTTATATATTGCTTAGGATCCCTTCCAACTACCGATGTGGGACACTTTGTGTCTAATAAGTCATATGGCTATTCTTTTGAATTCTATTTGAGTATCATGGCTACAAGACCAACTCATAATTTGTAAATAAAATATGAATAAATAAACAAGCATTGATGGAAACCACAGTTCACGAGAAGAGTATTGTCATACCAGAAGCCAACAAGAAAGGAAATAAGAGAGAGTCACGGGCACTGAAAGACAACATCAATTGATAGAATAAAATTGACACCTTAGTTTAATTGTGTACAAAACTTTTCGGTTTTGTACATTAGAATTTAATTGTGCACCTCTCAGTGGACTTATCACCAGCTTTATCCTTGCAATATAATTTATCTTTAGTACATAAATGTTTTCGGATGGTGGCAGCTATGCAAACAACGGCAGAGAATATTGTCCACAGCGACGTATTTAACTTATTAAGTTTTTACTGAAACAATGATAATTTTATTGGGAATTTTGAGTGATGGAGCACTATTTCAAATTAAAAACTGGATATTATAAGAAATATAAAATCTTACAAAAGTTAGAAAATTGTAACTATTTTACAAAATATAAATTATAAGGAAAAAATCATATATTTCATAATAGTTAGATAATTATAATCATTTTTTATTTACATCTGAAACTCATTTTAACATTTCATTCACGAATATCACCATATTTAGTAAACCCAAAATAAATATTTTCCTATCTTTTTAGAATTAAAATAAAGAATTGTTTAAATATATATCAAACTTATCAACTAATTTAGTTCCCTCTCATCTCATTAACGAACTTAAGTTTTGCTCATGTTCAACACATCTCTCCTCTATGTTTACAATTCAACACTATGCAATTTTCATAGACTAAGTAGAGCCTGTTTTAGTGTTTTACATAAACTTAATTCACATATGGTATAACTCGTGAGTACCTTTTGTTCCGCCGTGTAATAAATAAGAAATGAGTATCACATCAATGTGGGTTAGATTTTTTTTTCTATTACGTTTGTTTTTTTCCTTCGTGGGTTGGGTTTCTATAACAAAATAAACAGAGTCTCCTTGTTTTAAAAATTTGGAATTTTGCTAGACCTCTCATTCTACGTGGATGTGAGTGGAACCGCCCCTTGACCTCTTTCTCTTCTGTCTCTTTTCACCTAATACCATTACCAAAGTACCAAACACTCGACCACCTCTCTAAACAACACAAACACACACACACATGTATATATACACATACATATTAAGAATTCACATAAACCATATATTTCTTGGCCGTACTTTGTATCTTTGGCGAAACCTATAAAACAAAAAAAATATTTTGTAATTGATTCTTGTCGTATAGATGCCCCAATTCAGTTCATCCCAAGTTCCCATTTTAATCCTCTCCCTTCTCATTATCTTTCTTTGTTCAACGCAAACACAATGCCACACCAAAGGGCTACGCTTACGACCAAGAAACCAGAAGATTGTGAACTCTACGAGCCAGACACAAAACCCTGAAGAGGAATTCTTGAAATGGGTTAGATACGTTGGGAGTCTCAAACACTCGGTGTTCAAGGCAGCCAAGAACAAACTCTTCCCCTCTTATACACTTACTGTTCATAAGAAACACAATAAAGGTGACTTCACCAAAATCCAAGACGCCATTGATTCTCTGCCTCTCATCAACCTCGTTCGTGTCGTCATCAAAGTTCATGCTGGACTTTACAAGTAAGTACAAGTCTTTTTTTAAAAAAAAAGGAGCTCTATATATTAGGTGAGTTGCTTCAGTTAGTTTGGTGTAATTACTATTTAATCAAAACATATACTGTTTAATTATTGTTTAATCAGTTCATCATCTTAGTTTCTTTTACTTTTTAAAACCATGAGGAATAGACGACAGAATATTAATTAGGTTGGTCTTTTTATAAGTATGTTACTTTAATTAGGTCGATCTTGCAGGTGTATTTTTTTATATAAAGAATTTTGTGTGGTACATTTTGCAATTGATCAATACCAACTTGGTACCACATCATCTTTAGATTTATGTTCATTTTTTTTTTTTCATGTGTGAATGTAACTATATTCCAACAGTCTGAACCGTAGATACTGGAGTTTTGTCTCTATACATTTTGCAGTTTTGCTATTTGTTTTCACTCTAAGTTACACCGGCCATATCTTTTATCTTCGTCCTTTCCTTGCATTTGCATGAGCCAAAAGTAATTATGAAACTGAAAGAGTTTAAACATGTATTGCCAATAAAGAATGTAACAACCTTTCTCTCAAAATCAACACTTGAAACCGGGATTTAAAAAAAAAAATTATATGTTAAAGGAGGAGTACATATATTAGCTATATAATCTCTAACAAATCGAATTTAATAGAGTTATAAAGCACCATGGGTCCACATACATATACTCCACGATTACCATCCATAGTTTTATATTATTATTTTTTTTACTATAGCTATCCTTCTAAGATCTAAAATAAAATTAAGCAAAATAGATAATAACAATAATAATAATGAAAAAATGGGGGGGGGGGGAATGGATGTAGGGAAAAGGTGAACATACCTCCAATGAAGGCATTCATAACAATAGAAGGAGAAGGAGCAGATAATACAATAGTGCAATGGGGAGACACAGCACAAACGCATGACCAAAGAGGCAATCCCATGGGCACATTCAACTCTGCCTCTTTTGCCGTCAACTCTCCTTTCTTTGTCGCCAAGAACATCACTTTCAAGGTATAACTCCCTACCATTACCATAGTTGTTTTGTTTCATTTTATCTGGATGGATAAGTTTTGAATCCATCTTAGCGGTCTTATCTCTATACAGAACACCACACCAGTCCCCTTGCCAGGCGCAGTTGGAAAACAAGCGGTGGCATTGAGAGTGTCAGCAGACAATGCTGCGTTTTTCGGGTGTAAAATGCTTGGTGCTCAAGACACTCTCTATGACCATTTGGGAAGACATTATTACAAAGACTGTTACATTGAAGGATCCGTTGACTTCATCTTTGGCAATGCCCTTTCTCTCTATGAGGTAAACTCATAGCTGTCCCCAAATGAGTATAGTTTGGTCTATATATGTTGCTCTATTAGCGTCTAGAGCTTGCTCTACACTTTTTACAAATTACTTAAGTAGCAGTTTTAAATTGGTATTTACTCTAAGAAGTAATGTTTAAACTAGGGGTGTCACGTGCACGCGATAGCGGATAAGGTAGGAGCAGTGACGGCGCAAGGGAGGAGCAGTGTACTAGAGGACACAGGATTCTCGTTTGTGAAGTGTAAGGTGACAGGGACTGGAGTTTTGTACCTTGGGAGGGCATGGGGTCCCTTCTCAAGAGTTGTCTTTGCTTACACCTATATGGAAAACATCATCCTCCCTAAAGGCTGGTACAATTGGGGAGACCCTTCACGCGAGATGTACGTATACTTTACTCTTTTCTTTAAAACTACATACTATAACCAAACTATATATCATATCAGTTAGCTTCGTAGATAACCATTCTTCAAATACTAAAAATAACGGACTAAAACATAAAAACTTTCCAAAACATGATCTCGTTGCCTCATCCATTTTAGACTGTTAGGTCCCCACCACTACACCACTCAACATCTTTTTCAACCGACTTCATTTTTTTTGTCTTATTAAATTTTGTGCCCGCGTGCATTCCTTTTATAAATATTGGAAGTTTAAAGCCATTAACGTAGGCGTGCATAGTCTATTCTAGTGCTGTAAAATGCATACATATAGCATCAAACATTATCATTAGAAAATTCACATAATTTAAAGAAAGAAGTAATTGAAAATGTACGTAAGAGAAACAAATGTGGGTGCAGGACGGTGTTTTATGGTCAGTACAAGTGCACAGGAGCAGGAGCAAACTATGCAGGGAGGGTGGCTTGGGCAAGAGAGCTCACCGACGAAGAAGCTAAGCCTTTTATATCTCTTACCTTCATCGACGGCTCTGAATGGATCAGACTCTAACCATTACTTATTTTAATTTCACTCTTTTTTACTTAATTAATGATGTAAATTTTCCCAATAAAATGACAATACATTCTTTTTTAATAATCACATATAGACCTCACATCTTTGGTTTATCTTATATGATATAACTCAGCATACTCAATTACAAGTTTGAAGAATCAAAAGATAAAATAGTGTACATTTTGATTGGTAAGACCGTTAGAGTGAGATATTCAAGCATTTGGTATCCAAGTACGATGACTAGGGATCCAAATCAGTTCCTGGAGTTGATGATTCATGCAATAGACAGTGCTAGGAGGATAAAGACCAAAGCAGCTTATTGGGAACATGTTAAACACGAGATTTGGGGAGTCTCTAGAGCTAACAAGACATGAATCACTTGTCTTAGAAGATGAACTGAGATTATATCAAGAATGCTCCCTCCTGGTGCTATTATCAAAAAGTGGAAACATACTAAACACAAAGTTCATTATGAAAGCCCACTAAAAGCCCACTACTTAATCCCAAAACATCAGCAGACAAGCTTGCTTTCATGTTTTGCCACCGCGAGTCATATCCTAAGTGAGACCGTTCAGTTAAGAACTTATCAGACCAGACGAAACCAAACCACGATGCTTAGCCACACCACTTTCGCCCGGAAAACACCACTCTTGTTCAATTCTCTTGGGGGTTCCGATAATCACAATCGAAGGACTATAACTGGAGCTGGTCCGAGCAGGGCTCCTTTGTTTGGTTACAAAAATGGTTCTCTGAACTCTGGTCGTATCAATTGGTCTGGTCGGTCTGGAACTGGGTTTGGACATCTGGGTCGGGTCTCTTCGGTCTCAGGTGGTGGTTCCGGCGGTATTGGTGGTTCAGGTGGTGGTGGTGATAGTTCCGGCGGTGGAGGTGAAAATAGCGGCGGAAACGGAAACGAGTGGTCACTTGTGTCATGGTAATATATATTTTGACTTCCTCCTATCTTTTCTTGTGTAAAGGCTCTTTCTTTCAAACGCATTAAGTTTGCTTTCAAATTGAACATGAACACATTGTGTGTTACGTTTTGGGCTTCAGGTACTTGGCTCTCCTCTCGGATTATCCTGTTCTGACCAAATCTGTGACATCAGCTCTTCTGACCCTCATTGGTGATTTAATCTGTCAGGTAGTGTCTTTGATTCTCATCAGTACTTTGTGTCTGGGTTCTCAGTATTCATATATGACCTTGACCCTCTTATTGGAAAGAAAAGATTGCTTATTCTTGCTCATTTGGTTTTCAGCTCACAATCAATAAGACTTCTTCTTTGGACAAGAAGAGGACACTCACCTTTACCATCTTGGGCTTGGGGCTTGTTGGTCCAGCACTGCACTTCTGGTATCAATTTGTTTCTGTGTGTTGTATGCATTTGTTTTCCTTCGCGTGCTCTTATTACACTTTTAAAGCTATATTGCTTTTCTGCTAAGTGGTTGTTCATTTGGTGTAAGCTACTTGCTCTCTGAATTCTGAAATCTCTCGCAACTTCATTAGGTACTTGTATTTGAGCAAAGTGGTGACAGCTTCCGGATTATCAGGCGCAGTTTTGCGACTTTTACTGGACCAGGTACCATTTCTTTTCCTGTTTGTCCGACCCACCTTTACGTTTCTATCTTGCTTTCTTTGTGTGTAACACCATTGTTTGTTTGTTTTCTTTGGTTTTGCAGTTTGTTTTTGCTCCTGTTTTTGTTGGAGTTTTCTTATCAGCTGTTGTGACACTTGAAGGAAAACCATCAAATGTCATACCGAAGCTAAAGCAGGTTGGATTAAAAGCCAATTAACCTTTTTTTTGTATCCACGAGAATGATTTCTCACATGGTGGCAGAGTGGGGAATCCAAAGTTTGATACTTTTGTATTATTTTTATTGGTATTCTTCTGATTTGAATCCATGAATTGGTGGTTGTGTAGGAGTGGACTGGTGCAGTGCTAGCAAATTGGCAGCTGTGGATACCATTTCAGTTTCTTAACTTCAGATTTGTTCCACAAAACTTCCAGGTTTCGATTACTTAAACTCTGTGGACAATATTAAACGTCACTGTTCTGCTTTAAGTTTGTTCACTAGGATCCGAGAATGAATCAGTGTCTTGTCTTTGAATTGAAGGTACTGGCTTCCAACGTAGTGGCTTTGGCCTGGAATGTGATTTTATCATTCAAAGCCCACAAAGAAGTTGTGCCAAAGTAGGAATGTTTCCTTACAGCTACATGTATTGTTGGATTGTAATCGGCAGAGTTTTGGGGGCATAGAGTTTGTCTGCTGATGCAAATGTTTTATTGTTTCAAAACAAAATACTTGGAACGCTGCAACTTGACATTTTATGAATGTAGAAACAAGCTTCCTCTTTCATAGTTACTAAAAAATTTCAAAAACTCAGGATTGTGTTTCTTTTAGATTTCAAAAGGAATATTTTTAAACTTAACCGGACCAATAAACAAACAACAACAACAAAAATATTAAAGTCTCAAACAGCTCCAATAATGCGTTAAAATGTGATCATGTATGTATATTGAATAAAAAGCAAATCTAACACAATTCCAATTGCGTCTTTGTTCTTCTCATCTTATTATCCTCGGCACGCACTTCCCAAGCAAAAGAAGAAGAAGATCACATCCCAATGGTCTTTTGGAACTTTGTAATCTGGTTCAGGAAGATCCATGTCATCTGCCAAAAACAAAACACCATCATCAACAAGCCTGAAGTGATTCTTAGAATAGCACTGAAGCAAGGGAGTAAAGATCACAATTATATTACCATGACGTGAGGGGCGATCCTGACGCAGTAAACAGGGAAGCCTGTGTAGAATTTCAGAGGTCCTCCTGCTTTTAAGGTTTGCATTGCACAGTCGAGCGAACCCGTGTATGGAAATTTACCCTGAGCGTCAGGTTGCATTTTCTGGATTTGAGTTTTGACAAAGTCAAATGGAAGACTGCAAGCCGCAGCGCATAATCCTGAAACAGCACTTGCTCCTGCTCAAAGGGACACAACCAAAACATTACCACAAAGACAAAACTGATAAAGCTTCTTGTTTAAGTCTAATGCAGAACTACTGTAACTAGTCTAGATTTGGAAGAGAAGCTTTACCTACGACCGTAGAAGTCTCCCCAAGACCGAGATTATCTCTCATGTATTCAGCACTTTGATCATAAGAAGCAAGCATTCCCATGTTCAAAGCCATCGCTCTGACCACAGTGGGACCACAACCTTTCCAAAGCGCCAAAACTCCTTCATCAGCGCTAATACGGTAAAGCGCATGGAAGGCATTGGTGTAGTTCCTCCGCTGAGCTAACGGCAAAGTATTATCCGCTTGCATTCTGATAAGCGCTAAATCGGCTGGACTACCAACGCAAGCACCAATCGCACCGGCTGTTAGACCACATAGAGCCTTCTGATACAGCGGCAGCGGCTTCCCATCGTTAGCTTCAATTGCTTTAGCAGTCAGCATCCTGATAATAATTCATAATGACACTTTTTGATTAGCACATAAACGCAATAAAGAAACATTCATTCATGTAGATGGTCTCATGATAATAACACACAGATGATTTAACTTACTTGAAGGATCCAAGACGGGCTGTGGTGTAAGTTGCTTGCCTCAGCAAACCAGCAGACAATCCCTATTGGAGAGAAAAAAAAGTTTAATAAGCTCTAGAAAACATCTTCATAGCAGAAACGGGAAGAAGAAAAAAAACTAATGTTGTGGTTTAGCAAGACAGAGAAAAGATTGTTGGATTACAGATCATCAACCACATATAAGTAAAGTGTTAATAATAAGCTTCAATACCAAAACATTCTTGAAGAGTAAATGCATCTAATAATAAAAAAAGAAGAAATCTTTACCTTGTAGAAAGCCCCAATACCATCATTCTTCAACATGTTCTTGGTCACACTGACTGCAGATCCCTGACCTAGTTGAATCCTCACCTTCACCACCACCAAAAAAAAAATCACATATATTATTTCAATAGATTCAACACTACTCAACTCCACAGGCCAAGGATTCTACATTTTGAAGGCACCCAAGAGCGTAATTCTAATCAAAATCCAGATCTGAAACTAAACAATTCATCTTAAACACATCAATATCAAGAGCTCACACACACACAAATTAAATTTGATTAGTTAACGAAAACCAGATCTGAGAGAGACACAAAAGGAATAAGCTTTCTATAGATGGAACATTTTTACAAACCTTGATCATGTCGATCGGCTGGATAACGCAAGTCGCGAGCATACCGGAGGTTCCGCCATTGACGAAGGGCTTCACGGCGGTCCAGACACCAATCGGAGCAGCAACTTTCTTCTCCTCCGCCATCTCTGTTCTTTCTTTAGGGATCGTACGGACTCAAAAGGAGAAGAAGAGAGAAAGAGATAGGCGGAGAAAGATACACACTTGGTGGTGGAGAGGAAGCTAAGGAATAAAGCGTAAGGCTTTTATATAGTAGTAGTAAACACAGTACCTAACTGAACTTAACCCTTTGGATTATTATTTATTTTTTAAATTTCGTTTTGAGATCTGAATCTTTAGCCTTTTTTATTTTAATTAAGCAATCCGTGAGTATTTATTAAGCATTCACTTAACTTAAGTCTCATTAAGATATTTTATCTATTTTAAAAGAAATAGAACCTCAATTTCTAATTTTCTAGTTAATAAGTATAAAATTTGTTGAAATTTTAAATTTTTCTGGTCCAATCAAATTCTTAATTTTGAATTGACATTTTTGTTGTATTTTATTTGTTTAATTAAATACGACTTTTTGGCATATTGCACGCCGTAGTAGCTAGTGGACCAGTAGAGCTATATTACGTTGCAGATTGATAATGTTATGCCATTATACAAAAAGCTATTCAACAATAAGCCTTCTGAGTTCTGACTGTGTTGCAATTACAGGGAAGAAGAAAAAAAAAACACATCAAAAAAATATTTATTCCTGTTTTGGCTTTTCGAGAAGGTATTTTTCCACTTGACTCCTCTTGATTAGTAATTTAGTATAGCAAGTTTTTTTTTATATAAAAAAAGAGGTAACAGACTAACACTACATGGGCGAATAACATATTTCTGATGGATAATATTTTACACTTGCAAGAAGATGATGAAGAAAGTTTTGTACAACAAAAGGTTTAGATGATGAACTCTGGTGTAACTCACAATGGTTGCTTTACCAATGAATTGAACCAAGATTAAAAAAAAAAACAGGAAGTGCAACGAAAATTGTACAGGATTAAAATAAACATTGTAACCAACAAGAATCATAAGTAGAAAAAAACACATTTTTGGTTGTTCATTGCTTGAGAGTAAGTGTCAGTACTCTTCCCCTTCATCTTCTTCATCGTCTCCACCTTCAGCACCCACCTCCTCATAATCTTTCTCCAGTGCGGCCAAGTCCTCACGTGCCTCCGAGAATTCACCTTCCTCCATTCCTTCACCAACGTACCAGTGCACAAACGCCCTCTTCGCGTACATAAGATCAAACTTGTGGTCGATCCGTGAAAACACTTCCGCAACTGCTGTGTTGTTGCTGATCATGCACACCGCTCTCTGAACCTTAGCGAGGTCACCTCCAGGGACAACTGTTGGAGGTTGGTAGTTGATTCCACATTTGAAACCAGTTGGGCACCTGCAAATCAAAACCCACCAAAGCAATTGTGTTTACAAAAGCAACATGAAACAATGGCAACTTGTTTCAGTTTGTAAGATCATACCAGTCAACGAACTGTACCGTCCTCTTGGTCTTAATAGTACCAACAGCAGCATTAACATCTTTGGGAACAACGTCTCCACGATACATTAAACAACATGCCATGTATTTCCCATGCCTTGGGTCACACTTGGCCATCATGCTAGCTGGCTCAAACACAGCATTAGTGATCTCAGGGATAGACAGCTGCTCATGGTAGGCCTTTGCGGCTGAGATGACTGGAGCATAAGACGACAGCATGAAATGGATACGGGGATAGGGGACAAGGTTGGTCTGGAACTCAGTGATATCCACATTAATGGCTCCATCAAACCTCAAAGATGTTGTCAAGGATGATATGATCTGGGATATCAACCTGTTTAGATTAGTGTAGGTAGGCCTCTCTATATCAAGGGATCTGCGGCAAATATCATAGATGGCTTCATTATCCAAGAGGACAGCTACATCAGTGTGTTCAAGTAGGGAATGCGTTGAAAGAACACTGTTGTAAGGCTCTACAACAGCAGTAGAAACCTGAGACCAAAAGGCAACGCATCAAAGCCAACATTTTTTTCATACTATATTGAGTTTCTATATGGAATGGTACCTGAGGAGAAGGGTAAATGGTGAAACCAAGTTTAGACTTCTTTCCATAATCAACAGACAAACGTTCAAGCAAGAGAGAACCCAGACCAGAACCAGTTCCACCACCAACAGCATTAAACACCAAAAAACCTTGCAAGCCAGTACAGTTGTCGGCAAGCTTCCTCACACGGTCAAGACAAAGGTCCACAATCTCCTTCCCAACTGCAATTACATAACTTTCAATCAACATTTTGAATAAACAGAAGTAGAGAAAAAAAGGAAATGGTTTTCTCACCAGTGTAATGACCTCTGGCGAAGTTGTTAGCAGCGTCCTCTTTCCCGGAGATAAGCTGCTCTGGATGGAAAAGCTGCCGGTACGTTCCGGTACGAACCTCGTCGATAACAGTAGGCTCGAGATCAACGAAAACAGCCCTGGGAACATGCTTTCCAGCACCAGTCTCGCTGAAGAAAGTGTTGAAAGCATCGTGTGCTACAGCAACTGTGGAATCACTGCCAACCAAGGAAACCCAAAAGCGAAAGATATGATTTTTAGGTTCGTCTCTCAACAAACAAAATTAGGTTAGAAATTTGAAGGTACCTGGGCATCATGCCGTCGGGCTGGATCCCATGTTCGAGGCAGTAAAGCTCCCAGCATGAGTTTCCGACTTGGATCCCCGCTTGTCCTATATGAATGCTTATGATCTCCCTCATCTTCGCTCACACCAGAAACCCTAATTCCTTCGATCGTAATCGAGGAAAGGGGGCGGCGAGAGTGAGATTTTTTTTTTTTTTTGATCGGTTAAGTTTATATTAATGAATGCGATTTGATAATTCGTTGGGGTCCGAGAAATATCGGTTAAGCCTATACAAAGAAGAAGGACAAAGACTTATCCTCTGTTTTCACTTATAACGGAAATAACGAACTCTAAGGTGGACGGACCTCGTTTCGCAGACTCACATGAATAATTCTTATAATGGGCCTCACTTCGGAAGGCCCAATTACTTTCTCGACTCAAATATAATCTTCCGCTTTACCAACTCCGTTGACTGAACCAGGCTGCGCGGAATTTGAACCATGAGTTCACACGCACAGTCTCCGTCCATAAGAATTTTGAAAACAAACAAAAATATTTTATTGAAATTTTGAAAGTGTGACATTCTTAGAGCATGTTTATAGGTGGCTCTTAACATGGGCTCTTAGACTAATTAGGATTAAAAAAAAAAAGAAAAAAAAATATTAACTCAAGATGCGTCTCTTAATTAAGCAAGCGAAGGGACGTCTCTTAGAGACAGGTGTCATAAAATAATTGGATAGAGGAGAGGCGTCGCTTTGCTCTCGTCTCCGTTTCTTTGCCCTCTCTCTCGTCTCTGTTCTTCTTTTCTCTCTCTCTCGGTTTGTCTCCTGCAAACACAATTGAGGAGCAGGAAGATGAAGAGATTCTCACTGAGTTATCATCACAAGGAGAGGAGAGAAGAGGAGAAAACAATGATGTGTTGCTCGTGCTTTGGGCCGAGGAGAAAACGCAACGTGGTGAAGAATCCAAAGCTCAGAGTCGTTTCTGATCACAATGCTAGACCTGACCAACCTTCTTCTTGTTCTGTTTGTCTCAAGAACATATCTCTATTGTTGCAGGTACAGGCGAATTACTCTAATGATCTAACAAGCTGGGACAAACAAACTAGAGTTTCTGTGTGTTCAACCAAGAGGTAAGAGTTTGCTTTCAATCAATAGCTGTTAAATACAACAAGAAGAAAAGGAACATTCACAGACACACACATGCACAAGTGTTTTTTTTTTAAGAACCCCTAATGGAGTTTTATCATTGGAGCAAAGAAACAAAAATACTTTAACAAAATCTCTTAACAAAAATTTAGTAATTAAATATTACATAAGAGACACAATAGGGTCTCTCCCATTGAACATGCTCTTAGATCCGGACCGGAACTTGTTTAACACGTGGGTCTATTTAGCAAGAATAATGAGTAAAACCATACCTCCCACCATTTTTCCCATTGATTACGTTAGGCCGTTACTATATATCATTACAAGTTTCCATTAAAACTCAAACTCAAAACACTACCACTATCACTATGGGTTAGACCACGACAATGCTCTTGTTCTTATACTCTCAAGCGCTTTGAGGGCAGTGAAGGTCGTTTCTCTGCGACAACGGTTCTGCAATTCATAGCTATGTCTAAGGTCGCATGTCTAACTGGCGATAGTTAGACAAGATCTTTTGGTTAAGAACTTGGGCAGTTCCATTTTTCAGGTTTAGCTTCCTCAGCCATTCTCTTCATCTCTTGATACTATCTAACCTTGCAATGGGGGCTTGATGAACGCGGGGAAGGAATATGATTTTCAAACTTTCGTATTTATCCAATATTTCAACTTTGTCACCTCCTTGGTAAGATTAAGGCTACATTGGCTTAGTTCAGGCCTGATATAAATTTAAGGCCCAAAAATATATAAAGCTAGGTTATATCAAAATCCTTATAAAACATAAAAAAAAATTCAATTATAGATACCTTCTTTATAATTGTGTAAAATATAGGCGCTACTCGAAAACCTATCTAAGCAAATCTTCTCAACTTGACTACAATGGAGGGATCGGCTATCAAAGTAATCTTCTTCATATCCTTATCGCTTTCTTCTTCCTCTATCTTTTTAACCTATTTTTGTTTCTCGAGGGTTGGTTTCTTATTAGATCTTTTTTTGTACCATAGGGGATGAGTCTGCTGACATTGAACGAATGTGATGCTAAGAAACCTAGACCAAAAAACAGGTAAAGAATTGATTGCTTTGTGTCTGTTGATTCTTATCACGTAGGCAATAATAATCATATCTCGTGCAATCAAATTATTGCATGCAGCTACATTGGGAGGATTCTCGTGAAGGGATATAACACTCAGTTTTCCCATGATGATGTGGAAAGCACGTTGAGAAGACACTTCTCTTCATGTGGAGAGATCACAGATGTTTACATCCGCATACTCGCGGATAATACTCTCAACAGGTTTGTGGTTCCTTCCTCAGCTCTATTATTTATTTATTTTTGCTAAGAATGTTAATATCATATTAATGATGTTCAGATTTTACAAAAAAGATTAGAGCCTAAAATATTAGATAATCCAATCTAAAAAAAACTGCTTCATATCTCTCCTTGCTATGATCTGTGTTCTTGATTTCCGGTATATCATCTTTGCAACCCCAGATGGAGTTGTTGTGATAAACATTGTTTCTTTGTTTCCATTATTATTCCCATGTCAACTCAAGTTTACATATGCTGACTTGTTGTGTTCTTTTGTTTCACAGTTTTGGTTTTGTTTATTTTCTCGGAGAAGGGGCAGTGGACAAGGCGTTGCAACTTAGTGGACGTGACGTGGGAGGATGGAATGTCATTGCTGAACCTTATCCGTTTCCGGAAAATGCCGACTGGTAACACAGATAATTTTGTATTTTTTTTGGTATTATCTTTCTTTCAACATCTCTTGATAATATATTATATCTATATTATTGCAGCCGCCCTGTGGTAATAGTTCAAGGATATGACAATAGTCTTAGTAAGACTGATATCGAGAAAGTGTTGACTACACATTTCTCTTCATGTGGAAAGGTCACCGAAATAATGGTTCACAAGAGGTTTGTGCATTGCTTAATTCTTTTATTAAAAGCAAAGCAAATGCTCAAACTTGGGAGGACTTTGTGTTTTTGTTTTGATTTTTTTTTTTAACAGATCAGGTGCAGCTTCTGTGTCTGTTTATGGAGAATGTGCGGAAGAAAAGGTACTGGATCTTGATGGCAGCTACATTGGAGAAGACAAAATACTTGTTAAGCTTTTTAATGCGCGGAAAATATACAGTGTACACCGTCGTCCTCGTCGTGCCCGTCCTTATTGTAGGTACATAATTTTGATTATTGATTTTGTTTTATTTGTGTTTGTTGGTAACTAACAAAGTAAAACCTTTGTCTTTGTTAAACCTTTGTTGTTTATTTTTAGTTAAGAAAGGCTAAGATGACTTCTGAAGAGTAGAAAAGCTCCTGGGAGAAGAGGGAGACATAATCTATGTTCTTTGCATCTTTGTGAAATAAATGCCATCTCGTCTAGTACTTTTTATGCTTTTTTCTTTCTTCTGGAATTTAAAATAAACTCTGATAATCGTCTTCTGTGTTCATTGGAACTTTTAAGTAATGTTTTTTTTATGTTTCGAGCTTTAAACTAAAAGCTTAATAAACATGTGCTCAGTAATTATTATCATCAGCTACGTTTTGTGTGATTTAAAAAGTGCATTGCCCAATTCTACTTACGACGTTGTACGTTGATTTATCAAAAAACATGTTCCAGTTCGATATCTCTGGAGTTGAGATCACTTTATTGGACTTGAACTAGAATGGATCATATATTCTCTCCAAATCTTAAACGTTAGCTTTAGCGGAGTTAAACCAAGCTTAATCTCTTGGTTTCCGAGAAATATCGGTTAAGCCTATACCAAAAAAGTATATTATCAACCGGAGTGATAATATAAAACATGTATTCCAAGTGATCAGCTGGCATCGCATAAGGTAAACGTATCCGCAAAGGACAGACTCATCCTCTGTTTTACACACATAACTGAATTAACTAACTCCAAGGTAATATTTAGGACCTCGTTTTCAATTTGTAGACCCATGAATAATTCATAAATAATTTTATTATGGGCTCCAATTCAGAAGGCCCAGTTACTTTCACGACTCACTTCCGGTTTACAAACTCCGTTAATAACATTGACATTTTTTCTTTTTTCTAAAAGCGAAACATTTTTTAGGATCCAAACCGGAATTTGAAAACAATGAAGGTGGTTTCTGCTTTTGTTCTTAAGAATTTTGAAAAAAATTAAGGTGGATTCTTTGCAAGGAGCAAGAATTGGGAGCTATGTCCTACTGACACATGTTCTCTTCCAACTAACCTGTGCCTCAATCTTTTAAAGGACTCCTGCTTTCTTTATAAAACTATAGAAAAATGACAACTCAAAACAAATAACAGAAACGGAGTTGCAAACTTAGACCAGTGCTAATGAAAGTAAGACATTGCCAATGAAAGTAAAGCATCTCCATAACAAAAGGAAAGCAAAAGACAATGTATGATACGATAGGAATTAAACTCTAAGTCATAGGAAACAAATCTAGCAGTCGAGCTCTTGAAGAATGCTACCAATCCTCTCTTCTTAGTCATCATCATGATTGTAGAAATTCTACAAATATTAATGGATTCAATAAATTACTTGGACAAAGGAAATGTGCAAAAAAGAAGTAGATAATATAAAAATACCTTGAACAAAACACATTCCGTCACCGTGTTAGGCTCAACAGCAAACCGGACAAAACCACGATCTCCAATACCAACATCACCCAAGGAATCCTGAAATTCCAGGTAATGTGTTCCATGCCTGTCGATGCCATCACCTACAAAAGAAAAATAAACAAAACAAATAAATATTTTAACAATGGATAACTATTCTATAGGTTATATCAAACTAAGTTTTGAAGAAGTAACAGAATAATGAATTGATGTGTTTAAAATATTTATATAAAAATATTAATAAATAGAAAATTGTCAATGGAACCTGTTAAAAGCATAGTGTGGAGATCTAGACCGCAATCGATTCCTTTGTCCATTTTCATTTTGTAAGCTTCATATTCAGTCGTTGTAGGCTCGTAAATCTCCTACAAAAAGAAAGCTAACATCAGACTCAGAATACAAATAAAAAATAAGAAGGAAACATCAGACAAAACCTTTTAGAATGCTTACATCTCGCTTCTTAGATTTGGACTTGTAAGAAGGAAACATCAGAACAGAACAAGTGAGTGGCCACTCATCCAACTCATCCAAGATCTTGAAATGCATTGATCCATCTTCAACATCTTCACCCACAGTCAACACTTTAATTTGTGGAGCTTTGAAAGGATGAACCTAAAACAAATGATAAATTTAGTGAGTAAAATAAAAAATTGTAATAAAATATAATCTACATTAAGTATAATCTAAACTTACAGTTTCACTGTCTGAGTCAACAGAACCTTCAGAAGGTGTTCCATTCATGGAATAGGTGAGGGGGCAATCAGTGTCAAGAATAAAACCTTCTTGATGCAGAACCTTAACCAATGGCTCAATCTCAGTGATTGTATAATCTCTTAAGACCAAACCATTGTCAACAGCTTTGTTGAGCACATCCTGAATAGAGAGGTAGGCTTCTCTTGCCAATCTACCACTCTGCTTGAAGAATGCCTCAGCTTGCCGTGTTAAAGCAATTGCGTAACAAATGTCACGCAACTGCTTAAGGGCACATCTCTGAAGCAGGCTGGGATCCTTGATCCTCCATGAATTGTACCTCATCAGAGAAATCCTATCAAGCAGCTGGGTCTTAAATGGGACATCTTTGCAGGCTAGAAATGTTCTATCCTTGTACAATGTATCCAACTTGTCATATGAAGGCCAACCAGCAAGCTTATAAGCTTACTACAAAACAATACGTTTCTATAAATAACCATTTTCCAGAATCTGATATACCATATATATAGTTTTACCTTCAGATTGATTTTCATGTCATCAGCAACACTGAAAAGGACGGAATGAACAAACTTGGCTTTGTTAAACTTCTTCTCAAACTCCCATATCTCAGACATTGGAAGAGGATTCTCTGAAAGAACAATTTCACGGCTTTCAACGTTGACTGCTTCAACTCTAAATGGTTCTTGACGTCCAACTTTAAGAACACGAATTGACTCTGATGACAATAGGAGATTTGAACTCTTTTTGTACTCCACCAACCACACAGAAGCAAGATTCCCTTCAGCCTTTTTCACCTTCCCCATAACAACACTACCTTGATCAGGGTAGCGAGACTCATAGAACCGACATTTCAAGTTCGGGTTAGACATTGTTTCACCTGTTAACAAAGAGTTAAAAAAAGAGTCTTAGAGGTTTAGATAATAAAAAATCGTATCGAATTAGCTATAGGAATCGTGTAGATCGAAAATCAGAGTTCTAGGTTTTCACGATTCGATCCCATTGTGGAGCAACATTTATAAAAAATCGAACAAGGATAGAAGATTAAACAGAACAGAAAACGATAGAAATGATAATACCTCGTTGGATCTGAGAATATGAGGATCAAGTGCACGAGATCTTCGCCAAATTTTCAGAACGTCGCTCAAGTTAAGAAGAGTTAGTAGTTTCTTCGTTTGCGATAGACATTAAGAATTGGTATGCACAATCCTCCGCGTTTTGAAATGGGCTTTCCTTTCCACATTCTTGATCTTTTCAAGCCCACTGGCATAAGATCTGAAAATAAAAGTTAGAATAAGAAGCCTTTGATAACGTAAAATGAATTTCCCTGCAGATGTGTAAGAGATATAATCATCAGATCTGAGAAGTCTTCAATTAAAAAAATTGTATAAACAAAAACAGTTGTAATTGGATTGAAATTAATGTTTAACATACCATATTTCATCAGAGATGGAAGGTGATGCCTGGACATGTTAGAATTGGTGGGCACCAGTTGATATTGGATGTAGTATTTCATTGTACAGAGTCGATCCTTTAGAGAAATTGAAACTGAAAGAGATTGTTCAGAACCGATGAACGGGAAAATTGTTCAATAAAAAAAAATAGATGATGTAGATTTAGAAGTAGAAGATAATACATTACTTTGAAGAAGAAGGTGGAAATATATAGGCCAACAAATAATGAAGGGGTAGGTGCGTTATACGTGTCCGGGTTTCACGCCCCTCTAGCCAAGAAATGGTCTTATCTAATGGGAGTATTATATATAAATGGTAAACTAATATTGCCCCCACAGATTTTACGGCCTTACCAGAATATTTTATTAAAGATTAATTCAGCACCTTTAAATCCACAGAATTAATGCAGGAATCTCGTTAAATGTAACCGTCTCTAAAGGCGTGACTGTATTTTAGAGTAAATAATTTGGAGATTAATTATTTTACTCTGAGTTTAGCTGAAAAGTCTTCAATCAAGTACACTTCATTCTTTTACTTTTCTTCCAAGTACTGTTTGCTAAAGTGAAAAAAAGCATTCAGAATTCTTCTCTTGATTTTGCAAGAGAATGAATACATTAACACTGAGTTTTGTTTCTCTCTCCTTTTTGCATCCATTTTCATTTTTTTATTCATTCCATTTTACTCTCATATTTACTCCAAAAGCAGTAATATCTTGAATGTCGGTACAATGTTCATTGGTTATTTGGAGAGGCACGTTATTAGCCGTTTGTGGCTAAGTGCATGGTACTCCAAAAGCAGTAATATGTTTTAAGTTTTTTACATTTATTAAAAAAAAAGATAAAATTGTAACTATTAATGTCTTATTTTTTAATAAATTATTTTTCATTATTTTTAATCAATAAAATTTCAATAAATTTAAAATTATATTTTTTAAAATATACTCCCTCTATTCCATTAAGATAAGTATTTTGGTGTTTTTACACATATTAAAAAAACACATTAATCATATATCGTTTTTAAAAATTATCAAATTTCAATGCATTCTAACCAATAGACTTTCAATAAATTCAATTAATTTTATTGAAAATTTGCAATTTTTATATAGAAAACATAAAAAAATAAATTTTTGTGAAATAATTTATTTTTCTAAAACATTTCTCTTAATAGAGCGGAAAGAATACCATCTATCATTATTAATGTATTAAAAATATGAAAAATATATTTCTTTAAAAAAAAAAAATTTTAAACGTGGATCTTTCAAAAATGGAAAGTTAATATTCTTATTTAATAATATTCAAGAAAGGGAATATTTGCTTTCCACCGTTTGTGGGCTCCTCCAGTGCATGGGTTCTTGTGTGATATTTTTATCCATTCATTCAAATTTAACAACGCACGAATTTCTTGAAAGGATATCCTTATAAAATATTGCTCGAAAAGCAGAAAATCTTGGACGTCGGTATGATGTTCATTGGGTACTTGGAGAGGCATGTTATTAGCTGTTTGTGGCTCCAGTGCATGGTCTGTAACAAAAGTTAATATTTGAATTATTTTTTTTGCTTTCCACCGTTTGTGGCTCCAATGCATGTTTCTTGTGTATTGTGTAAAATGTTTTCCATCTATATAGTAACTTTTTTGTCAACAATTTAATAACCTTTTTAGATGAAATTTTATAACGTGTAGTAAATGATTAGTTAAAGAACTGTTATCATTCATTTGTTATATTATATAAGATGTTATAGAAGGAAAACTTAAAACAAATGCAATGCAATATAACAATATTAAATTCAAAATATTAAAATTATTACTTATAATATATACTGGATTATCATTTTTCTAAACATATATTAATATATACGAATGTGCACAAACAAGTTGTGTTCGCAGACAAGACTTCTCTGCGTGGTGGGCCCTTTTATTTATTTGTATTCGATTTCTTGTTTACTAGTAGTATATTTTATTTTTCTCAAACTTTCTTTTGTCGACACAATGTCCACATTTCTTTCCCATTTCCCTTTCACATTTCAATAAACTAATAATGTGATGTTTGGAGGCATGATCTCGAGTCTAATAGTTCGAGATTTCTTTTTCTAATAGTTCGAGATCTCAATAACTTGGTGTCACGTGACAGCTAATACTCCACCGACTGATTGAATATTTAAATCACTAATACTTTCTCAATTTTAAATCATTTTCATTTCAACTAACCCATTTTAAAACTCAAACTGTTGTCCAAATAATTACTGTATACACTATCCCCTACACTTCCACAAAGCAAAGGACCAATCTAGAACCACGACAATTCTGCCTCGTGGAGAACACAAAATAAAAAGGGCATTTTATTTTGACGTCTTTGGAATTGATAAAAGATCAAGGTATACAAAAAGCCTAAGAAAGGCCCAGCAAAATCGACAAAAAAAAAAAAGGCCCAGCAAAACAAAAGAATATATACATTAATACTCAAGATAATAGTAATATAATCTTGTTCATAATAATATTTTTACAAATTTCAACATTTGTTAATATATCACATGAAAAATGAAAATTAATAGTAAAACCAATGCATTTAGATAATTTTAAATCGTATAAAATACATTAGTAGAGAACATTTTTTGAAAATATGTATTTTATGTGATTCACCTCATTATAACTTCACCATTAATATTACGTAGAAGTATAAGCAAGTCTTTTTGTAACAATGATAAGTTTTCTAATTACTTGAAATATTTAAAATTTTATGATTATTTTGATATCTAAAAACATATATGGACATATAATTCCAAAATATATATGTTATATATGCTAAAATATATAATAAGCCAAAAATAAAAGTTTTTTAAGGATATGTATAATACATATTAGTTCAAGATAATCTAAAGTAATTTAAGATAGTTTTAGTAATGCTAGTAGTCTATAACACATAAAAATTTAATAATTCTAGTAATTCATAATATATATGATAGTTCGAAATAGTATTAGTAGTACTTAATAAATCAAAGTAGGTATGTATACATTTATTTAGAACCAGAAAATAAGGTGTAGTTCGGATTTGAATCCTATCAATTATATTAAAGGATCATATATCTATTAAACCGAAAAATTAGAACCGAACTTTAGATATAAATTGGTTCTCAATTTTATTACCCGAAAACCAAAATAGCTAAAATAAAACCAAACTAAATTTTTTAAATATCCAAACTGATTCTAAATCTCTAAAACCAAAAAAATCCAAAAAATTAAATCGAACTAAACCGAAAACCAAATTTCCAAAGTTAATTGTTTAAAGCACAACACATTAGTGTCAATACTACTTTTTATAAAATAAAAAATATATTATTTTATAGGTTATATAGATTATTAATTATTACAAAAATAAAATTGTAAAATATATGAAATATATGAAATATTTTATTTTAAATTGAAGACTTTTATAGTAAAGAAATAAAAATTAATTTAAGAAAAATATTTTATTAAATTTATTTATGAAAATAATTGGTAAATAAAAATATTATTAAAATAATATTTATTTTCTGTTAAGGGTATTGTTTTTGATATTTTCATACAAATTAAAAATGATTAAAATAAATTCATGTTCTTAGTAAATACATTTTTTGTGAATAACTTAAGATAAATAAATTCTTTATAAAATCAAAGCTTTTTCTAGTTTTAATACTTTCTGTCTAGTTTTAAACAGAAAATGAGTATTGGTTTTAGGTCTCTTCGACTTATGATATCGGTACACGAAACTATATCACTACAAAACCGGCCCAATAAATTTTTTCTTCCAAGTTCCTCATTTCCACATATTGGCGGTTTTAGGAACATACTAGAATTCTGACCAAAAGAAAAAAAAAGGAACATACTAGAATTATTATAGTTCTTAAAATAGCGCACGAATTTTTGTAAGGTCTGAGATTTACAACTCTTGCCTCTCATCTAATAAACTGGGAAAATGTTTTAAGCCTTTGGGTGGTGAAGCCCATCGTCATTTCCTTAGGAAATATAAAAGAATCAACAGAGATGACATGCACGTCGAATGCAACCGCATCTATGGTCCATCTCTCCTTCGTTCCAGTGGCAAAAAATTTCCTCCTTTGAGAGACTCTCCAAATCTTGATATCAACACATCTTTTCTACCTGAGTGCGGGATCACCACTTCACTACCTTAGAATGCTTGGTAATCTTCAATCCACGACAACATTGAGGTGATCCCAATATATCGTAAGTGTTCCCGATGTCTGAATCCTATGTAACAAACCATAACTTATTTTATCAAACCAATAATCGTCTAGTATTTGGAGCCTCTTCATGTTACCATGAGCATCTATTGCATTGGCAGGAAAGCTTTTAGGTTTTGGTTTAATAAACCTAAACCATAACCTAGTTAAGGAAGAGTCTTCAATGCAAAGTAAAAGTCCCTGTTCTGGCAGAAGTAACCGAATACTACACGTTTGATCATCTCCGACGTAGAGTCACGTCGTCATGCAAAATCAATTTGTTCCGTCGATAACTTGAGAATGAAGCAATCCTTTCCACTGTTTTCTTTCTCAGCAACAAATCTTGCACATGTCCACGAAGAGACTGATGATATTGTGTAATCAGATAAACAATCACCATTAACGAAACTACAATCATCCTCAATTCCTCATCATCAGCACCTTTCCTTGGAGCCTCTTTTGAGATTTATTTTATTTATTAATGTTTTTGAGTATTTCTTATGCTGTTTATATATTTTTTTCCTTTTTTTCATAGAGCATTTGAACCTTCATTTTAATCCCACATGGAAAATTCAAGAAAGCCAAAGCTAGTTGGAAAAAACTGAGGTGTAAACATCTGTTGTTTCTTGACAAGTGCATGTATGATAGTATAATTTACTCCAAGACTTGAGTTAACTTTTAAGGCATATCCTCACATCGGTAGTGGAGATGCATTGCTTCGTTTTTTTTTGCCGAGATGAATATTGTTTACTCTATAATTAAGATCCACATTGACTAGTTAGAAATTGCATGTCTCGCATGAAAGATATATATATATATTTATAATATGATGATTGATATCAAAACTACTTTAAATTTTCTATTTATATTTGATTTTTCTGTTTTATATTTTAATTTTAGAAGATAAATATGTTAATATAGAAGCTATCTTTTCTTTTATAAAAATATAAGTCGTATATATACATACATATTAAATATAAAACAACTAAGTTCATGTGTTAATTTGTGTTCATTAAAATTACTCATATAACTCATGATTTAATTTAATCTCGATCATTAAGTTTATTTATTAACTAATCTAAAAATAGTATTAATATTCTTGAAAAGTTGAGATGATTTAAGCCAACTCATGAGATATAATTCATTTTGAAACCTCTAATTGCAGCATATCATTTTATGGCTAAGAAAGCTTTGGTCTTTGACTCTTTCAGCAGTAAATAATGCTTAACCGGTAGACATTGGTACAGCAAACCGAACATTCATCAATCAAAAAAAAAAAACTTGGTCATTTTAGTCTATTCATAAGATTAACCCTATATGGGCATAGTCAAGGCCTGGAATAAATTTGAGGCCCATAAATATATTCAAGGTTTTGATAATAAAAAAAAAAAAATCAACTATAAATACCTTTCTATGGGACGAGGACCTTAGCTATATCCCAAAAACTGTAAAAGATCGCCGCCTCTCGAGAAAACCTAGCTAAGCAGATCTTCTCAACATGTTTCCAACAGAGGGATCCGCCACAAAAGTAATCTTCTTCTTCTAATCCTTTTAGCTTTCTTCTTAGTTGATCTTTTAACCTGGATGGTTTCTGATTTAGATCTTTTTGTATCATAGGGGATGAGTCTGCTGACATTGAACGAAAGTGAAACTACTAAGAGATCCAGACCAAGAAAACGGTAAGAGTTTATTGCTTTGTGTCTGTAAGGCTTGTTTGTTCTTATTAATTTTAAGTTATAATAATAATTGTCTCCTGTGCAATAAAATTTTATTGCAGCGACATTGGGAGAATTCGTGTAATGGGATATAACACTGACCTTCCCCATGATGTTGTGGTAAACGCGTTGAGAAAACAATTCTCTCCATGTGGAGAGATCACAGATGTTTGTGTCCACGTACTCGAGAATAATATTCTCAACTGGTTTGTGACTACTTCCACCAGTAGTATTCCCCGCTCAACTCAAAGTTTATATATATGCTAACTTTTGTTTTCTTTTGTTTCACAGTTTTGGTTTTATTTATTTTCTGGGAGGACAAGTCACAGTTGACAAGGCTTTGCAACTTAGTGGAAGTGACATGGGAGGATGGAATGTCACTGTTGAGCCTTATCCTTTTCGCAAAGATGCAGACTGGTAACACTGATAGTTTTACTTTTAGTATTCTCTTTCTTTCAAGAGCTGAGAACCATTGTCTTCATAGGCGCCATGTACTTTGTCCGATCACGACTTAATATCCTTAACAACATAACTCTTTGATCCTTAGAGGTTTTAGGTGTTGTTGGATTTGAGCAATTGAAATTAGTTTTTCAACTTGATTGTATTTGTTGTTTTGGATTTTATCAATGCGTATATATATTGCTGACTATATTAGTGTGCATGACTAACTCGTAGTGCGTATAAGAATTCTAGTGTTGTATATGAGTCTACTATATAACCATAGAAATAGTTACACGTCTGTAGCGTCTAAGTTTCCTCTATATTACTAACCTACGTTTGAATGCATCACGCAGCTTTCAATATGTATAATTTATCCATATTATTGCAGGGACCCTATTGCCATTGTTCAAGGATATGACACTTGTCTTGGGAAGACTGATATCAAGAAAATGTTGTTTGATCATTTCTCATCATGTGGAGAGATCTGGGGTATCGAGTTTCACAAGAGGTTTGTGCATGGCTTGCTTCATCCCTTTTTATTAAAGCAAATGCCTAACTTGTCTTTGTTTTGATTTTTTTTACAGCATTGGTGTAGCTTCTGTGTCTCTTTATGGAGAAGGTGCAGAAGACAAGGTGCTGGATCTTGATGGCTCCTACATGGGAGGAAGCAAAATATTTATTAAGCTTATTCCCTCGAAGGGAATTTACACTGTCCACCCTCGTCGTCGTTATTTTGGCTGGCCTAGGTACATCATTTTGATTCCTGTTTCTTGTTAACTAGCAAAAGTAAAAACCTTCATTATGTTTATTTTAGGTAACGAGGCTTAAGATGACTTCTCGGATCTGCTGGGAGAAGACGATGACAAGCTCTATGTTGTTTTTTATCTTTGTGAAATAAGGCCAACGTTCTATCTATTACTTATTTTATGTTTGTTTTTATTTTCTTCTGGATTTTAAATAAACTCTGATAATCATCGTCTGCTTCTTTCAAACTTTTTAAGTATTGTATTTATGTTGCGATGTTTAAACTAAAAGCTCAGTAATCAATTTATCATCAAGGGCGTGAGTGAGCATATTTATCTCGGACCCAATATGTGAAATATATTCTTTTGCTTTTAGCATGCTTAATAAGTTGTTACAGAGTATAATTGGATGATTGTCGTGTTTCAGTTTTAGACCTATCGATCTTTCATTCTAAATAATATGGATGGTGTGCGTAGCTGACGAGACCTTTGCAATGTCTCAGTCTTATGTCCTTTTTACTGAAAGCTAAAAGGAAATAAGAGGTTTTGGGTGTAGCTAGTAATAAGAGCGAGAAACAGAGCTATTTTATATTCTTTCCGTTCCACTAAGATAAATGTTTTACAAAAATAAATTGTTTCACAAAGATGTATTTTTTATGTTTTTTATACAAAAATTACAATTTTTGATAAAATTAATTGAATTTATTGAAAGGCTATTGGTTAAAATGCATTGGAATTTGATAATTTTTAAAAACGATGTATGATTAATGTGTTTTCTTAATATGTGTAAAAACACCAAAACATACATCTTAGTGGAACGGAGGGAGTATGAATCAACTGTATTTCAAGAACAATATGTATGTGTGTGTGTTTGTTTATCATGTATAGAACCAGATTCTGATTTTAATGTTCAGAAAATTTTCAGCACTGAGAAAAACCAGTAGATTCTATCATACTCAATAGTGTCAATTTGTCAAATAACCAAGATCCTAATGAAATGAAAGAATATAACATCTTTAATGACAAAGTTATATAAAAAAGTTTAGATATAATAACAGTTTTTCTTTGTTTTCCGGTTTTCTCTTCCTTTCGAACCGGTTGACGGTTGTATACAAATGTTTTATAGGGATGTTGTATGCGTAACTATTTATATATACACTAATACACACACATATAGATGGGAACTATAATTAAAAGTATTTGGCATCTTGATCCTCACATTATCTAAGTAGGTATCTAACAAACACTTCTGTTAGTTCTATGTGTCGTATATCAACTTCGTCGGGTTGCTTTACTTAGCAAATGGACATTGGGCTTAATATTCATGTATATACAAGTGGCATCTTCATTTTAATAATATTGTATTATTCCTACGTATTTGGTTGTGTTCCATCTCCAAGGAACAACTCCAATAAAGGTGGTAAATACAGGGTTAGTTTACTACTAGATGTCTTTCTCTCCAACGTCAACAAAGCAAAGATATATTCTTTTTTTTTTAATGAATATTAAATTATATTCACCAAAAAATATATTCAAAACAAGAGCAAACATAAATTGGTTTTAGTTGTCATGAAGCAGAACTCGACCTCTTCATTCTCTTCTCATTCAAAATTAGAGGATATTCTTTGCTTCTTTCCGGATTACAATCCTACAAACATGATATCTAATTTAATTAACTGCATTCTAGAAAGAAAATACAGATTTAGAGGAAAATCCCTACCTGGAAAATGACATAGTCAATCACAATATTCTCTTTTGCAAACTTTAACATCTATCAACAGTGTTGATATCACTGATGCTGTTTTGAAACTCTAAGAAATGTCCACCATATCTATCGACACCATTACCTAATAAGAAACAACAATATTAAAAATTAGAAAATATTACATGTACAAAGCATTGTGTGCCATCAAAGTTGCGATTATCATCTCTATAGGTTTCAGCTTCAGCATCAGTTGGTCCATATATGATCTTCAACACTAATAAGATTTACCAAAAACATATATATATATATATATATATATATATATTAAAATATAAGAAAAATGATATATCATGAAAGCAAACACTTACATCTTCTTTCAAATTATCCTTGTAAGATATATACAACAAAATTGAACAAGCAAGAGGTGATGTTTTCACGTGATGCAAAACTCATGGCCTACCAAATTAGTATGAACATTGTTGCAAGCAACATTTAGTTAAAGAAAATAAAATCAGATTGCGCTTTGAGATTTGAAAACATGTGATCACTGGAGTTGTCAAAATAAAACAATGGAGATTTTAGTTTGTTTAAGATTAAGCTAACAACCAAAATTGACCAACTATTTATTGATAAATGACTCCACATATTCTTCTCTACTCGCTCATAATCATTTCTACTTTCTTTTCAGCTTGCAACAATCCTACATTTATTTTATTCACCCCATTATGTGATGATACATACACAATGACCAGAATGAGTCTCGATCGGTTAAAACGAACATATATAGCCACAATTACTAGTACCCACATCTCTAAGTACAATCCTAAAATTATAACTACGAATCTCATTCATGTTAACCCCATTGCTTATTAAGATCTAAATCAAAATGATGACATAACATCATCGTTGAAATTTATGCTAGTAAGCAATTTACCAAAAATCATATGTGTCACAAAAACTTTTGAACCTTCAATTCTCTTAGTCTTCACATGAACACCCAATCGTTAAAGACGCTTATCTTATTAGCATTATCATCAATTTTCACCTTGAGAGATTTATGTTAAGATTAGACGCTTTTTTGGTTAATGACATTCATGAGTATCTCATCAAAGATTTTGCAGAGCTCAGCTACGTTGACATCCTCACGATTTTATGTTGTGAAATTTGTAACTCTAAATCATGACCAAATACAAAATTTGAAAATTTTGGATCAATTATATCAAATACTTGTATAAAGTTTGGAAAATCATAACTAAATCAGTAAAGTCTGTAATACTTGTATAAAGTTTGGATCAACTATATCAAATTACCCAATTTAGACAAAAAACTATATCGAATCTGAATCTCTCTTCCATGTTTCAGCATTTTAGTTTCATTTTAATAAACGCATGATATAGAAAGTCATTAGTACCAAATTATTACGGAAAACATAATTTCAATAAAATATTAATATAAATATTTTTTTAAAAATAAGAAAAGTAAGCTAAAAATACTGAATTAAATATACATATGTTTGATTATCTTAAGTATTCGTTTGGGTTAGGTATTAGCTGTTTGAATTCGAATATCAAATGTCTTTCAATTTATGATCCGTTAGAGTATATTGCTAATTCAGTTCAAATTTTTCAGATCAATTCGGGTATCAATTAAAATGCCATACCCAACTTTCTCACTGGTCTGTCGCGGTAGAAACGACCCAACCTTGGAAAAATTATAAATCTGAGTACGGAAGGAGCTTTGTGAAATTACAATAGTACCCCGTTAAACAATCGAAGCCTGAGGAAAGAGTAAGAGCGATTGTATATCTCTTTCTAGTCACTTTGGCGTCTCTTTGATTTTTTCTCCGTTCGTCGGTCTCTCGATCCCACCGTCAATCCTTCTCCGGCCAATGACTATGATGACTCCGCCTCCGGTTGATGTAATCTCCGATTCATCATTCTCTCTCTGTTTCTGGTTAATTTGATGTTCCCTTCGTGGCTCGTTCTGTATCCGCTCTGAATCTGCTTCCGATTGTTTGTTTAGCTGATCCGTTAGGGTTTGATTTGAATTTGAAGCGATTGAATCATCCTGTGCGATTTTTGTTTTGTTTTGGTGTGTTAGTTTAGTGATTGTAGTTTCTATTTTTTGTCGTTCTGATCACCGTACGGTGAGATTAGTTTTTTTTTTAATAGTGAGAAGTCTAATTCATTTTGGTTTGTTCATGTTTCGCAGCAGCAAGAGGATGAGGAGATGCTTGTGCCGCATTCAGATTTGGTTGACGGCACTACTCAGCCCATGGAAGGTAAGACTTTTTAGGTTTGATTCAATTTGATCCGCTCATGAAATTTCTCGTATCCTTGATCTTTCGATGGGATGAAATGGATGGGATAGAGCTTCTGTAGTACTAGAGAGCCGGATAGGGTTTTATAGTTCTTGCTGCTGCTTATATTCCACCAACTGTTTGATGCATTTGTAGTTTCGGAAACTGAGGCTGCTGTGAGTACTGTGGAGAACCAGCAGCCAGCTGAGGATCCTCCCACTCTGAAATTCACCTGGACTGTCCCAAACTTCTCTAGGCAAAACACCAGGAAGCATTACTCCGAAGTATTTGTTGTTGGAGGTTACAAATGGTATTTGGATAAAACCTACTTGCAGTGTAATTTATTGTTGCTATCATTTATTTGTCCAATGATTTGTCGACACCTTCTGTATTTGATTGCGCAGGCGCATATTAATTTTCCCGAAAGGGAACAATGTCGACCATCTGTCCATGTATTTGGATGTTGCTGATGCTGCGAGTTTGCCGTACGGTTGGAGCAGATACGCTCAGTTCAGTCTGGCTGTAGTCAATCAAATCCACACCAGATATACTATTAGAAAAGGTACCTCTAAATTTAGTAGTGATGTATATATACACCCTGAATCCTGAGTTCATGCATGAATATATTATGTCTATGCACAAGAAGGGGATCACTTTGTTCATATGTGAATATAATCATTTTACTGCTATCTCAAGCTTTAACTGAATGCCCCAGAGTGAAAAATATAATTTATGCCGTGCACCCTTTTCTGCTTCTCCATTAGGCTGAAATATTTTACCTGATTTCTGGCGAACTTGGTATTCTCATATTGTAGCTGTAAGTGACACTTGCTGATGCAAATTTCACTGACTTCATGCTTCCTACATGTGGTACAGAAACGCAACATCAATTCAATGCAAGAGAAAGCGATTGGGGATTTACATCGTTCATGCCTCTCAGCGAACTTTATGATCCTAGTAGAGGTTATTTAGTGAATGATACTGTTTACGTTGAAGCTGAAGTCGCTGTACGTAAGGTTCTTGATTACTGGTCATACGACTCTAAAAAAGAGACTGGTTTTGTTGGTCTCAAGAACCAAGGTGCAACTTGTTACATGAATTCTCTCCTACAGACACTATACCACATACCTTACTTCAGAAAGGTTAGATATATTCTTGTTTTTTTGTTCCAGTATAAATCCTACGGGTTTCTCTCTGAATCCCAAACCAAGACAACTGAATCTTGCATGTTGCTTGTAGGCTGTATACCACATGCCGACAACTGAGAACGACGCCCCCACAGCAAGTATACCTTTGGCTCTCCAAAGTTTGTTTTACAAGCTCCAATATAACGACACTAGTGTTGCGACAAAAGAGCTGACAAAGTCGTTTGGTTGGGATACATATGATTCTTTTATGCAACATGATGTCCAAGAACTCAATCGAGTTCTCAGCGAAAAACTTGAGGACAAAATGAAGGTAATTTTCTTAAAATTGTTATGCCACGATTTCCTCCTCAGATTGTGTTTCTTCTTGTGAGCTTATTCTTTTCTCTACAGGGAACTGTTGTTGAGGGAACAATACAGCAGCTGTTTGAAGGTCACCATATGAATTACATTGAGTGCATAAATGTAGATTACAAATCTACACGGAAAGAATCATTTTATGGTATAGTATTATACAACTGCACTTTATTGTCTTATTCTATCAAACCAACGTGTTTGTCAATTTATCATATTCTTAACTCTTACCTATGACAGACCTTCAGCTGGATGTTAAAGGCTGCAAGGATGTTTATGCTTCTTTTGACAAATATGTTGAAGTTGAACGCCTTGAAGGAGACAACAAATATCATGCAGAAGGACATGGTTTACAGGTTGGTTATCCTCACTCTTTCTATTTCATTATTCTTGGTGAGGATGGCCGAGTCACTTATTAGCGCGAGAGTTATACGGACAACCTTACCACCGACCAACTGTTGTTATTACAAGGGCAGTCCTTACTCCTTATCTAGTCTTATTCTGGAGGAACCACATGTCTATTGTTTCAGGATGCAAAAAAAGGCGTTCTTTTCATCGACTTTCCACCGGTTCTTCAGCTCCAGCTCAAGAGGTTTGAATATGACTTCATGAGGGACACCATGGTGAAGGTTAGTATTTGAAGTTGCATGTGCTTAGGAAGTGAAGATGTGGTTGTGACTATGAGTTGTACTTTCTCATTTTGTGGTGCCCTGATTTGTGAATGCTGATGTAGCTTTTATTGATAGATAAATGATCGGTATGAATTCCCTCTTCAACTGGATCTTGATAGAGAGAATGGGAAGTATTTGTCCCCTGATGCTGACAGGAGTGTCCGCAACCTTTACACGCTTCACAGGTATTATCTTTCGATCTACTCGTAGTAGATTCCGCAAGTGCTGGCACTTCAAAATTAGATTCGCTATAAATTGGAATGTTGATTATATAACGGTATTTTGTTGACTGATTTCGTTTTCGTTTGATCATCGGCTTGGTCTTCGCGAGGAATATGCTTTATGTTGCTTATATTTAGCGTGCACATGCACAGTTAATTAACATTTTATGATAGTAGCAAAGATTTTCATTTCCATTTGACCTTCTATCTCTTATTTGTCTGCAGTGTGTTAGTTCATAGTGGAGGAGTACATGGTGGGCACTATTACGCTTTTATAAGGCCGACGCTGTCTGATCAGTGGTATGCAGATACTATTAAACATATTTAGTCTGTGCATTCCTCTTAGACTTCTGTCTCTTCTCATGAAAAAAATTTAAGCTTCTACTTTTCAGGTATAAATTTGATGATGAACGAGTAACCAAAGAAGATTTGAAAAGGGCATTGGAGGAGCAATATGGTGGTGAAGAAGAGGTTGCATTTTCTTGCTACATTTTGTGTGATTTAAAAAGGGCATTGCCCAATTCTTCTTACCTGACATTTTTTTGGCGTCTTTTCAGCTACCACAAACTAATCCTGGTTTCAATAACCCTCCTTTCAAATTCACAAAGTACTCGAATGCATACATGCTTGTATATATCCGGGAAAGTGACAAAGATAAAATTATCTGCAACGTTGATGAGAAAGACATTGCTGAACATTTAAGGGTAAAATATTTTCAGGCATTTTCCTAGTAATGTGCGTCTTGGTTTAACTTGATCGGTTCATCGCATTTTGACAGATAAGGCTGAAGAAAGAACAGGAAGAAAAGGAAGAAAAAAGAAAGTACAAGGCACAAGCTCACCTTTTTACGATAATTAAGGTTTGTTTTCCTATATAGTTACGGCACTGTTTGTCCTTTTTACTAATAAAATCTTTGTTTACATGGAAAGGTTGCAAGGGATCAAGACCTTAAGGAACAAATTGGGAAAGATATATATTTTGATCTTGTTGACCATGACAAAGTTCGTAGTTTCCGGATCCAGAAACAGACACCATTTCAACAGTTTAAGGTATCAGCCGAAGTATCTTTCATTTTTATTTTTTCAAAAAGGAAAGAAACTACTCTATTGAAAATATGGTGTATGTGAAAGCAGTCTTTCTGGGAACTTAGTTCTATCTTAAAGACGAAGAACAATCGATCTGGATTTCGTGGGAATTTTCATATTGCTGCTAGCTAAATAGTCCTTTATGCATCTGTGATTTAAAATTTTGCCATGTTTGACTACAAATCTATGCTGATATAGGAGGAGGTGGCCAAAGAATTTGGTGTACCTGTTCAGCAACAGAGGTTCTGGATTTGGGCAAAGCGACAAAACCATACCTATCGTCCCAATCGCCCCCTTACGCCTCAGGAGGAATTGCAACCGGTAGTGTTACCCTTCTGTATGCTATTTATGCGTGTAGTTTCTCTTTTTTTTTTCCACTGGACATTGGAGTTCACACAAAGCATTACTGCAACTATCATAGTATCTGATCATCCGCTAGCTTTTTGTTTCTATGTCGTAGTCTTTACATCTAATTATCTGATTTTTTGGGTTCTAAGTGGCGCTACTCCTCCTGTCTGAAACCTTTCAATGCGTTAGTATTTTCAGAATCTCCTAGCACAGGTTTCTCTGTTAGCTTTGAAATGAACTTGCTTTGTTGTATGCTGGAAACGATATTTTAACGTAGAATTATATGATTCCCTTGCTAATAAATTTTATGTGCTTCATGCATGAATGTGTTTTTTATGGAAAATGTGATTTGTAGGTTGGACAAATAAGGGAAGCATCTAACAAGGCCAACACTGCAGAACTGAAGCTGTTTCTGGAAGTAGAGTTGCTGGTAAGAATTCCTGGTTGCAAAGTTAATTGTTGAAGCCTTTATTATTAAAGGAAAAACAGAAGCCAATTGATCAACAGGGAAGATAAGCTAATATTTTTACTGATTCTTTGATAAATTAGGATGAACGTCCTATTCCTCCTCCTGACAAATCGAAAGAAGATATTCTTCTTTTCTTTAAGCTTTATGACCCCGAGAAGCAAGAGTTAAGGTAATATTATTTTCCACATTTTCTTTATTCGCTCTGACTTCTATGTAAAGTGGTCTACCACAACTTTTGTAACGATTATACTTTCTAGCATTTTGCTTTCTGATCAGAAAAGTTGTAACTGTTGTCTCCTTTCGTCTTTTTATCCACTTTACCTCATTTTTTGTAATATGTTTTTTTTTTCTTGTGCTACCAGGTATGTTGGCAGACTGATGGTGAAGAGTTCCAGTAAGCCTATGGATATAACTGGAAAACTGAATGAAATGGCTGGCTTTGCTCCTGATGAAGAAATAGAACTATTTGAGGTTTGCTACTTATTGTGATTCTTTACCTTATTTGTATCATTCTTCTGTAATTGAACTAAACGGTTTCTGGGACATATTTACAGGAAATCAAGTTTGAGCCATGTGTTATGTGCGAACACCTGGATAAGAAAACTTCATTCAAATTGTGTCAAGTAATGTTTCACCCTTATCAACAGAAAATTTTCAGTCATGTCTCTTTCGTGACATGGGTTTCTTTTCTTGCTTTCAGATCGAAGATGGAGATATCATTTGTTTTCAGAAACCTGTTGGTAACAAGGAAATTGAATGCCGCTACCCAGCTGTGCCTTCGTTTCTTGAATATGTCCAGAATCGACAGGTATAATTTGACTAAGCACGGGTTTCTAAAGTCAAGCCTGGTAGAGTTAGGCTAAGTATTACTATCAGATCATAAGCTTTCTTTCTAGTGTCAGATAAGTGTACATTGATTTAGGCTACTCCGGTAGTGTGTTCATGCAGCAGCTCTGAAATTCACTTTTCCTATTAGAGTAAAATAATGCTGATAACCCAACAATTCTTTTTACTGTGCATTCTTCTTCTGGGCATCCCTGTCTCCATAACAAATTTGCGAGTGTTTTGAAAAGTTGTTTCTAGCTGGCATTTTTTGGTTGGCGATTAACTTTTGCGGTTTGTGATTTTGTAGCTGGTCCGATTTCGTGCTCTGGAAAAACCTAAAGAAGATGAATTTGTTTTGGAGTTGTAAGTACCTCTGTTTTGAACGAATTTGTTTCAGCTGATTCGTTGAGGAAATCATAATTCTTTTTTCTAAATTTCTTAGGTCAAAGTTGCACACTTATGATGATGTCGTGGAAAATGTGGCCGAGAAGCTTGGTCTTGACGATCCATCCAAGCTTAGGCTGACATCTCACAATTGCTATTCTCAGCAACCCAAGCCTCAGCCTATCAAATACCGCGGAGTAGACCATTTGTCAGATATGTTAGTTCACTACAATCAGGTGATCGACGTGAAGTTATTTCTTCTTACGAAAAAATTTGCATGTTTGCTTATTGAATTGTATTTTTCTATTTCTCCAGACGTCTGATATTTTGTACTATGAAGTTCTGGATATTCCTCTTCCAGAATTGCAAGGTCTTAAAACCTTAAAAGTTGCTTTCCATCATGCCACGAAGGAAGAGGTATGTGTAGATTTTTTTGGTAATTAGTATTATTTTCTTTGGCATATTGGATTAATTTTCAAGCCTTTTAACCATCACTATACAGGTGGTAATCCACCATATCAGACTACCTAAACAAAGTACAGTAGGAGATGTTATCAACGAACTTAAGACAAAGGTAAAATAGCTTATTTACTTTCTGAAGTAGGTGTATTCTTCCTTTCAGTTGCTCTCTTGCTTGTATTAGTGTATATGTATAAATATTTGCGAGATTTTCTTATAAATGAAGATCCACTGAAATTGAAGGCATCCGGATTATAGTTGGCACATATCGCTTACCTCCATGTTTGTTGCTAAGGATTACAAGTTTTTCAGGCTTTGGATTTTAATGATTTCTCCATACAATTACAAATTCGATGTTATGCAACTTAATCTAAGGTTATGCCTGATACAGGTGGAGCTTTCGCATCCAGATGCAGAATTGAGAATACTTGAGGTGTTTTACCACAAGATCTACAAGGTAACTAGCGGCTTTTTATTTTTTACGTTGTACTCAATAATTTCATGATCCTAAAATGATGGCTTCTCAACTATATCACCTGATGAAAGTTTTAGAACCCTCTAAAGTAAAACGAATATTAATTCAAGGTACTGGTATACCGTGCAGATTTTCCCATCAACTGAAAGAATTGAGAATATAAACGACCAGTACTGGACTTTGCGAGCTGAGGAGGTATTTACTTTTATCTTTCAAGTTTCATTTTTTTTTTTGTATTTTCCGAAGTCTTAGTAGTCGCTGTTCATCAGTTATGTATGATTTTCTCAGTCTACTTGTAGCTTTGTTTCCATGTGATCTAAAAATGGAATTTGGGTTTCAACGTCAGATATTAACCTAAAAAGATTGGATAGTGACTCCGTGGATATTCCTACTTATGTCTTTCTAATTCCAGATTCCGGAAGAAGAGAAAAATATTGGTCCAAATGATCGCTTAATTCTAGTGTACCACTTTGCTAAGGAGACTGGACAAAATCAGGTGATAATCAGTTATCAAGTTTTTTTTGTTGTTGTTTTAACTGGGGCAAAGTTTCTTACAAGTATCATGTTTGTTTGTTCCTCAGCAAGTACAAAACTTTGGGGAGCCCTTCTTTTTGGTAATCCATGAAGGGGAAACTCTTGAAGAAATCAAGAACCGTATCCAAAAGAAGCTTCATGTATCTGATGAGGACTTTGCCAAGGTATGCACGACTGAGTAAATTACAAAGCTAAATAAAGAACCGAAGGTGCTAATAGATATTTTTGATAAATTCTTATATTATTTTCATTCATTATGTACAGTGGAAGTTTGCGTTTATGTCAATGGGGCGTCCGGAGTACTTGCAGGACTCGGATGTTGTTTACAATCGCTTTCAGGTGTTGACTCAATTCTCCTCTCTAGTTTTTTAATTTATGGGAAAACTCGTGCTAATAATACAGAGATCTAACTTGACTTTGAAAATGGGTAAAACAGAGAAGAGATGTCTACGGTGCTTTTGAGCAGTACCTCGGGTTGGAGCACACTGATACCACTCCTAAGAGGGCTTATGCTGCAAACCAGGTAACCATTTTTCTTGATAAGTAGATTCTTTTGCCAAAGAAGGTGTAGTAACCAAAATCTCTCGTGATAACTATTTTGTTTGCGTTGTCCATGTAGAACCGACACACTTATGAGAAGCCGGTGAAAATATACAATTAGCCGGAAAGAAAAGAAAAGAAAAAACACAAATGTCATCAAGACATTGTGGCAGTAACAACGTTGGTGGACCAAAGGCATGGAATAAGAGGAGGAAAGACCGAGTGTGAGGCGTGGATGATGACCGACCTGTAGGATGTTGTAGAGAATTTGGTCTGAATAGGGTTTTGGGTTCTTTTTTCTTCTATTTGTCTTTGTTTTGTTTCTTTCCTCTGCTTCAATACTGTGTGTTAATGTATATGGAATGTGTGAGACCATTGGGCACAACATGCAATTTTTTATTTCCGAACAAGAAGAATATGTAAGCAGCCTGTCGCTTGGATTCGGCTTTCAGAGTTTATATAGAATACCGAAACACTTGTAATTTTAAAGAGATTTCTGATGTTTTTGACTACTGATATGCCTCCCATGAAATATCAAACTCTTGCACTAAGCAACTCTATAGGATACAACACCGTCCGTCGTCTCAACTACTAATCTCTTCATCCGTGTCAGTAGCAACGTGTACGCTTTCTCCTTATGCCCTGCAAAATACAAAACCCATCATCATCATCATTGTCTAGCAACACGTCTTTTCGTTTCTGCAATCTGAAGATTTTATATAAACTGAAGAGAATGCGGAGATCCAAGTTCCATTGTACGCACCAAGGCCTAGAGTTGAGATTTCATCTGCACGGAAGTAGTAAGATCCGTTTGTTTCCTTCTTGCCACAGAGGACTGAGTTGAATTTCTCCACGGCACTGAGCAGATCCTGGAAACATAAGCAGGCACAAAACATTCATCAATCTTTTGGGGATGTAGAGTATCCAGGAAAAGAAAAGAGGGGAAATCTTTGTACCTCCCATGATGAGAGAGCCTTCATGAAAGAAGGAAGATTTTGATACTCTTCTTTTATCAATGTTATAGTTGGCTTTGAAGTTCTACCCATCTCTACTGCCCCATACTCATCTTCTGCATATAACAAAAAGTCTAACATCGTACGTACACAGGAGACTTATGAAAACTTCATTACACAAAGGCTTTAGAAAAATAACCATTTGACGTCTTTGGAACAGGTAGAGGAGCACTAGCATCAAACGGCTTTCCCCTAAAAACATCAAAGGAAAACTTGCTGATGTACGAGGAGTAAAAGCGACACACATAAATGTTGTATAAGTCATCAAACTTACTTCACTGATTCTTCCAGAGACGTGTAAGGATCCTTCACAGCGGATGAGACAAACCTTGCTGCCTTACTTTCCGAAGCTAAAGTTTCAAGACAAGCGTCTGAAAGACCAAGGCTCTTGAAATTTGGCGAATCATCTAGACTAAGAAACATTAAGGAAAACATTTGATCAATAGGAGAGGAGGACAAGTCCATATGCTTAACGCTGCTTCTTTTCTGGTTGATAAACATCAGTCTAAATAAATAAATAAAGATTCTTATCAAAAAGGGTACAGATCATCATCCTCGTCTAATCTTTTCATGAGTGAGCGTTGCAACAAAGGAGACTCCAAATCATCATCATCCTCATGCTTCGAATCCTCACCAAAGTCTGACTCTTCATCTCTACCTTCATCAATCTCAATTCCTAGGTCCAAAATTCTCAGCTTTAGATCGAAAAATGAGGAAGAGAGTTTACAAGAGTTACCAGGAACGTAGCCAAAGTCAGTGAGACGGTCCTGAAGATTCAGAAGCTCCTCTTGATTACTCTTGTAGATCTGATTACAATGACCCAGAAGCTCCTCGAAGGAGACAGTACCGAAAGACATGGACTCAAGGAAGTTCAGCTCGGAGCCAGCGGTGGAGAGCCGACGGTTCAAGCTCTTGATGAAAGTCGACGAAGCCGAATCTGCAACCAAAGGAATCGAGAAAGCTTGGTGAAAATTTTAGGTTTAAGTGACAAAAGGGAAAGAGAGAAAGAGAGACAGACCGAGAGGGATAGGGCGACGCTGGAGAGATTGATTGAAAGCATCGCAGCTGCTTTGTAGATGGTTACAGAAACCTCCCAAGCTCTTGCTCAACCTCTTCAGCTCTTCCTCCATCGCTCTCTCTCTCTCTCTCACTCGATCTCTCGGCGGGAATTAGATTTAAGGAATCAAAATGATTACTTTAAAAAAAAAAAATTGAGTTTGGTGAAATAAGAAAAAAAACTGGATTTTTATGTGCATGGTGACGAAAGAGATGAGCTTTCTGATACGATGCCAAAACGAAGCCCATTAACTATTAAGGCCCAAACCACTAAACGGATGCTTATTTAACTAAAACGGAGCTCATTAACTATTAAGGCCCAAACCACTAAACCGATGCTAATTTAACTAAAACGGAGCCCATTAACTATGAAGGCCCAAACCATTAAACCGATGCTTATTTAACTAAAACGGAGCCCATTAACTATTAAGGCCCAAACCACTAAACCGATCGTATTACTTTCATTAATAAACTATTCAACTAACTGAGTTAGCCACTAGCCAGTAGTCTCTCTCCATGGCGTTCGCTTCTTTGTTTGCTCGCTCTTCTCGTCTCTCTTCTAAAACAGCAGCTTCTTCCACCTTCTTTCTCCGCTCTTCTCGTCAGCTCCACTCGACTCCCAAGAAAAATAGTGACGTGTCCGCGATCTCTGCGGAGAAAAGTCGCTGGAGGATCCCAAATTGGTTCTCGAGCTCTCTTGTCCCGTTGGCGATAGCTGCCTCAGCCACCTCTTTCGCGCTTCTGAACCAGTCGTATCCTTCTATCAGCGAATCATCTGCTTTGGATTCTGAGTTCGTCTTCTTTCTATATTTTATCCTTAATTCAAAAGTCTACACAGTTGTTTGATTGATCGCTCGTCTCTGTTTCCTTTGCAGAGGTGTAAAAGTGGGAGGGAAAGGAAGCACTGAGCTTGTAGTTAAAGGAGAATACAAAGAGGTTCCTAAGGAGCTTATTGCTGAGTTGAAAACAATCCTTGAGGTGCTGCAGATTTTGGATTTGTTCTGTTTTCTACATTATCTTGGCTTATCTTGAAGTTTCTGACTAATCTACTTGCTAATTTGAACTTTAGTTTCATCGGTGAGAAATGGTTTTTATTTGTAGCTGTGTTTCTGAACTTAGCTGACTATTTGTTTCCTTCTTTTTTTCTAAGGATAACTTGACAACAGACTACGATGAGAGGTACTTCCACGGGAAGCCACAGAACAGTTTTCATAAGTCAGTAAACATTCCTGATGTTGTTGTTTTCCCGAGGTGAGTGAGACGGTTTTTGCCATCTATGTTAATGTTCAGTAGATGAGAATGGTTCTGGCTCTTAGGCTTTGACAATTGAGTGCCTTATGTTCGTTTCTATTAATCCTTTTGACTTCCATCATTAATTATAAGAAACAAGAAATTAATCATCATATTTTTTAACTATTGTTTAGGTCCGAAGAGGAAGTCTCCAAGATTCTTAAATCCTGCAACCAATATAAGGTTTGTTAGTTTAACATATAGAGGGGTTCACTGATCAGGCTTTTCATTTGTAGTATAGGCCAACATACAATATTTCTTGAGCAAAAGATTAATTCAGGCAGCATTTACTCTCTGATTAGGTTCCTATTGTACCATATGGTGGTGCAACATCGATTGAGGGTCACACCTTGGCTCCAAAAGGAGGTGTGTGCATTGACATGTCATTAATGAAGGTATTCTAAAATCTCTGGTATGTGACATCAGCGTCCGTTTTGTATCATGCAATCAACGGAACTGGGGGGTTTCATTATAAGAATTAGATTTGCAAAGTGTAAGTTTGAACCTTCTTATGTTTAGAAAGGAAGATGATTTAAAAAGTGTGTGTCATTTTTTTCTGCTGATATGATGGGATTTTCTAATTTATACATTTAAACTTACAATATGCATGTAAATGTTATTGAAATGATACCACTCATGCTCATTAAAATCTTCTTTCAAACTGTATTAGAGGGTGAAAGCCTTACATGTGGAAGATATGGACGTTGTAGTTGAGCCTGGAATTGGTTGGCAGGAGCTTAATGAACAGTTAGAACAATACGGACTTTTCTTTCCTCTTGATCCAGGTTAGCCAACATTCAAATAGTACCGTATCTCCTAAGATTATAGCTGTAATGTCTGTGTCTTATTCAGTCTCTTTGGTGTTGAGTACAAACTTCAGTTTCCACTAACAGTTTGATAAGTGGTGCAGGGCCCGGTGCAACCATAGGAGGCATGTGTGCTACACGTTGCTCTGGATCTTTAGCTGTAAGGTAATTTCTGCAACTTTACTATTCGCTTGATTTGCTCGCCCCATCCTTTCTGATAAATTGTTGGTTGCTTAATCCGGTTGGCTTTGATAATTCTGCTGCTAGCTTGTAGGTATGGAACTATGCGTGACAATGTCATAAGCCTTAAGGTTTGTTGTTTCTTCCACTGATTCATGCATGCTTTATCTTACAGTTCTATCTTTATTTATGTTATGCTCATCTCATTCTCAGGTGGTTCTTCCCAATGGAGATGTTGTGAAGACAGCTTCTCGTGCTAGAAAGAGTGCTGCAGGGTTTGTCTTCAGCCTTCAATTATTTTCTTGATTCTGTTTTCCATTTTCCATCGAACAGGCTAGTTCTAGCGTTTGAGTTAGTGGTTGATAATCATCTCAGGTACGATTTGACCCGCTTGATTATTGGGAGTGAGGGGACTTTGGGAGTCATAACTGAGGTTACTCTTCGGCTTCAGAAAATCCCACAACATTCAGTGGTATATTGACTTCTACCTTCATAGCAAATTTCCCTTCTTTGATGTTAATGTTTTCTGTCAAGCAGAAAGATATTCACACTCGTTAGCTATGTGATTTAGTTATTTATTGTTTATACTCAGGTGGCAGTGTGCAATTTTCCTACGGTTAAGGATGCTGCAGACGTGGCGATTGCTACTATGATGTCTGGAATACAGGTTAGACTTCTGTACTTGTGATTCTGAATGATATGATTTAAAATGGTTATTAGATTATTCTCATCTGTACCTTGATCCCTATCAGGTGTCAAGAGTGGAGCTCCTTGACGAGGTTCTAATCAGGGCTCTTAATATGGCAAATGGGAAAAATTTGAGGGAAGTTCCAACTCTAATGTTTGAATTTATAGGGACAGGTGAGGCTTGCATCCTTGTTATTGTACTTTCAAACTGCTTTTTCAAACTATCTAACTTTATACATCTCTTGTAGCAGTGTTACTCTTTCTAATATTGATTCGTTGTCTTCTAATCCTCATATGATTTTTATCTTTGGTCCTTTGCTCTCTCTTTTAGAGGCATATGCACGTGAGCAGACTCAAATCGTTCAGCAGATTGCTTCTAAACACAATGGATCAGACTTTGTGTTCGCAGAAGAATCTGAAGCAAAAAAGGAACTCTGGAAGGTAAGCCTCCTCCCAACCCTTTCTCCCTGAGAAGCAGAAAAGAAGGGGAAAATCATACTTGCTGTCTGCTGTAGTATTTTCTTACTCTGTCTCTTGCTATGATACTGTCTAGTTTTTATCTTTTGACTCTCCTGGTTATGAAATACTACCAAATTTGAAGAAAACATCTTGTGGTGATTTTCTTTGTAGAAAATGATGCTATGCGCAAGATAAAACTCTCTATGGTTAATAACTCTTTGGTTTGCTTATGATATGATTGAGTTACCAAAGGATCTAATTTCCCTGACTCCTATCTTGTATGCAGATAAGAAAAGAGGCGCTTTGGGCTTGCTATGCGATGGCGCCAGGTCATGAAGCAATGACTACAGTATGTTGTTTTCGTTAGATAAATCCATTGTTGGTTCTAGATGAACTTTCCCAGCTACAATCAGGAACCTCAAATTGTTATGCCATTAATCTTTTTGCTGCAGGATGTATGTGTCCCTTTATCTCACCTAGGAGAACTAATATCAAGATCCAAGAAAGAGCTTGATGCATCACCTTTGTTGTGGTAATCTTAGTTGCCTATGCTCAAACATCATGAATATAATAGGCATCGTCGTTCAATAAAGTTTATGCTTGCTGGCTATTGTTATGCTACTTTCAGTGCCGTCATTGCGCATGCTGGTGATGGAAACTTTCATACATGTATTATGTTCGATCCGAGCAATGACGAGCAGCGAAAAGAAGCAGAACGATTGAACAACTTGATGGTTCACAGTGCACTGTCCATGGACGGTAAATACCTTTTCCCATTCTAAGTTGTAACGATTCCACTTGGTTCTGAGAATGCGCTTTGTTCTCATTTATCAGGAACATGTACCGGAGAGCACGGTGTTGGAACAGGAAAAATGAAGGTATAGCTCATGTCTTTAACTATTCAGGTCTCTTTATCATGTCTTGTATGACATTAATTTGACTGTATATTCATGATCTGAACTGTTTTTTTTTTTGGTTAAGTACCTGGAGAAGGAACATGGAATAGAAGCACTGCAAACTATGAAGAAAATCAAGAATGCTTTGGACCCAAACGGTATCATGAATCCAGGAAAGCTAATTCCTCCTCATGTGTGTTACTAAAACTCTAAAACGATATTTGGTTGATTACACTTGTGGGTAATAATTAATAAGAGCGAAGAGATGTTGTTTGTTAATGTTGTTTTTGCTTGTAATAGACATTGTATCTTTGGTCTTATACTGTTTCTCTTTGGTCTATAAGCATCCAAAGTTTTACTCAAGTACAAAACAGCTGATGCGACGAGAATATTCTTTTATCGTACTGCGTTTACATGTTATCAAGTGGTGGTGAGGACATAACAACAAGTCATAAGAGTAGAAAAGTCTACATGAATGACTTGGTCTCATGAGATGAATCAGCCGCAAAACTATTAAAAAAGGGTTTTGAGATAGCATCTCTATCACACTCAGACCATCTCTATCAGGGGTTTTTAGGGAGGGGTTCTTAGCGGGATTTAAGAACCTCTCCCTAAGAATCCCTCAATGGACATGCTCTCACTAGTTTACAAAAATACCCCTTTGTTACTACTATTGCCTGCCTCTGTATATATTTCAGTTACATTACATTGATACTTATTTTCCAAAAGGCTTTAACTAGAAGAGGAATAAAAATGGGTTCACTTGGAGAAGAGCCACAAGTAGCAGAAGACTGCATGGGTTTGCTTCAACTCCTAAGCAACGGCACCGTTTTGAGATCCAAGAGCATTGACCTTATCACTCAACAAATCCCACTCGCTAACCACGAAACCGTTCTCTTCAAAGACTCCGTCTTCCACAAACCAAACAACCTTCACCTCCGTCTCTACAAACCCGTTTCCTCCTCTAACCGCACCATCCCCGTCGTGGTCTTCTTCCACGGCGGTGGCTTTTGCTTTGGCTCACGTTCTTGGCCTCACTTTCACAACTTCTGTCTTACTCTTGCATCGTCCCTCCACGCCCTTGTGGTGGCCCCTGACTACCGGTTAGCACCCGAACACCGCCTCCCGGCAGCCTTTGAAGATGCTGAGACTGCCCTTATCTGGCTCCGGGACCAGGCCGTTTCCGGTGACTGTGACCACTGGTTCGAAGGTGGACAGGGCGTTGACTTTGACAGGGTCTATGTCCTTGGCGATTCCTCCGGTGGGAACATAGCTCATCACCTTGCTTTCCGGTTCGGGTCAGGTTCATTGAGTCCGGTTCGGGTTCGTGGTTACGTTCTTTTGGGACCGTTTTTTGGCGGGGAGGAGAGAACCAAGTCAGAGGATGGCCCCTCTGAGCAAAAGCTCACCTTGGATTTGCTTGACAAGTAAGCTAACACTATTTTTTAATTTTCTTTAGACGTAACAGAATATATTTTTATGTTTGCATAAACATTAAAATATATACAAGTTCATTGAATTGAATTAACATTAGTCATGCATGACTTCATTGCTTTTAAATTATAACCTAACTATTAACTATATAAATTATTATATATACGGGGGTATATGTATAAATGTCGTTTTCAGTTACTTTAATTTTCATATTATCTTTTATGCGATGCCAATCGCTGGAATGAATTGCCGAGTCGCATGAGAGAGACATCTAGAGTCACGGTGCCTCTTCATGAATACACAAGACTTGTTAGCACATGTCTTTACTTACTCCCTCCGTACCATAATAAGTGGTGTTTTAAGATTTTGTTTTTGTTTCATAATAAGTGATGTTTACACAATTCTAGAAAAAAATTAATGTCATTTGAAATTTGTAACCAACTACAAAATACTACATATTTTTCTTATTGGTTAAACTAATAACATTTTGTGTTACCAAAACAAATTGCATTAAACTTTATATTTTCTTAATCTTTGTGAAAAAACCTTAAAACCCTCTTAATATGATACAGAGAGAGTATTTATTTATTTCTAAAACATTGTTCTTTTTACATTGCATCTGTTCATTTGTCGAATGAATATTATACATAAAAACATTTTTCCCTTAATCCGATAATAGAGTAATTAAGAATATTTTTTGTCCTTGAAGATCATTTGTTTTGAATACTCAAAACATATTACAATACAACATATTTAATGCCAACTAGTTGAAAGGAGTACCAATTCTTACGACATAGAAAAACACACCAACTTTATAAAGAAAACGACTCTTCTACCCGTATACTTGTTTAGAAACATATACACGAATAGACAACACAGTGTGAATAGTACTTCATCTTTACTCTTTTAATAAAAAGATCAATTCTTTTAAATAACTTTTTTAAAAGTTTTTGTCACATAAATAGCCCTAGAAAAATAAAATGATTAAAATAGTATTTTTTTGAAATTTTTAATTTTTTTTTTTGAAATTTGAAACCCTATCCCCAAACTCACACCTTAACTCTAAACTCTAAAGTCTAAATTAGTTAACCATAGGAGTATAAATGCATATAAATAAAAAAATTAGCTTTTAAAAAAATCTATTTTGGTTATTTTTTTCTTAAGAACTATTTTTGTGGAGAACAAATTAAAATGGGTTATCTAAGGTAATTTTTCTAATAAAAATCAAGAGTGAAATATAATAATAATTTTGATTGATTTAATTGGCTAAGTCACCACTATTTGACTAATTTGTCTCAACTCATTCAACGTTTAAATGGCTTTTCAAATATATGAATCTCCGATCCACATTGGCCATTTGAATAGGTCTTGACGTAAACATCCAGTAGATGGATGACAAGTTAGCTAGAAAATATCTTGTATGGAAAGGAATTGAATTAAATAAATCCTATATGAAATCTGATACAAAAATCATGGCAAACAATAAGAGACCCTACCATAACCGATTATACATTATGCTAACTCAGGAATTTATAATTCTTTTTGAAAATGGTATAGAACTAAATTAGATCGCATTAATCCATAACTTCAAAAATTCGTTAAAAATGTACTCCCTCCATATCACATTAAGTTGTGTTTAAAGATTTTTTTTTGTTTCAAAATAATTGATATTTTCATTTTTTAGGTAGAAATTAATATCATTTGAATTTTGTTATCAATTATAAAATATTATAATTTTTTATTAGTTGAATTAATTTCATTTAATGATTTTTTATGCAGTTAAGATAAATTGTATAGAAATTTATATTTTTTAATCCATATGTAAAAATCTTAAAAACCACTTATATTAAAATAGAGTGAGTATAAAACTACGCAAACACTAGTTAATCTTTTTATGGTTTTATATTTAAACTTTCGAGCTTTACAAAGTCCACTCACTAACTATCAAATATTATCAAGTTTGTATATACTGTAGGTTAATTAGTTATAGAATGATTTTATTAACTCATGTAACTTAAAAATTACAGTATTAGTTTGCGTAATGTTGCAGAGTCATGTAGATTTAGGTCATCTTTCACTTGTGTATATATATACGGATTAGTGATTGATTGAACAAATAAATAATCAGTTATCAAGAATAGTAGTCGATATATTTGGAACGGAGAGATAGTGCGTCATGCATTATCCTCGTTTCCTTTATTATATCTGCTTAACTTTGCTTATGATTCTCCCTGAGCCGTGACCATCATTGCACACAATATAAGATAAAACCACAATGCATATAAGTTCTGATCACACTTTAATATAATATTTAACATATTCGAATGTGAATATTCATTTATGTTTCTCAACGTGGAGTCATTGTGATCACATCTCATTCAAGTCTTCTCTCCAATTGATTGTTTCTCTTTTTCCATTTGAAAATGAGATGATTGACCTGTCATGTTCATGGCCATTGTCATAAATCCATATGCATAGTAAAAATGGGATAGTTCATGTCAATATATTAATGTAAATAAAAATTACCCTAAAGTTTAACTTGTTGGAAGGTTTTGGAGACTTTCACTACCAGAAGGTGCAACAAGGGACCATCCCATGGCTAACCCTTTTGGGCCTACGAGTCCTGAACTCGAATCAATTAGCATAGAGCCAATGCTGGTGATCGCTGGTGGCTCAGAACTTCTAAGAGACAGGGCCAAAGAGTACGCATATAAACTGAAGAAGATGGGAGGGAAAGAAATAGATTACATTGAATTTGAAAACGAGGAACATGGTTTCTATAACCACAATCCATCTTCTGATGCTTCGCAACAGCTTCTTCGTATCATTGGAGACTTTATGTACAACTTCTCTAATATATTTTAGCACTTGGCTTGTAGTAGCTAGGTCACTAATAAGAGTTTACATCAATTAGGCTTCCACCTCAATAAGTTTGCTTGGTGAATCATATATAATATAAATACATAGAAGGCATACAATGTTTTGGGTTTCGTTGTATCTTTCCTTATTCATCGTAATTATCTTCTATAAATGTTTTTTTTAATCGTTATGTTGTTCTTTACCTCTTTTCCAAAAAGAGGTATACCCATGTTTATTTCGGTTTTTTCTTCATGTATCCATCTCGAATGGTATATTCTTCTATATATGATTTTTTTCTTTTCTATTCCTATGTTGTATCCATCTTGAAAATATTTGAATATATATATATATAGTATTGATATTGAGTGATTTAGTCAATTATATAAATATCAAGAATTCAACCAAATCTTACGTTCGAGAGCATGGTTAGGCGTTGGGTAAATTAATACTCCCTCCGTTTCAAAATGTTACATGTTTAAGGTTTTTCACACATATTAATAAAACATATTAAAATTTAGCATTAAATGTATAATTTTAATTAACTATTTCCCATAATTTTTAACCAATCAAAATTCAATAAACACAATTAATTTTCTTGAAGTTTACAATTTATCATCATTACATACTAAAAATTGCATTGAAAAAGTAAAAAATATAACTTTTTGAAACAATTTTTTTTCCTAGAAAATGGATTATTTAGAAACGGAGGGAGTATTTTCTTCTTTGTGGGAGTAAACCTGTATAATGTAATACCGGTGAGATTGAGACATAGACATGCATAAAACTTTTATTGTGATTGTGAATGTTGACCTGGTAATTAAGCTTCAACGTCGACGGTCCAATCCTTTCACTCGGAAAGACCAGGCTTTTATTAATAATAACAAATTAAGAAAAATTGTTTATAAGCAACTTCCACTAGTAACACGTTGAGGTTTTCCACAAACAAAATATTCAACGGTTTTTTATAGTCAAAGTAGTTGATCACCACTTAATCCTTTATTTTATTTCTCCATGCTCTTCATATTTTATAACAATTTTTTTTTTGGATTTCAACAGGAGGTATAAGTTAACAAATTAAAACATAAATTTCGGTTCAAATATTAATGTTCCGCTATATAATTTTTTTTTTTTTAGAAACGTCGCATAGATTATGTATTTTAAAATCCATACGGAACAGATGAAGAACCAAATGAAACGTGAACTAAAAACATAACTGGATTAAATGGATAAAAACCGGATATATTTGTTATTTAGTTTGAAAAATAAATGTAATAAATTATTTTTGTTTTATAATTATTTCAAACCAAAAACATATATATATTCAAATTATAGTGAGTTTATTTTTTTATCATGCCAAATTACTATTGAGGATAAAATAGTAACTTAATGTTTGAGTTTAGAAAATTATTGAAAGTTTTGATTACAATGTACTTATTTTTTATAATTATTTATACTAAAAATAATAGATAAAGTTAATTATATATAAAAAACTTAGGAAAGATGATTAGTAAAAATTTGTTTCGATCTAAATTATGTTTAATTATTTAATTATATTTAATTAAATTTGTTTTTTGGTTGAATCTAAATATAGTAATTTAACTGAATTTAGGTGAACATGAAGTTGATTTAATTGAATATAGTTGGTCTTGAATAGTTTTCTAATAAATCAAATGTAATTAGTCCCGTAAATGACAAACCTACCTTCCAAACTAATAATTTCAAACGGATAGAAAGTTATAAATTTGTCATCAACTATCATGGAGGTATTAGAAAGTTCGATTTGTTAAACAATTCGAACTTAATTAATTTTTTTTTATCACCTCTCTAATTGAAGTGGCGGATCCAACCCAGTATTTAACTGGGATCATATATATACAATTAAAAAAAAATGAAAAGGTGTCAAAGGGGAATTGATCTCTGCTTTTTAGGGTGTCAATGGGAAGAGAGCAAAAATTTTTGCTAGAAATTCTTTAGCGAAACCTACACAATTTAACTTATTTGATCATTTTAAGGGTGTCATGTGACCCCCCTAAAGGTTTAGTCGATTTACCTCTGCTGCAAAGTATTCTGATTCCTCATAATCACTTGCCTAATTAAGTCAAGAACTTGTTACAACTGCAGTATGTGTTGGTTAGTGTAAGTTAGAGTGACTTTTTGGGGGTGTGATATTGAGTTATATTTGTGGTGATTGTTATTTGTATGTTTCTTTTATTGTTTTTCTAATTGATAGCGATTACCCTCTATATCTCTCTCAAAGGTTTGGTGAGACCCTAGATATACCATTGCAAGGTACGTTTTCGTAGAATGGATCAAGTGGACCTATTAAATGAATTGTAAATAAGGTCCATTGAAAAATACGGGATTTACAAACAATACCGACCCTGAGGGGAAACATGGAAGTTAAAGCTGAGAATTTGAGTCATTACTTGTTGGTCCCGCATTAATCCAACACGGAACGGATGCGGGTTGATCGATTCAAAATTTTTGATATACAGGTGCATTTGCGGGTTGAATCGATTTTAAGCAAAACGGGCGCGAGTCGGAAAAAATTAAGTCGCATATACCCATCAAACCGCAAAAACTGTAAAGAGTGAAATACATTGTAAAAGCATATAAAATTATTATTTTAATTTTAAATATTATTTTAATTATTTTTATATAAAATATTTAATATATAATAAAATAATTATTTTATTAAATTTAATATTATATGCGTGTCTTGCGGCTTATCCGTAAGTTATATTTAAGACTTTTGTTAGTGGATTAGGCGAGTCAGAATTTTGAACAAAAAAAAAGAATCGATCTGCGGGTTGGCGGGTCAAGATTGACCCGCAATCCCAACTATAATGGATGCATGTGTTTCCTGTCTCGTAAAGAATAAATAAAACTTCAACCGTCCATTTTACAAAATCTCTTGTAGCTCAGTTGGTTATGTCAATCAAATAAGCACTGAGAGGTGCATGGTTCGACTCTTAAAGCATGCAAATAATTATTTTTACAAAAAAATATTGTGTGGGACCCACCATATGCTGACGTGGCAGCCTCAGGAGAGAGCACAACTCCCTCATTATATTATAGATTGTTGATAACATTTACAGTAAATAACCAAAGCAATATGTATATTTATCTTTTTCTCAAAAAAAAAATGTATATTTATCTTTGTCTTGTTATAAAATCACAGTAATCGAAAAGATGAGATAATTTGCAAAGTTTCGTTTAAATTACAAATTTAGTAATTGGTTCTAAGGCAGGCAAGAAGATCAACACTCAAAAAAAAACACACTTTATTTAAAATCAATCCAGATTAGCTGGACCTGTACTTCCCGCAGGTAACATACACCTCATCTAACCAAGATCTCATCCGTTCATCTCAACCAAAAGAAACTAATCTTCACCGTTGATTCACCTTTCTTCCACTTGAAGTTACCAAAAATAACCTTAGTCGTCATTGTCACGAGACTCCATGGACGGAAAAAAAAACATAACCTTTTAGGGTTTCAAAAAAATCCCAGAGGGAAAACAAAGACCAATTCTCTCTCTCTCTAGTCTCTCCTTCTTCTCTTTCGTTTCCACGATTTTATTAAAGAGAGAGAAGAGGAGATATTATTAGCTTAAGAGAAGAGAAAAAAATCGTATTTTCCTGGGAAATTTCAACTTTTTTCCCTCTTCTTCGTGATTGAAAGGTAAGTTTTTTCGCGGATTGAGATGAATTGACTTTTTTTTTCCATGACCTAATCACGAAAAGCTTGTACCTTTGCAGAATTCGCTTCAGCTGGTGAATACCCAATTCCTCAGAATAATCTAATTTCAAATCTCTCTTAGGGATTTGGTTTCGATACGTTTGGTGAAATTCTTACTATGTTGTGAATTTGGATACAACAAGCTATGGATTTGGTAAGATGTTGTGATTGCGGATGCGATTGCTCTGCTTCACCAGGTTCTTGGATTCGATCCGTGAAGAGAAAACACGATGAGCTCGAGAACGAGAACCGATTCCACATACCTGAGCTTGACTTGAACTTGTCGTCTTCCAACGCTAAAGTCCAAATCGAGAACGAATGCGAACTCCTACGCGAAACCGTCACCTCTCAGCAGGAAACGATTCAAGAGCTGTACGGTGAGCTCGACGAAGAGCGTAACGCTGCTTCCACTGCTGCTAACGAGGCTATGTCTATGATACTGAAGCTGCAGAGAGACAAAGCTGAGATTCAGATGGAGCTAAGACAGTTTAAGCGCTTTGCTGAGGAGAAGATGGAGCATGATCAGCAAGAGCTTTTGGCTTTTGAAGATTTGGTTTATAAGAGGGAGCAGACGATTCAGGCTCTCACTTGTGAAGCTCAGGCTTATAAGCATAGGATGATGAGTTATGGGGTTGATGAGTCTGAGTTTGATGGGGAGAGGAACATGCTTAGCCGTAACGCTAGCTTGATGGAGAATGAGTTCGAGTATGACCTCCCTGCGTATGATTACCCTCCTCTGAAGTGTAGTTTGAATGAGAATTTAGATCCCCTGGAGGCTGATATTGATGTTGAGGATGTTGAGAAGTACGCACTGACTGATTCACCTCACGGCCGAGAAGATTTGAAGAGTTTGGAACAGAGGATAAGTCAGATGGAGAGGATTCCTAGCTTCACTCCGGCTCATGGTGATGTATCAGTGGAGAGAAATTATTTGGAGAAGGTGGTGGTTGGTCAGAGACATCTCAGGGGGGTTTCCACTGGTAGTTCAAGTTCACTTCTGGGAACAAATAGAGACCAAAGGCCTGATTTTACTGTTGATTCCCCAAGGTCCAACACCGGTAGCTTCAGGAAAGTGGAAGGTGACTTACCAGAAGAAACAGGAGATAATGACATGGATGATAGAGTCTATACCATTGATTCTATCCATCACAGCGTATCTCAGAGTGATGCTTCTGAGCAGAAGTTTAAGGATGACACAGCTGATGATTGCTACGGAGAAAATTTGACTCAGCCTGATCTTAGTGATCCTGGTATAACGAAGCTCTACATGAGGCTTCAAGCACTGGAGGCTGACAGGGAATCAATGAGACAGGCTATTGTGTCTATGAGGACTGAGAAAGCTCAAATGGTTCTTTTGAAAGAGATTGCCCAACATCTATCAAAGGATATCATTCCTGAACGGAGATTGCCTCTGCAGAAAGCATCTACTGTTGGATCATTCAGTTTCATATATGTCTTTAAGGTGCTTTTTTCGTATACCAATCAAAATATGTTGTGATCTTTAATATTATATGCTGATAGGAAGCAGCTTGTGCTAATTATTATGTACACTCCTTAGCTGATTCTTGTGATTGCTTCTTGTGCAGTGGATCACATCTTTTCTTTTCTGGAGAAAGAGGGCTCGTCGAAGCAAGTAAGCAAAACACAGTCTTGAGACAAAAGATCATTGTACAGACTTGAAGTTATATGCTTATACTCGTTGTGTTCCAAATGGTAAAATGCAGGTACATGAACGGGATGCAAGGGAGCAGCATGGGGTTGCAAATGCTTCTAGAGAAGACTCCTCGGATACGGCAATGGAGATGTCTCTCAAGAACGCAAGTGTGAAACATATTAACTCGGTGAATCAGAAGCGATTAATGTGAATACTGGGAGTAACATTACTCTCCATCTTCATTCATATGGTTGGCTGAGGAAAAAAACTTTTTCTGTGTGTGCAGTTTCTTTCTTTCTTTCTTTTGCATTTGCCATATTTCATTTGTTGTTTGGGGGGGTTGGAATGCATAATGTCTTGAATGGGGTTTGATTATTGTCTAAAAGCTTGTCTTTTTTATACAGTAAGCTGTGTATAATTTTCCCACATTCTTGTTTGTTTTTTCTCTGGCAAAGAAGACAAAACTTCCGGTGATCGGAACTTGGTGTTGTATTGAATGTACTCAAAGTTATCAATCCTTTAATCAAGCTACCATCAATCAAAGTTTATTTCTCTTTTTTGTTTTACAAGGTGAATAGCCTAATAGACTATAAAAATCTAATCAATTTCGGTTTAACCGGTTCAACCCAAGAGATTGTGCATCGAATTTTCTTATCCCGGTTTAGTATCATATGAAAGAGTCACTTGTTAAAAACCCAAAAACCCTCGCCGCAGAAGCAGATTGAAGCTCCCAAGAAAGATGCCGAATTCGCAGCTAGCCTCGAATCCTCGTAGCAGCAAGCGACGTAGATCCAAATCCAAAAGACAGAAGCTCGTTCAGAATCAACCTGAGCCTCCGTATCAAGACACGGCACTAACAGAGGAAGAAGAAGAAGAAGAAGAAGATGACGGAAACGGGTTCAAGCTCAAAACTTCAGCCAAGCACGGAGTCCAACCTCTCGGAAACCTCTATTTCATCAACAAGGGCGCGGTAAACGTGAGAAACACTGGTTTAGGCAATCTCCAGGTACTCACCGATGAGCTCGTTATAGACATCTTAGGACTCCTCGACGCGGCTCATCTCGGCGTTTTAGCTACTGTAACCAAATCTCTCTACGTATTCGCGAATCACGAGCCTCTCTGGAGGAACCTCGTGTTGGAAGAGTTGAAAGGAGAGTTTTTGTTTACCGGGTCGTGGAAAGCTACCTACGTAGCTGCTTGTCATCCAAAGTTTCAGAATTCTGGTGAATCTGTTTTGAAGATTAGAGATTTCTATTCTGATTACCTCTTTCAGAGCTGGCTGTGTGCGAATCTCGAGATGAAACGGGAATGGCTTGAGAGGGATAACATCGTCAGGGTGAGAGGTGTTTCCGTTGAGGAGTTTATTACAAAGTTTGAGGAACCGAATAAGCCTGTTCTGTTGGAAGGTTGTTTGGAAGATTGGGGTGCAGTTGAGAAATGGACGAAAGAGTATCTGACTAAAGTGTCTGGGGATGTTGAGTTCGCTGTCGGTCCGGTTGATATGAAGCTCGAGAACTACTTTAGGTACTCTGATGGAGTCTGCGAAGAGAGGCCATTGTACTTGTTTGATCCAAAGTTTGCTGAGAAAGTTCCGGTTCTGGATTCGGAGTATAAGGTTCCTGTCTATTTTAGGGAAGACTTGTTTAGTGTTTTGGGAAACGAGCGGCCTGATTATAGATGGATCATTATTGGACCGTCCGGGTCTGGATCTTCTTTCCATATTGATCCTAACTCGACGTCTGCTTGGAATGCGGTGATCACAGGGTCGAAGAAATGGGTTTTGTTCCCACCGGATGTGGTTCCTCCCGGGGTGCATCCAAGTCCTGATGGAGCAGAAGTGGCTTGTCCTGTTTCCATAATGGAGTGGTTCATGAACTTTTATGGTGATACTAAAAATTGGAAGAAGAGACCTATTGAGTGTATATGCAAAGCTGGGGAGGTGATGTTTGTGCCTAATGGATGGTGGCATTTGGTGATTAACCTGGAGGAATCTATTGCAATTACTCAAAACTATGTTAGCAGGTAAAGGTTATTGTTGACAACAGATAACATCAACAAATTGGAAATTGTTTTGTTTATATTCTTTGTCAGATGTTATAATTTGTTGATTAGCTAACAACACAAGTTAACTAGTAACAAGAATCTGATGTAACTAGAATTCAACTGTTGATTTCTTGAATAGGTTGCAGCAACTGTTGATTTATAGTGATATTTGTGAATTGAGTTGTGGTCTAATTGGAGGAACATTACTTGTGCAGGAGGAATCTATTGAATGTGTTGGAGTTTCTGAAGAAACCAAATGCTAAAGAACTCGTCTCCGGAACAAATGACAGAGAGAACTTGCATGACAAGTTCAAGAAGGCCATTGAAGAAACCTACCCAGGAACTATCCAAGAGTTAGAGAAGAAAGCAGAAGAAAAGAGAATAGCAGAAGAACAAAAGGTCACATTCTGGGACGCTGCAACAGATTCCAAAGCTGGTGCTTTCAAGTTTTCTTTCTAAACAATCATTTGTAATATTTTTTTGTCATGAGGAACAAATCTATTTTACTCGGAACTTTTGAATACAAATGAAATTAGACCGTTATAAAGTTCGTTATTTCTTAATAAAGTGGCGAACTTTCTGCGTTTACACTTCTTCAGAGAATGAGTAGTAACATTGTACTCAACACACTTCGTTCGAAACACCCAAAGCTAGCAGCTTGGCTCCAATCCTGCTCTTCCTTCTCCGACCTCAAGATCATCCATGGCTTCCTCACACGAACCCATCTCATCTCCGACGTTTTCGTCGCCAGCCGTCTCCTCTCTCTCTCCTTCAACGACTCCAAATCATCTACGGAATACGCATACAGAATCTTCTCCCAGATTCAAAGCCCAAACCTTTTCGTCTTCAACCTACTCATCCGCAACTTCTCAACAAGCCCAGAACCTAGTAAAGCTTATAACTTCTATACCCAGATGCTGAGATTATTCATTCGCCCAGATAACATCACGTTTCCGTTTCTCGTTAAAGCCTCTACCGAGATGGATTGCGTGACGACGGGAGAGCAGATTCATTCACACATCGTTAGATTCGGGTTTCAGAACGATGTTTACGTGGAGAATTCGCTTGTTCACATGTATGCTAGTTTTGGGTCGATAGCCTCTGCTGGTAGAGTCTTTGGAGGGATGTCGTTTCGTGACGTGGTTTCTTGGACTTCTATGGTGTCTGGGTACTGCAAATGCGGGTTCGTCGATGATGCACGAGAGATGTTCGACGAAATGCCTCACAGAAATTTGGTGACGTGGAGTATCATGATCAACGGGTATGTGAAGAACAGCTGTTTCGAGAAAGCCATTGAGCTGTTCGAAGTGATGAAACGGGAAGGTGTTGTCGCGAACGAGACGGTTATGGTGAGTGTGATTTCTTCTTGCGCTCATTTAGGTGCGCTTGGGGTTGGAGTAAGGGTTCATGAGTATGTGGTTAAGAATCGCATGACTGTGAATGTTGTTCTCGGGACAGCTCTTGTGGAGATGTATTGGAGGTGTGGTGAGATGGAGAAAGCGATTCTTGTCTTTGAGGAGTTGCCTGAGAAGGATAGCTTGAGCTGGAGTTCGGTTATCAAAGGTCTTGCGGTGCACGGACGTGCTCACAAGGCGATTGAGTACTTCTCACGGATGGTTAGGTTAGGGTTTGTTCCTAGAGATGTTACATTCACTGCGGTTCTTTCAGCTTGCAGTCACGGCGGGTTAGTTGAGAAAGGTTTAGAACTATTTGAGATGATGAAAAGGGAATATAGGATCGAGCCTAGAGTAGAGCATTATGGTTGCATTGTTGACATGCTTGGCCGCGCTGGAAAACTAGCCGAAGCTGAGGACTTTATCATGAAAATGCCGGTGAAGCCAAATGCTCCTATATTGGGAGCTTTGCTTGGAGCATGTAAGATTTATAAAAACGCTGAAGTGGCAGAGAGAGTAGGAAACATGTTGATAGAGGTGAAACCAGAACATAGCGGTTACTATGTCCTGCTCTCAAATATTTACGCATGTGCTGGAAAATGGGAGAAAATCGAGAGCTTGAGAGACGTAATGAAGGAGAAGCTTGTTAAGAAACCACCAGGGTGGAGTTTAATAGAGATTGATGGAAAAATAAACAAGTTCTCCATGGGAGATGATCATCAGAATCACCCTGAAATGGGTAAGATCAGAAGGAAGTGGGAAGAGATTTTAGGGAAGATAAGATTGGTAGGGTATAAGGGAAACACAGGAGATGCGTTTTTTGATGTAGACGAAGAAGAGAAGGAGAGTTCGATTCATATGCACAGCGAGAAACTTGCTATTGCATATGGTATGATGAAGACAAAGCCTGGTACAACGATTAGGATAGTGAAGAACTTGAGAGTGTGTGAAGATTGCCATACAGTAACAAAGCATATCTCTGAGGTTTATGGTAGAGAGTTTATTGTAAGAGATAGGAACAGATTTCATCATTTCAGAAATGGATTATGTTCATGCAGAGATTATTGGTGATAGTTCCTTCACTTCTTTGTGTTTTTGTATATCTTGGGGAGGATCTGTGATTTTCAATAGCACAAGATTACATCATTATTATTACATTAGTATGTTTATTTTGTATACCACCTTTATTTCACATCTCTAATACAGACATATATTGTGATATCAATATGTTGCAAATCAAAAACCTACCACACACAAATGCATTTGAATTTTCTAGTAAGGTGATGGAGTAGGTTTAGTTATATAAATACTAGTCTAAAATAAAACTAGCAGTATAGTAGTTCTAGTCATGTAACTATTATAGTCCATGTATATAAGATATAGAAGAAAAGGTTTAGCAATGTAATTGACTTAAGCAAATATAGGGTAACTCCATATAAAAACGAGAGGAGGGCGGTGCCGTCCTTTAGGAGAAGAAGCCACGTGACAAAGAGAGTCTTTTCTCTTGGTCCCATCACCAAATGGATTGTTGATTGAAAATTTACAATCTAATTTTGGTTTTAGGCATGATTTAAAATTTTATACATTAATGATATAAAAGTTTGATTAATTTTTCTAATAATTTTCCACTAACACCACGGTTGCAATTGGAATTGTTTGACACCGCATAGGTGCATATGAAACTTATCTCTAAACCAAAATAAATCTACAACATAATATGTATACTTCGCTATATTATGATATGTTTTTTTTTTAAACTCGAAGGTCCGACTAATTTTTAGAGATTAACCCACTAACAGCAGGCAGTATAGTATATGTTTAACCGTTATTTATTCAGTTAGTCAAGTTTAATCTATAAACATATCGGTTCATTATTGTTTATACAGGATAACCGTATAAGTATATATGTAGATTATTTTCACTGACACTGTCCAATGTTCTAAAGATTCAATTTACTCCATCTTTTTACTTTGTTCTACTATATACCGCTTTTATAGTTGAAAGTGCAGATTTTAAGAAAATATTTTAAGTATACACTTTTTCATGTCTCTAAGTTAAAACACCATAAAAAGTTAAACACCATTTTAAGTTAGATACAAATTTACTTAACTACTCATAAAATACAGTAAAATACACCAGTCACAAAAACCAAATAATTCATAAAATATTTTATAAATGAAAATGAAAGAGCTTCTTCAACATTTTAAATCATAAAACAGGGATATTATCAAATTTGAATTATTGATTATTATAAACGAATAAACAATAGTAGGAAATAGCTAGCCAAGTCGACAACTAACGTTTCAACTACCGACCAGACATTGTGGGGGAAGGACAAGGGCTCTCTCTTCATCTCTTTGAGTCTTCTTGACTCATCTTCGCACTTGTCTCGCCACGTGTGTGCATTCTCATTCATCTCTTGTGGCTACTTGTCCCCACTTAAGACATGTATCCTCCTGATCAAGACTATTTTATTCCGTGAGTGTGTTTACTACTATAGCTAATTAATATTTAACATTGGTTTTTCTTTTCTGAAAACGCAAATAAAAAACTGGAAATTTTGCGCTATACAGGATCCAATGACAGAAATGAACAAAGGTATCATCAATAGAAGCCGTTTATCATTTCAAAAAGAAGAAGAAAACAAAATATTGGGTTTGCTGCATTTATTGACTTTGTAATTTAACTAAAGAGATCGATCGATTCTTGGCAAAATCACAACCTGTCCGTAGCTTTCTAGCACCACTGTACGTGACTACACACACTGAGGCAGTACAAACATTTACACATAACGTACCAAAAATTATACATTCAATTATCGTGTTGACCTCACATGACAATTAATTTATTATTATACCTTTGGTAGACGTACGCAAGTCAACTGAAAGTCTATTTTAAAGAAAATACTTAAACTAATCACTATAAGCTTTTGAGAAAAATTTTTTTTACTAGAAATATACTATTCGTCCTTGCATAAAATTAGGGTTTGGAGCAATATCATAGTCGGGTCCTTACATTTGCAGAAGTGTCAGAGATGGTTAGATCCAACGTACGGTTGATTTTTATTGGTCTGGAGCTTTCTCAATTGTAAGGCCATGATTATTGGGAGTATTTTAGGGTGAGATTCCTAGCATAATTTAAGAACCGTTTCTTAATTTTAATTAAGAAAAAGTTAAGAGACGATTCTTAAATCTCCTATTTAAGATCCGTCTCTTAACTTTTTTTAATTAAAGTTAAAAAACGGTTCTTAAATTACGTTAAGAACTTCACCCTAAGATACCCTCAATAATCATGTCCTAAGGAAGTTGTTACTATGAAAGAAACAAATCTAGACACAAGGACAGTGCACTGGATCAAGTACCTTCGTAAGTCATTTTGTGCGGCGTCGAATTTAATAGATGGAAACATATTTAGAGGCTATATACTCTTCTGTACTTCAATTCGAAGTATCATAGGGGAAAAAGAACGGCCACCCGGCCATAGTACAAGTACTTTTTGGAATCTTATTTCGTATGATTATTGCGGAGTTCTTAGGATATAATTCTTAACGTAATATAAAAATCATTTCTTAACTTTATTTAAAAAATTAAGAGACGATAATTAAATATCTTATTTAAGAACTGTCTCTTAACTTTTTCTTAGTTAAAGTTATGAGACAGTTCTTATATTAAACTAAGAATCCCGTCATAAGAATCATGCAATAATCATGGTCTTAGAACAAATCTCTTGTTAATTAACTCAAAGAGACAATTGTATTAATATGTGTAATTTTGGTGACGTTTAACTTTTCCTAATTAAATTAACTCAAAATGTATTAATATGTGTATTTTTTTAAGGAAAAAAGCTATGTGTAACTTTGGTCTCATCTCAACTTTTTAATGTAGGATTTCTAATTAACAATAACTTCTTGAAAAAAAATGATGTGTGACTAACGCATTCATGTGGTTTCTTTCTCCAGCTCTAGTGGTACGATTGATTTACTAAGAGTCCAAGAGAATAGGCAAGAAATCTTAATTGGCACTTCACCTAGATCGAATTTCATAGGTTCATTCGTACGACTCTGTGTATATTAGCAGACACATGCATGCGTATATTAATCTTCGTCCATACATATCTATTCATTATTATTATTTTTAATATATCAAAAGATCATCTAAACCTTATAATACTTATATCAAAACTTACGGATAATTTGAGCACTCGTACACACATTCTAGACACAAATTTTACATTTCCGGTATAGATCATTAAGACGATAAAATAGTATCATATTCGACGATATAACTCACATATATAGATGTAATGAATATAGAAATTCATATGAAGAGTATGTGAATTATCATCAAGATACACTGATCTTATAAGTATAGCCAATGTAGACGTAACATTTACGAAAATGTGACGATAATAAGTACGAAAAATCCCTAACGAAAGGCAAATAAATCTCAAAACTAACTAAATAAAGAAAAGCAAAACAAGAAGATTTGGGTACAAAGCATAATTGACATGAAGAAAGCATCCAAAACCAACTTTTTATAAGGTGCCCTCTCCTGTAGGTAACATTAGATGCAACTCAAGCCTCACAATATTTTTTTTGCTAAACCATCATATAAAAACATAACTGTCTATTTTCGTACATTTACCAAGAATACAAAACTATCATATACTAAAACACAACTGTCTATTTATTTTATCTTTTCTTGCTGTCTTTCGTCATGGCTAATCTGATAAGCTAATAAGGTTAAAAAGAAATTAATGCTAAAAGTTTTGTAGTCGGAAAAGAAGATAAATATTACGTCTTGATTGATACCTTTTATATTTTTCTGAAATGTCAACAAAAAAACTCGTCTATGTATACATAAACGTGGATACAAATTGAATAATACCATGTATTTATGGTTTATTTTGTATTTTACAAAAATATTTTATCTACTTTATTCAATACAAATAAATTTAAAAAATATTATACAATTTTTTTAAAAAGAAAATTTACATACATAAAATTAATAAAATTAAACATTTGTAAAATTTTAAATTAATAAAAATTTCTTATAAAATAAATATTCTTAAAAATGGTAGTCTTTATAAAATTTTATATTATTTTTTAATTTAATATTCTTATAAGTATTTTTATAAAGAAAACTATACGTTAAAATAATAACTATATAATATTATACATTAAAATCATATATTTAATTATAGATATACATCTATATATATAAAAATTAGAAGGAATAGAATATTTGTCTCTGATTTTTTATCATTTGTAATTTGCTTTACTTTTTACGGATATTGATTTTAATATTTAATTAGTTTCAAAGACTTGCATATATATTAAGATTTTTTCAGATTGAATCGAAACGAATAACCGGGTAAAATGTTTGGTCCTATAGATACATTCATGATACTTGTATATATATACATATATATGATAAATTGTAATTTACTGAATTTGCCGCACACGTCTACGGGTTGATTATTCAATAAGCTGGTATAGACGAAATTGAACTTTAAAAAACTAATGTCCAAAAAATTGAAATAATCTGAAAATGAAATGTTATATGGAGTGATGCATTTCTGACCATGAATTGTGTACTTTGAATAATTAATATCACATTAATCGAGTTAAGCTTTAAATAAGTTTACATGTTAATTGATGGGTTTCTAATCCTGAATTATGGAGGATATATATCGTACTAAAAGAGAGACCGAAACGATGGTTGATTACTACAAGAGCTTAACATTTATATACGAGAAAACATGTATAAATTATGCTATTCATATGCCCCACCACGTGTACGGTCAGGATAGTAGGAAACTTCATACTTAGCTGGAAACATTGTGTCCGCAAACTATCGCTATTACTCGTCAAGTTATACTCATCGCTGCGAATATGGATTCGACTTAGTATTGAAAAAAAAAGATACAAACAAATGTATTTGTTGATACCAATAAGTAAGTTTTCTCAAAAAAAAAAAAAAACAGTATGTAAGTCTAATGGTTAGAAGCTGTAGTTTTAGTGCATCTAACCCGTATTTGATCATATGATGCTTGTTTAGATAAAATTTCAAGCATTGCGATCCTTTTGAGTACTCTCAATATACAAATTGGTATATTTCTAACCAATATACATGACAAAGAGTGTTTTTGTAATTTTTACTATTGTACATTTTTAATACGAAGTAAGTGCAAACAGGTATAATAATTGTGAATAATAGCTTTGTTATCATATCATTAGATCTGAATTTAAATACGATGTTTTGTTCATACTAATCCGTTGGAGTTGTGTGTACGTATTAAAACAATAAATATTTATTTATTTAAAAGCGTTTCAATATACATATACATGAAAACTGAAAACTTGTCAAGGGCATTATCGTAATTGAGACTGACCCACTCATAAATGCTACTATATATAGAAGGTTGATGAAGCAGCTTCGAAAGGGTGTTCACAAGATTCAAGCCTTTACATCGTCTCTTCCATAATAACAAACATCTTTCAAACAGTGGAAACAACACTACTTTTTATCTTTTAGTTTTCCGAAAGGTATCGATTCTATATCCTAATTTTAAATCTATACATCTTCTTATAGCCATTCCTGTTTTGTTTCTCTTTACATATATTTATGCATGTTCATTTGTGATTATTCTATACGTATATGTACATAACCTATGATCCTGAACGTAATTATTGGTTAAGGATAATGATTTATGCTTTGTACTCAGCAGTTTTTGAAAAGTCCAACATGACAACAGAGAAGCCACCGTTGGCATCCGGTTTAGCTCGGACACGGTCCGAGCAGCTATACGAGACACTTGCTGCTGCCATCAAATCACCTTTCGGCTCCATGGACGCTAATGGTGTGCCTGCGACGGCTCCGGCAGCCATAGGTGGTGGAAGAGAGACGTTGTCGAGAAAATCAAGCCGGAGACTGATGATGTCGGCGTCTCCGGGGAGGAGTGGCGGCGGAGCCGGGACACATATAAGGAAGTCTAGGAGTGCTCAGCTTAAGCTCGAGTTAGAGGAAGTGAGCAGCGGCGCAGCGCTGAGCCGTGCTTCGAGCGCGTCGCTAGGGCTTTCGTTTTCGTTCACAGGTTTCGCTATGCCGCCGGAGGAAATCTCCGACTCGAAACCGTTCAGCGACGACGAGATGATACGTAAGTCGTCGTGTGAACGAACCTTTTCTAATCATCACTCTTTTTCTTGTCTAAGGGTAGTTTCGTCATTTTGTTTATAGTATTCCCATACTGTGAGGATATTTTCGTCATTTAGATGAAATTAATGATGCAATAATAATGATAACAACGGGTATATGATTGGTGTGCGTTGCTTTGCTTTTCTGCATGAGAGTTGGATAAATTATTTAACAGCAATCGGCCTTATGTTTCGTTCCACGTGTTCTCTTTCTCGTGCAACATACACTTTCCACCACTTGTTTTCTTTTCACCTTTTTTTTGTTTTTTGTTTTTCTTCACTTTTCAAATTGCATATTCGATGGTGCGTGCAATTAATATACTTATATAGTAGTATGTAATGAGAAAGCATTAAAAGATAACACAAATATCCTACTTGTATAAAAGTTCAAACTAATCCCAAATATTTTACAAACACCACACATTAACTAGAAGAATAATTTTAGTTTGTTAGTCCTTATGGTTTGAAACCATGATTTGCTAATCTGAAAGATATGGAGTGAATACTACAATTCGAGTGTAAAATCTTCAATCAAAGCAACAAAATGCTTCTAATATCTCACTATTTTTTTCTTTTACAAACAATCATACATTATTAAAAAATTGATTTTCTTAAATTGAACATTAACTATTTTGCTTTTATAATATATAAAATACGTTTGTCAAAGATGCATGCGTAAATCGTAAGCACTTATAATGGGTATTAAAAGTTAACAGTACATTTTTGTTCCTTTTCATTATATTTAGTCAATCTGAATGCTGTTTTAGGAAAGTCAGTGAATTACCACTACTGATTGTCACCACATTATAAACGCTAGACTCATGCTACAATCTTTGTATGTTTAGTGCAATATAGGTAGAATTTTTAAAATCTAAGTAAATCACTAGGGAAACAGCGTAAACATAATAAAAACAAAACTAATAAGTGATATGTAAACGTCACGTAGTGAATGATATTCAACTTAACAGCTTTTTATAACTAAGTAGGTAAACAATATGTGAGAAAAATTCTATATATCACTACTAAAGTAGTCAAAACCGTGGGTCCCAGTTTCTGAGTTGTAGTGTTTGAACTACTGTTAATTACTAGCAGATGCATCTTAAAGTCCAAATCTCCGAGAATGACGGTTGCTAACAAAGATTGACCAACAAACAGTTAACACATTATAAAGCTCACTTACCACACTTTGTTTAGGTGTTAATATTCACCTAACTTTTAAAGAGATTCATTCACTGAGTCACTGAACTCTTTTACTTAAGTTTAATTGTTAACGATGAATCACCTAACTGTTTCAGCGGAAGACAATGAGGCGGGAAACAAGAAGCATAAGTTTCAAGCAGAACCAACATTACCCATCTTTCTCAAGGTAAGATAATCATATCAATTCAGACTAGACAAGAAAAAAAAAAAAAAACATTGGGGTTGTTATGTACTCTTTAGTGTTACGTTTGGAAATAGAAATTGGATTGAAGTAATGTGGTGGGAATGATCTCTTTTGGTACTGATCTTCTCTGTTTGCACAGGCACTGAGAGGAGATCAAAAGAATATCACACATTTGTCTCTCTATCTCTGTGTATCTACTTTTCCACCAGGTTAAAAGTCTTGTACATAATCTCATCTTACATGACATTAATGTACAAGACTTAGTTAAGATAGCCTAAGTCATGTAAGAACAATCACATGTAGAAGGGGGGAATAAATGAAAATATGTTAATAAATTTTCTGAAGTTAGGTTTCATTATTAGTGAGCTAATCTCAATACTTAGTGACGGTTTTGATGGATGCAGTTCAAGGAAGTTACATACAAAGTGGTGATAAAGAAACTGACATCATCTATGGATAAAGAGATATTGAGTGGGATAAATGGGAGTGTTAGTCCCGGTGAAGTTCTAGCTCTCATGGGTCCTTCAGGAAGTGGCAAAACAACTCTTCTTAGCTTACTCGGTGGTCGAATCTCTCAATCCTCCACTGGAGGCTCTGTTACTTACAATGACAAGCCTTACTCTAAGTACTTGAAAAGCAAGTAAGTATTCGTGCCGCTAAACCCTAAACACTCTTGTAAATATATAAATGGAGACTCAAGAAAAAATCTTCTGGTTTGGTGGCAGGATTGGGTTTGTGACTCAAGACGATGTTCTCTTTCCTCATCTTACAGTGAAAGAAACGCTAACATACGCTGCTCGTTTGCGTCTGCCTAAGACTCTTACAAGAGAGCAGAAGGAGCAACGTGCTATTGAAGTTATCCAAGAGTTGGGTCTGGAGAGGTATAATGTTTCATCTTTTAAGGGTTCCATGAAACTTAGTCTTATGTTATTAACTTGGAACACTTGATGCAGGTGCCAAGACACTATGATTGGTGGAGCTTTCGTGAGAGGTGTATCAGGTGGAGAGAGGAAAAGAGTCTCTATTGGAAACGAGATCATCATTAACCCTTCTCTATTACTTCTTGATGAACCAACTTCAGGTTTAGATTCAACCACTGCTCTTAGAACCATCCAGATGCTACACGACATCGCTGAGGTTTGTTGGTTTCAAACAGTTTGTAATCTCTCTACTCTCTTTGGTGGTTGTCTGAATCTCTATGTGTTTTGGAACAGGCGGGGAAAACAGTGATCACAACGATACATCAACCCTCTAGTAGACTCTTCCATAGATTTGATAAACTGATTCTACTTGGGAGAGGAAACCTTCTCTATTTTGGAAAATCATCAGAAGCTTTGGTTTACTTTTCTTCCATTGGATGCTCTCCTCTTATCACCATGAACCCTGCTGAGTTCTTGCTTGATCTTGCCAATGGTAACATCAACGACATCTCTGTGCCTTCTGAGTTGGAGGATAGAGTTCAAGTCGGAAACTCAGGCAGAGAACCTCAAACTGGCAAGCCATCTCCAGCTGCTGTCCATGAGGTAATCACAGAAACAACAAGTTAAAGATTGTCTGAAAACCAAATTGAGTTTTAATTTGTGTTAAAACATTCTAAACAGTATCTGGTGGAGGCATACGAGACTAGGGTTGCAGAACAAGAGAAGAAGAAACTAACTGATCCTGTGCCACTAGACGAAGAAGCTAAGGCTAAAGTTTTACGTCTAAAGCGACAATGGGGAGCTAGCTGGTGGGAGCAATATTGCATACTGTTCTCTAGAGGACTCAAAGAGCGCCGACACGAATACTTCAGCTGGTTACGTGTTACACAAGTTTTATCCACAGCTGTTATTTTAGGTCTTCTCTGGTGGCAGTCAGATATCCGAACTCCAAGAGGACTACAAGATCAGGTATCTTGATGCACACTCCTCTACCTTGTACCTCAAGAAACATGAACATCATATGATCTTTTTGTTGTTTACAGGCCGGTTTGCTCTTCTTCATAGCGGTTTTCTGGGGGTTCTTCCCTGTTTTCACAGCCATCTTTGCTTTCCCTCAAGAACGAGCAATGCTGAATAAAGAGAGAGCAGCTGATATGTATAGATTAAGTGCATATTTTCTAGCTAGGACCACGAGTGATCTCCCTCTAGACTTTATCCTACCTTCTCTCTTCCTTCTCGTCGTCTATTTCATGACAGGCCTTCGGCTTAGCCCGTATCCCTTCTTCTTGAGCATGCTCACGGTTTTCCTCTGCATCATTGCATCCCAGGTATGTTCTGATTGACCAAAAACAGAGTTCTATTAATGGGAAAGTAAGATCGAAATGCTGAGTTTGAGTATGTTTCCTCTTTGCTAGGGACTCGGACTTGCTATTGGAGCAATCTTAATGGACTTAAAGAAGGCTACGACTTTGGCTTCAGTTACTGTTATGACATTTATGCTCGCTGGAGGATTCTTTGTTAAGGTAAGTCCTCTGTTTCTTGAATTCCTCAGCTAATTCCTCTTTCCTCTGTTACTTCCTCTGCTTCTTTACTTCCTCTGTTTTATTAATGTGCTCTGTTTCTGAGTTGTTCTGTTTTGTGTGTTCAGAAAGTACCTGTTTTCATCTCCTGGATACGTTACCTATCATTCAATTACCACACCTACAAGCTTCTTCTAAAAGTGCAGTATAAAGACTTTGCTCAATCCATCAACGGCATGAGAATAGACAATGGACTAACTGAAGTGGTTGCACTCGTTGTCATGATCTTCGGTTATCGCCTCCTCGCCTATCTGTCTCTAAGGCAAATGAAGATCACAACATAACCCATTTTGCTTAAGAAACCAAAATATAATAATAACAACAACAAGAAAAAGAAGAAGCAGTAAGACATAAAAGAGATCTTGATGATCTTGACACTACCGAACCGTGACAACCATTAAGAGATTGGTCCTAATGTACTTCTTGCTAAACTACAGTTGTGCGTTTGATGATATGATTGGTGAAAGAAGTCTTGATTGGTGAAAATATTTGTCTTAGTTTGTATTAGTGTATCGAGATCTAAATGGTTGATGTTTGTTAACGAGAAGAACCTTATGTGTTCGGATTTTCTCAAATCAAGTCCCCCAATCATTTCTAGCTTATGTGTCTATAATGTAAGTCTGGCAACTTCATTAAGGCTGTGGTTACATGCGTGTTAACGTGGTGGTTAAATCCTTAACGGCCTGAGGTTAGCTTTATTTGGTTTCAGTTGTGATTTTAGAGCGTTTCCAGTGGTTAGTTATTTTAATTCAAAAATTGACTTTTTCAAAATATGAACATATTTTTGATAGTTTATTTCATTTTATTTTTGTGAAAGGAACTGTATAACTAATTATTATTAACACTTACACTTTCTTAAAGTTATTAATTTTACCAAACTATTTTCTCTTTCTTTTAACAACAATCCCACACAATTATTATCTATTATAAATTAAACACTATTATATGATATACAATTATTACATATAATATAAATAAATAAACAAAAATATATTAGATTTTGTAAAGAAACACCAAGTATATATATTTTTAAGTAATTAAATAAAATATTCCGAAATAAAAACTGAGCTTATTTTATCCTAAATTTTTCTAAAATGAAATTGATTTTTAGGAATAAATATTTTCATGTTCTTTATCATTACTTAGGTTTAAGAGACAACAACAAACATGACCGAAGCTTGACCAAATTAAACAACAAAGACTAAAAATACGAAATGAGAATGCAAGACACAACAACAACAACTTTATTTCAACACACATTAACATTCTTATTAGATAGCTACTTCATTAGGCATTGTCTGCACCACCAGATTTGCTGCTCTCTCCTTCATAGGTCTTCATCACATCATCTTCATCAGATGGTTTCATGTTTCCCCTTCCCATTGGGGGGGGAAAGAAGGTCCCCCTTCAGGTGCAACATCTGAAGCCTTTGGCTCGTTGTTCCTAGCAAAAAAGAAAAGAAAAAGAAGAATTGGCACGTTGATACTTGTATAAGGATGTTGCGTACGTACCTAAATGTCTACTCAAACATGTAATCTCCTTACTTGTGTATGATATTTAAATTATCAATCTCGGTTTGAGAAAGGTCATCACGGCTACGACGGTTTTCGATTTTGAACATGATCTGAGACTTCAACTCCTTATTTACCTTCAGAAGATCTTCTACTTCCTTCTCCTTCTTTTTGAGTTCGGTCTTGAGGGATGCCACTAGATTCTCAAGCTCAAGTTTTCTTTCCATGGCCTTCGCTATTAGTTCTTTCATTTTTTGTGATGTTGAAATATAGACATGCACTTGTAAACTTATATAGAGAGAGAGTTGAGAGGATGGGATAAGGACACAAAACTGAAGTTTTTTTCTTTTCAAGTGTTTGTTAACTACTAGCAGATGTACCTACCTTCAAGTCCAAATCTCCGAGAATGACAGTTGCTAGCTAACAAAGATTGGCCAACCAACAATTTACTCATTATTAAGCCCACTTAGACCATAACTCAGATTCTTAAGTGGGGTTCTTAGCGTAATTTAAGAACCGGTTCTTAAATTACGCTAAGAATCTCATCTAAGAATCCGGGGTTAATCATGATCTTACCACACTGTGGTTAAATCCTTTGCAGATTAAAATCTCGAATGTTACATGGGTGTTAACGACGTTGTGGTTAAATCCTTAACGGTGTAATAACATGAAAACATTTTGGTTGGCAATTGGGATTTTAGGGGTTAGAAGACTTCAAGAGGAAAAGTTGGGGTTTATTTATAAATAAAGGATTAATTTGGAGGATTTACTTAAATAAATAACTTTTACTTTTATTAGGGTTTATATTTATATCGCAAAACCTTTTGTGTATTTTCAATTGGAGTTTGTCGTCTAACATGGAGAAGGAAGGATCAGAGATGGCGAAAAAGACAGTGATGTGTCTGTTAACAGACGCAGAAGGAACTCCATTAGCTTCTGCTATGTATATCCCTCACAACGCTGGGCCTTTGCAGCTTACCAACTTGGTCAATACGTTTCTCAACAACGTAATACTTTGTTTTTTTTTTAATTTGTCTTTCTATCAACTATTTTTCTTAGTATTGAAATGGCTTCGTGGTAAATTGGTAATATTCAGGAGGAGAAGTTACCTTACAGTTTCTATGTATCTGATGAAGAGCTTCTTGTCTCTGTGGGAACTTACATGGAGAGAAATAGAGGTAAACCCTAATAATAAGCAAAGCAGGTTAATCTCTTAGGGCATCATTATCCCCGGTCTCTTAACCGGGGTTCTAAGAAAAACGAAAAACCGTCTCTTATCCGAAGCTAAGAACCCCAATTAAGAGACCGGGATAATGATGGCCTTATTATGTTTCGATAGAAAATATTATCTTAGTATATGTTTTATTAACATTTTGGCAATGAACATGTGTGGTTTAGTGTCCGTGGAGAATGTTTTGAAGATTGTTTATCGACAACAAGCTGTTTTCAGGATTCGCCCGGTTAACCGTTGCTCACAGACAATTTCTGGTATAAATATAAATATGTTAAAGTTAATCTTGATTTTTTTTGTTTGAGTTTCAAAAGATATTGTTCGAGTGATTATGAATGGCTTTGTCTGAAAAATAGGTCATGCGGGTGATATTCTTTGTGTTTCGTTTAGTCCTGACGGTAAGCAGTTAGCAAGTGGTTCAGGTGATAAAACTGTAAGGCTTTGGGATCTCAACACTGAAACTCCAATGTTTACATGCATAGGTTTGAAAAGTCTTATGTTCTTTTTTTTCAAAATTTATGTCTCTATACTTAGATTCCTTGTAATAAACATAGCTCCTGTAACGAATCTTCAGGGCACAAGAATCATGTTCTCGCAGTTGCATGGTCACCAGATGCAAAGTGTCTTGTGAGTGGTGATAAAGATGGAAAAGTCTGTTGTTGGGATCCAAGCAAAGGAGAATTACAGGGCAATGCACTTTCAGTTAAACTCTTTTTTTTTTTTACTTTATAAAGGTTTTCTTGGTAATGTTTTTTTTTTTTGTGTTTTTATGTTACTGATAGATATTCAACTTTTTCTTAGGGTCACAAGAAATGGATTTGTGGTATCGCGTGGGAACCAGCTCATCTTAGTTATCCAAGCCGGAGATTTGTTACTTGTGGCAAAGATGGGGATGCAAGGATCTGGGACTTTACACTTAAGAGAACTCTTATTGTCCTCAGTGGACACACACAAGCTGTAACCTGTGTCAAATGGGGTGGAGATGGAACTATATACACTGGGTACATTTTATAGTAACCTGCTGTTTTATAGATATGTTGTCTCTTTATCTTGTTAACATGTTATTGTGTGTTTGAGGCAGTTCCCAAGATAGTACCATAAGGATGTGGGAGATCACTCAGCAGGGTCAAGGACTCCTCAAACATATACTGACTGTAACATTTTTTCTTTGTTTTTTTGGTCTCCTTGGCCTTTACTTTAAGATGCATTCCTCAAGTTTCTCTGCTTCTTCAGGACCATGCCGGTTGGGTGAACTCACTTGGATTAAGTACAGAATATGTTCTTCGGACAGGACCGTTTGACCACACTAGACAAAAAACATGTTCAGATGAAGAAATGAAAAAGGTAATAATATAAGCTTCTGATGATTCTACATGCTTTGCCTCTTCTTTTTTCTTAGACAGGTTCTAACCCTCTCCTTATATGTTTGGTTAGATTGCGCTCGAGAGATACATCAAAGCAAAGGGGAAAATAGATTCTCCTGAAAGATTAGTGTCTGGTTCTGATGATTTTACGATAATCCTTTGGGAACCATCCATTAGCTTACAACCTAAGAAAACACAAGCTCATCAACAGGTTACTACAACCAGGTTGACGGGTCATCAACAGGTTACTACTTAGCTACTAAACTATTTTCTTATTTTGTTTCTGTTTTTTATTTTTGGACTTTTAACATTTTGTTTGGTGTTAAACCAATCAACAGCTTGTAAACCATGTGTATTTCTCACCAAATGGGCAATGGATTGCAAGTGCATCGTTCGATAAATCAGTGAAGCTATGGGATGGTGTGACAGGGGAATTTATTACAGCATTCAGAGGCCACGTTAACTCTGTCTATCAGATCAGTTGGTCAGCTGACAGTAGAATGCTTTTGAGTTGCAGCAAAGATTCAACTCTCAAGGTGAAATCCTGCTTTTACATTTGATAACATAGTATATAGAAGAACTAGCAAATAAAACCTTTGATATGTTTCACTTTGACAGGTATGGGATATTAGAACGAAAAGGTTGAAACATGATCTTCCTGGTCACACGGCTGAGGTATCAAACACCTTCAAAGCTCAAGTTGTTGTTTTGTTTACACAAATCTCTTTTCTCACTTTCTTAATTTTTTTTGGTTTGTGTTGGAAAGGTTTATGCTGTGGATTGGAGTCCAGATGGTGAGAAAGTAGCCTCTGGTGGTGCTGATAAAGTTCTCAAGCTATGGAAAGGTTAATGGAAGAGCTTTCTTTACTCTTCCAAGCAGACAGTTTTTTTTTTACAAATCGTTTTTTTTCACAAAATACATACAATACAACATCATTAATCTGGCAAACAGAGTATTTTTACCCTACACACACACTGGTTGGAAGAAGAGGGTAGTAGCAAACCATTTTTTTCTTCAGTAGTTCTACTTGAAATGAATCTAAATCAAAGGTTTACTCACCAGTCCTGAAAATGCGTATAAGAAAACATCAGAAGAAAAAAAATACTTTGATGAAAAGATGAGCCAAAGATGAGTTGCCTGTTTTCAGCCAAAACCAAATCTCATTGTCCCTTTTTTGGGACAAGTAACCATCTCTTCGTCTGGCTGAAACATAAGGGACAAGACAAGAGACATGCATGTTCACCAAATCCTGTCTTGTCCCCATTTGATAATCAGGTTTTGAGATTGCAGCAGCTAATATCCATTGCTGCTGCTGCAGCAATCCACTTGCTAGGCATGACCATATTATTACCACCAATAGAATGAACCGACGACGAACTTAGAAAGTGATTCATACTTGCAACATCTGAACCGTTAATGGAATGAAAGGCTTCAAGATTCTGAAAATTGCTTGGCTTAGACTGTAAAGCAGCATCTGCTTTCTTGGTGTTCAAGAAACGTCCGCCGGATCCTCTAGGACGGCGCATAGCATGGAGATGGCGTGAGTGATGCATATATGGCTGCTGCAACATCACAACATAAAGGCTGCCTGCATATGTGAATTCATATTGCACAAAATAATATCAACTAGTTTTTTTTTAAATGGTTTACCTTACGGCAGCTGCTCATTTTGTTCTTGAGAACAGCCTTAGCACGAGACTGGCGTCGCCTGATGATTCCATGGTACTGCTTTGAGTTCACATAGATCGTACCATCTTCTTCTGTCTCCATCTTTAGAGGCAGCATGACTCGGCCTGGCGATATCTGAGATCTATAGTACTGTTCCACATGATCAGGATGCTTTGTGTAGATCTACATGAAAACATGGAAACACTCAGGAACAAGATAAAAAGTGTTGTTAGGTTTTAGAACATGTTCCACTGCAAGAAAACTACACCGTTGGCTGAGCAAATCCAAACTCGAAGCAGGAAGATTGCATGGCGAAAGCAACATGAGGCTTTGACACATGATCTCTTGAACTCTTTCCACCACCTAAAAAAATTAAATTAGCACACTTATATTCATTCAGATGATCACATTCAAGAAGCTTTCCATAAGAGTTTTACGTACCAGGTGAGAAAGTGAAGAGAGTTTCAGAGCTTTGCTTATCAACACCTTGCTCTGTCTCTGGAGTAACTACCTTAACTCCGGCTAATGAGTCAGAAGAGAGGCTCTCCGTAGTCAACGCCGGAGATCCAAAAGCAATATTCCACAAACAAGAAGTCTGTAAAGGCGGCGACAAAAGCTCCTCTCTCTCCTTGCAATACTCAGTTTGCATAGCTTAAATGCTTAATGTCCAAAGTCTAAAGAAAAAGAAGGTGAAAGAGATCTGTTCAACAAGATCAAAATAGTCAACAACTAAAACTTCTATCAGCTACAACAAGATCTCCAAAAGAAACTCGAGGATCCTAAGATAGAAACCAACCAAATCTTACAATAACAAATCCATAATGGGACAGAGGTCCTAGTATAATCAGACATGGTCGGATAGAAATATTCTTTAAAAATCAGATATGGTCGGATAGAAATGTTCTTTGGAACAATCTCTCTACTGATCAAAACTTGTATTAATCATTTTCCCAAAATAATCTATATTAGGACAAGATAACATAAACATAGAAAACTTACACACAAGGACTGTGAGACAGAGAGAGAGAGAAAGCTTAAGATTCCTATGTGTTGGGAGCTATGTCGGTTCTAAAAAAGAAAGAAAGATTCAGAAAGAGAGAGTGTTGATGGGTGAACAACTAAACTACAAGTGTTATGTAAACTAATAATAGCAGCTCCAGCAACCAATCACCTTCAACTTTCATGGTGAATCTTTTTTAATGTTTTCTTTTCTTTTTTATTTATTTATTAGGTGACACATAAAAATAGACAAAATTATTGCTCTTTGTTAACTGTAGTAGCGTTGGCTTGACGTGCTCTCTCCACAAGCTACAATGATCCCACTTCATATCATTTTCATTCCCCATCTCCATTAACTAACAGTACTATGTTGTCTTCAAGTTCGGTTTTTGTTCCCATATTTTTTTTATTTTTTTTTAAGAGAGAGTTGAATCTCATTTTTATTTACAAATTATATTATATACTAGGTGAAGTCCCGCGTATGTAATTCACCCTTGTATTATATAGTAGCTACACTATAACTTATGCAGTTGCCATTTAATACAGCAGAAGAAGGAAAAATATTCCAAGCCTTGATGGGCCTGTATGTAATATGGGCCAGTTAAACAAACCCATCAACAAAATATGGAAGACACATATAGAAGGAACTTAGACCAGAAGGCCAATAGAAAGAAGCCCAAACCTCATAAGATAACCATAGACCCAAAAGAAGAATAGGCCCCGTAGTGAAGGAAGAATCTCTATACAATATCAGTTGAAGGAAAGAAATCTACCCTAATTTTTTGACAGCCTGTATTTACATGACTTCTCTTTTATGTTGAACTGGTAAAAAAAAAACATAAAGTACAAGATGCGCACTTCAAATTGCAAAGGGGAAACATTGCATTATTTAAGTTAACACATGCAAACAAAGACACAAAGTTTAAGACACAACAAAAAAAAAAAAAAAAAAAAAAAAAACAAAAAAAAAANGAAAGTGATTCATACTTGCAACATCTGAACCGTTAATGGAATGAAAGGCTTCAAGATTCTGAAAATTGCTTGGCTTAGACTGTAAAGCAGCATCTGCTTTCTTGGTGTTCAAGAAACGTCCGCCGGATCCTCTAGGACGGCGCATAGCATGGAGATGGCGTGAGTGATGCATATATGGCTGCTGCAACATCACAACATAAGGATGCATATGTGAATCCATATTGCACAAAATAACATCAACCAGTTTTTCTTAAAATATGGTTTACCTTACGGCAATTGCTCATTTTGTTCTTGAGAACAGCCTTAGCACGAGACTGGCGTCGCCTGATGATTCCATGGTACTGCTTTGAGTTCACATAGATCGTACCATCTTCTTCTGTCTCCATGTTTAGAGGCAGCATGACTCGGCCTGGCGATATCTGAGATCTATAGTACTGTTCCACATGATCAGGATGCTTTGTGTAGATCTACATGAAAACATGGAAACACTCAGGAACAAGATAAAGAGTTGTTAGGTTTTAGAACATGTTCCACTGCAAGAAAACTACACCGTTGGCTGAGCAAATCCAAACTCGAAGCAGGAAGATTGCATGGCGAAAGCAACATGAGGCTTTGACACATGATCTCTTGAACTCTTTCCACCACCTAAAAAAAAAAATTAGCACACTTATATTCATTCAGATGTTCACATTCAAGAAGCTTTCCATAAGAGTTTTACGTACCAGGTGAGAAAGTGAAGAGAGTTTCAGAGCTTTGCTTATCAACACCTTGCTCTGTCTCTGGAGTAACTACCTTAACTCCGGCTAATGAGTCAGAAGAGAGGCTCTCCGTAGTCAACGCCGGAGATCTAAAAGCAATATTCCATAAACAAGAAGTCTGTGGAGGCGGCGACAAAAGCTCCTCTCTCTCCTTGCAATACTCAGTTTGCATAGCTTAAATGCTTAATGTCCAAAGTCTAAAGAAAAAGAAGGTGAAAGAGATCTGTTCAACAAGATCAAAATAGTCAACAACTAAAACTTCTATCAGCTACAACAAGATCTCCTAAAGAAACTCGAGGATCCTAAGATAGAAACCAACCAAATCTTACAATAACAAATCCATAATGGGACAGAGGTCGTAGTATAATCAGACATGGTCGGATAGAAATATTCTTTAAATATCAGATATGGTCGGATAGAAATGTTCTTTGGAACAATCTCTCTACTGATCAAAACTTGTATTAATCATTTTCCCCCCAAAAAATCTATATTAGGACAAGATAACATAAACATAGAAAACTTACACACAAGGACTGTGAGACTGAGAGAGAGAGAAAGCTTAAAGATTCCTATGTGTTGGGAGCTATGTCGGTTCTAAAAAAGAAAGAAAGATTCAGAAAGAGAGAGTGTTGATGGGTGAACAACTAAACTACAAGTGTTATGTAAACTAATAATAGCAGCTCCAGCAACCAATCACCTTCAACTTTCATGGTGAATCTTTTTTAATGTTTTCTTTTCTTTTCTTTTTTAAATTAGGTGACACATAAAAATAGACAAAATTATTGCTCTTTGTTAACTGTAGTAGCGTTGGCTTGACGTGCTCTCTCCACAAGCTACAATGATCCCACTTCATATCATTTTCATTCCCCATCTCCATTAACTAACAGTACTATGTTGTCTTCAAGTTCGGTTTTTGTTCCCATATTTTTTTTATTTTTTTTAAAGAGAGAGTTGAATCTCATTTTATTTACAAATTATATTGTACTAGGTGAAGTCCCGCGTATGTAATTCACCCTTGTGTTATATAGTAGCTACACTATAACTTACGCAGTTGCCATTTAATACAGAAAAGAAGGAAAAATATTCCAAGTCTTGATGGGCCTGTATGTGTAGTATGGGCCAGTTAAACAAACCCATCAACAAAATATGGAAGACACATATAGAAGGAACTTAGACCAGAAGGCCAATAGAAAGAAGCCCAAACCTCATAAGATAACCATAGACCCAAAAGAAGAATAGGCCCCGTAGTGAAGGAAGAATCTCCATACCATATCAGTTGAAGGAAAGAAATCTACCCTATTTTTTTACAGCCTGTATTTACATGACTTCTCTTTTATGTTGAACTGGTAAAAAAAAAAACATAGAGTACAAGATGCGCACTTCAAATTGCAAAGGGAAAACACTGCATTATTTAAGTTAACACATGCAAACAAAGACACAAAGTTTAAGACACAACAAAAACAAGAAACATGAAATGAACATGATACAAAAAAAAAAAAAACATAACACAACACAACAACAACTTTATTTCAAGACATTAATTAATTAGGCATCGTCTGCACCACCAGACTTGTTGCTCTCTCCTTCATAGGTCTCCATGAACTCCTCATCGTCATCAGATGGTTCCATGTTCAGGTTGATTCGAGATGCCATATGAGTCCCATCTCCATGTTTTTGGACTAATTCTGGATTACCCAAAAACCATTTGTCCATTAAATACACACTTCCCTTTCCCATCGGGGGGAAAGAAGGTCCTGCTTCAGGTGCAACATCCTTAGCCTTAGGGATCTCATCCCCAAGAACTGGCTCGTCTACACTTGTATACGGATGTTCCGTACCTAACTCCCTCTCCAACCACATGATCTTCTTACTTGTATATGACATTAATTTCTCAGTCTCGGTTTGAGAAAGGTCATCAAGCATTCTACCATTTTGGAGTTGGAGCATGAGATGATCCATCTCCAACTCCTCAACAACCTTCCGAGAATGCTCTAGTTTCTTCTCGATCTTCTTGGTATTGGTCTTGATGTATGACTCTTGATCATCCGCATTTTTGTTCCTCTCGTTTTCCGGTAATGCGTAGAAACGCTCAATGAGAGATTTAGCCTCCTCCTGAGATGGCCATGCCACCAGCTTACCATCATCACGGTTGAAAAAGGTCAAGCATGCACTCGTATCACACAAGATGGTTAGCTCTTCAGCCTTTTTCATCAACCATTTCATCCTCTGCTGGTAAGCAATGTTTCTTGCCTTTCGATTCTCGATCCAAGCTAACTTCACTTTTGGTCTTCCCATGGCCGTCACTTTTAGTTCTATCTTTTATTTGTGATGTTGAAGTATAGACATGCACTTGTGATCTTATATAGAGAGTTGAGAGAAAGTTGTTATAAGGACACAAAATGGACTACTATGGGAATGTTTTCAATTACCATTAATTTTCAATACATTCATATAGTAGTATGGTAAATTATAATTTTACTATACTATTTTGGTAATTGTTTAACTACCATTAATTTTGAATATATTTCAAATTAGTAGTCTAGGATTAAAAAATAGTTTGACTAAACTATTTTGGTGATATATTAAATATATTGGTTGATCTAATTATTAAGTTTAATGTTTTAAAGTATCATATTTTAGTTTGGGTTTACAATTTTCACAATATGCAAGTTTACTTTAAAAATATTTTTATCAATTATTATATACTGTAAGTCTAAGCTAATTCTATTTTAGCAAAACACCTTTTAATCAAATATAAATACAGCTAGAGAGTAGCTAGGTAAGAGTAAAACGGTTATCTTCAAGATGATTTATAGCAGATTTCGTTAATATGGTGCTTAATTGTATGGAAAATCATTAAGCATTAACCCCTTTTTTTTGAAGAAAGCATTAACCTTTTTGTTTGGTAGTTTTTCTAACAACGATTTTAAAACTTGAAAACATAGGCATTCATATTGATCAAAGCTTGGAGTTTTGGGTTTGTATGATATCTTTATTGAATCATAAATACTTTGAATTTGTAAACGATAAGATATATATGTATAAATGGATATAACATATAAAAAGGTATTACATTCTTTTTAAATAAAATAATTATTTTTACAGATTATATATGTAAATTATAGTATCTATGTCATATGTAGTACACATTTCTTATAAACTATAACATTAAAGTCATGACATTTTATTAAATTAGTAAGATTAATTTACAAAGTGATTAACTAAACAAAAAAAAAAAGATTACCACAACTACTAAAAGTGTTATTAGGTTCTCTTCAACCATCTGATCATTTTCCAATTACCAAAAATTCTAAACCAAAGTTCTTAATTTTTCATATCCAAAATCACAATATATAATACTAATTATGTTTCCAACATTATCCGATACTGTAAATTGTAAACTCTGTTTTAGTATTTTCGAGTTGAATTAACAATGCTTGATTTCCATTTAAATATGCTTCTCAAGCCATTCAACATCTTGAAATTTTCGTTGATGCAATGGTGAACTTAGAATCTTGTGAAAGCCCGTATCTAATTATGTGCCTCTCTAGGAATTTAACACACATCAGCACAAGCTTGAACAAATGCTATAACATTTACAGTGAAAACTAGTATGTCTTGTAAAACCATTTTTAACGATATGATTAAGATTAAATTCACAACTGTTGTTAAAGAAGTTTTGAACGGTTTGATTAATACAATTGTATACATAAATATTAAAAAAGCATGAGAATAAGCAGGCAACAAGACGTTTACGTACGTCACCTCATTCAAGCAATCAACATGCCATGACTCAATATTTAATTAAGAAGCTCTATGACATTTTCTGTAGTCTGAACAAAAGTCTAGTACGACAAATCCAATATGTTCGATCAAACCCATCATCGTACGTACACTAAGATTGGCTAAAACCATGACTCCAATTTTCTACTGATTCTAAGGATTATTTAGCTATGGCCCTTTTTGCCTGTTATATAAAAAGGTCAAATAAATCATTACAAGAAACATAGAAGTAAGTTGAGAATTGAGATCATATTTATATTTCACATCTTTCATCAATGTTTTTTCTCAAAAACAAGAAAACAAATTAATCAACTCTGACATTAAACGTATTCCAAATGTTTTGATTTACGTCTAACAACGTTATTTATACTTGTGAAATTAAGGTGTTATACATACGCCACTAGAACATTATATGTTATCATATGTAAATCCACCCTACCCAAGAAAACCTAATCGTATATAAATCCACTCTACCCATATAAAAAATATATATATATGACATAACTCAAAATCTAAACGTTTACTCTCGAAACTTCATCATCGTGATGACCAAAAACAAACGTTCACTCCTTTTCTCTTCAGATGAATTTTTAGCTATCCAACAGCCTCAATGAATGCAACCGCGATGCCACCTGACTCCAACCAGTGGCTACCAGCCACGGAGAGGATCGGTGGACTCGCTTACGGTCTCGTTGTCTCCATTGGTATACTTCTTCTAATCACCACAATCACCATCGCTTCTTATTGCTTAACTCGAAGCCATATCTTCTCATCCTCCCCAAGAACTATAAGACGCCGACAAAGAGAAAGCATTAATGCAACTTCACGAAATGGCGAACAACGTTTTCACTTCGACGGTAATGATCAAAACGACACCGTGGTAGTGGTCGAAGTCTTGGGGCTAGACGATGATGTTATCAAGAGTTTCCCTAAGCTTCCTTACGAAGAGGCTCGTGTGAGTTATAGCTTGCAAAGGGATGCCACTACGACGTCGTGTTGTTCTATATGTCTTGCGGATTACAAGAAGACAGATATGATTAGGGTTTTGCCGGATTGTAACCATTTGTTCCACGACAAGTGCGTTGACCCTTGGCTCATGATTCATGCTACGTGTCCTGTATGCCGTACGTCTCCATTGCCGTCGCCGGCGATGACACCTGTCGCCGACGCTGTTATCGGGCGATAGATGTTTGACTTCGTGTCTTTTCTTTATTTTTATATTATACATTTCGATTTTTGTTGACATTCTTAGAGTATATTACCTTCAAGCTGTAAAAGTTTCACGGGTGTTATTTGGTTCCTTAATTATATAAAAAAATAGTGGTATATTCTTGAGACAATATGAACAATTTAGTGAGATTATAATATTTTATTTATATTTTGATATTATTTTCTCTAGTAAACCCTTAATTTTGCTCAAAAAATAATATATTCTTTAAACCGGAGGAAGAAAATTAGTTATATTGATAATGACGTTACAGAATACAATAATGCATTACACAACAGAATACAATAATGCATTATACATTTTATAAATAAATTTCTCTAATTATAACAAATACTAAATTTCTACTTTTTCAACAAATATTGGACTTCTATATTGAAGCATAACGTATGTGCTTTCATTGGTTATTCATCAATAATTTCATGAACATATACACGATTCTTGTTATCTAAACGACCATGTCCGTCATTCTTCAAAGTGACGAGGTTTTAGTGAATCTGTCTACCATAATCCATGTTAGATCTTGCCAACATGAAGAAAATAATAATCATATTCAATTTGTATTCTTCTTACATAAATATCATTAAGAAAATAAAGAAGAAAAGGAGAAAAAAATAATTAAAAAAATAAATAAAGAAGAAAGTATACAGTCAAAGTTGGTTAATCGGCTATGTTCAATTTTTCGGTGCCAAACCATTGAAATAAAAATCTACACCTGATGGCTGGTGGTTCGTTATGACGGATAATCAGATGCAATCATTCATATCAAATAACTCTCTAAATAAAATCTAACCGTCCGTTTTACTTTATATAGGAAAGAATGACCTAGCTGAACGAACGGTCACGATGACGCGCCTCTACATTCCACAAAAGAATATAAAAGAGAAAGATACTCTGCTCCTCCTTTGGGTCTTTTGATCAGCAAGCACCTCCGAGATTCCATCAACGATGTCGAGAATCGCGATTCTTCCTCTTCTCCTCCTCTTCTTCTTCTCAACGATTGTTCGAGCCACCACCGATGTCCAATACTGTGGTACGTTCTGACACTCCTTCGTCTCTTCTTGTTAATAAAGTTCAATTCTTTTTCGCTTTTCACTCGTAATTGAACGTTTCATAGTGTCAAAGTTTCGATTTTTTTTTTGTTCTGGGGGAGCCCTCTTCCTTGATAGTGTGATGTATTTTGGTTAATTGCAGAGGAGAATGCAGAGTATGAAGTGAAAGTGAAAGAGGTTAATATATCGCCTAATCCTATAGCTCGTGGCGAGCCAGCTACCTTTACCATCTCCGCCAACACAGGTTGATTCCTTTTATTACTTTATATGGTAGAAAGATGTTTCCTTTGTGATGATAATGAATGTGTAGAGAGACACAATGTGATTGCTTTTTAAGGGTTGTAGCTTCTTACTTGTATGAACAATACGTTTATGATTATGTGTTTCTTTTGTTTTTTTTAATAAAGGGCGTGGGATTACGGGTGGGAAGTTGGTGATTGAAGTTACATACTTTGGATGGCACATTCACTCTGAGACTCATGACCTTTGCTCTGAGACAACTTGTCCTGTAGAAACCGGAGACTTCTTGGTTGCACACTCTCAAGTTCTTCCTGGTTACACTCCTCCTGTAAGTTCCATGATTCCCTTGGTTCTTTTGCTGCTAAGTTTGAAGCATCTCTTGCAATTGGCTTATTCAGAATAGATATAGAGATGAAGAAAAAAAGGCTTAGCTTGTTGTTGAGCAATACATAGAGATATTAGTACTACATGACTAGTTTGAATGTTTGTGAAGGTAAAGATGACAGAGTCTACTCTTTTATTTGTCTCCTATAGGGTTCATACTCGCTGCAAATGAAGATGCTGGATGCGCAAAAGAAGGAGCTAACCTGCATCAAATTCTCCATCGACATTGGATCCGTACCATCCGTGGCCGACATGTAGAGCAGCAATTCACTTTATCTTTCAATTGTATAAATAGTTTTTTAGAGATGGTTTTCTTTTCAAGCTTTATCAGTTATGTTACTAGACCTGGATTTGGTAATCGTCACCATAGATATATAAAATACAAGCTTAGGTGTTTTTTTTTGCTACTTCAATCAAACAACATACCACCAGGTCTCATGGCGTCAGTCAAATGCTTGGAACGGTTTATGATTGACGATTTCTTCTTAACCATCATCATATTAATTAAACTGAACCATATTGTAATGTGAAAATGGCAGAGTATAAGCATATATGATGATTAAATTAGTAATTTTGACTAATTCGAATTTGCTTATAGCTAAAGCTGAGCTACTTTACTAATCTGACATCATTGCACGTTTTACGGAAATTGTAAAAGACAAGACAGGCATTATCATTCTTACCAGACCAAATGAAGGAAAATAAACTTCTAAAATCAATTGATGACTCTTACCAGAAAGATTTGTAATTTAAATTTTTTGTTTTCCCTCTGGCAAATTGGGTTGATTAGGTAAAATCATTACTCATGAGTCTTTTTGTCTCTGTGATTGAGTGGTGAGTTTAATCATCTTACATTATTGTAGCAATGACCCATCAAACCAAAAAAAAAAACTTTTTTTTTAATCTAACAAAACCCCATCAAGAAAGACTTTTGAAAGCTAACCCAGAAAGTAGCTTTTTGAAACTCTTTCATCCCCACAAGCTAACCAAAGAAGAAACCTCAAAACCAAAAACCCATTACGTGTTGTCTTAATACTCGTGCCCGATCTTTATCTTTGGTTTGATCTTGATTCCATCTCTTGGCCTCTTTTCAGATTCTTGAATTTGGTTTTTTCCCAGCAAAAGATTCAGTTTTTTTTTTAATATAGCAATGAAGGGAATGAAGGAGAGATTAGCAAAGAAAATCAAACTCATCACCATTGTTTCGACCTTCAAGCAAGGCTTAGCTCATCACAAGAGTAAGATTGACCGGACAATCCATCATATAAGAGACGAAATAGTCGCTGAATCTGGTCAACGCAGAGGTTGTGTTACACCAACGCTTGAGGATGTGGAAGTGTCAGAACAAGAACATGATCTTGAAGAAGAAGAAGAAGAGGAAAGAGAGATACTTTTGGAATTTGAAGAGAATTGCCCACCTGGAGGTGAAGATTCTGTCGTATTCTACACCACGGGACTGCGAGGAGTGAGGAAAACTTTCGAAGCCTGTAGAAGAGTAAGTTTCTTGTTGGAGAATCACATGGTGAAGTTTAAAGAAAGAGATGTCTCTGTGGATTCAGAGTTTAGAGATGAGATGTGGAGGTTGCTTGGTCGTAAAGTTACTTCTCCGAGGCTGTTTATTAGAGGTAGGTACATTGGAGGAGCGGATGAAGTTGTGGCATTGAACGAGAACGGTAAGCTCAAGAAACTTCTACGAGGAATCTCACGAGCTCATTCGCCTTGTGAAAGTTGTCGGAACGAAAGGTTTTTGATATGTTCTAGCTGCAACGGAAGCTCAAGATTGATGGCAGATGATGAAGAGACAAGTAACGGTAATATGTGGACGAGATGTAGAGAATGCAATGAGAAAGGGCTTGTGAGATGTCCTCTTTGTACTTGATGTTGTTTATGTTTTGTATTTGGTTTCTTTAGAATAAGTTGCACACTGACTAATGTTATATTGTTCGCATATTCAAACAAGACAACCAAAACACTGTTTCTCTCTTCTGTAGTATGAAGAAGACTTGGGGATGTTAAGATTCTAATCAGGCGTAGTAGACTGATACGAGAGGGATATCAACGTCATTGTCGTTGTCATCCTCACAAGCCACCACAACATCCAAGTGGCGTCTGTAAGCAGGCAACTCAACTTTAGCGACTTCTCTTGCAAGATCCACCACTCTCCTGTCCATCCTCTCTTTATGCCTTGGGAACATACTGTTGTACAGTAAAGAGCTCCCGCACGATATGCTGTACGCGTTTAGTCCTTTCTCTTTAACCCATTTTAGCAACTCTTTTAGGGTTGGGTTTCCTTTGATGACCCATCGGTCCCAAACAGTCCAGCTTTGGTCTTGGTGCTTCACTACTTTGGGTGGAACCGGCTCAGCTATGGAGAAGAGTGGAAGCGCTAAGTTAGCAAATGTGTTTCTGTAGTCTTCCACTTTGTGTGCGCCGTCTAAGACCTTGTACAGCTCCAGGCAAACGAAGCCTGTTGCCATAGCCGTTGATGTTGCGATGGCAGGTATGATTCTTCCGGCGATGAACTTGGCTTTGAGTTTGTCCACCTCCGGAACGCTGTAGTTCCTTGCTCTCATGTTGGCTAGCCCAGCGATCATATCCATGTGGTAGTTGGTATCGTCATCCTATAAACATTATAATGTTAGTTGCTCTTGTAATTTAAATAGAAACAGACTTTGATAAGAGTTGGGATACAAATATGATTCACCTTTTCAAACTGGATTGGCTTCATCCTGAACTCCGGCTGCAAGTTCAGCCTGCACCTCTCTAGTTTTGCGATTAGTTCATCGATTACTACTGCATCATCGACTGAAGTTGTAGACAGGGTTGTAGCCTTCTCATCAGTCACAATCTTTGCATCTTCCCTTGGCACAAAGTTGGGGACTATCACTCTTTCTACAGCCTCAGCTAGGCCAGTTGGGGTTTTAGCCCACTCAGGAGTAGGGATTCCGAATGTCTCTGCACGCAAGATAGCAGCAGCCATGACAAAATTGGCATGGCTCAGGTCAGTTGAGGTGAACTGAAGTGGACGAGGGAATCTCTTTGGAGCAGACCAGAATGGAGCTCCGGTACTGGTATTAGCATCCTCTGGAAATGTGAAAATTAACTGCTTCACACGGTTGGCGAAGTAATCTTCAAACCTGTAAGAAAAAAATTATGTTAAAGAAGTGAATCAGTTATACAGTCACGATGAAGGGTTCACACCATCAGGGAATACCTCAGACGAGCCCAAGTTATGCAATCCTGGAAGGAATTGCATTTCTCTTTCTCGAGGCACTCAACAACACGTCCCAAAGTATCCCTAGCTTGAGCATCACCAGCACTCCTCATTGCTTTCATGTATTCATCAGGATTTGAGAGGTATGCATTAACTTCAGCTGGTGTTTTCTCAAGCAGACCCTCGAATTCAGAGCGAGCCCATGTTAAGCAATGGTCAATGTTGTGAGGAAATGAGTGCACCGTGCACATTGGAGCCTGTTTCTCGGGTGGGTCTCTCGAGGCACCATAGTTCTCAGTGAGATGAGGGATAACCATCTGTGTGTTGCACTTTGCACCTAAAGTTCCTGACTCGAGGAGAGGCTTCTGGAAATACACACACCTTGAATCGACATAAAGCCTTGCAGTGACATTGTCCAGTGCGTTGACAACAACTGTCAAATTCTCCCAGAAGCTGTCGTCAAAGACATTCTCAGTCTCAGGTCCAACACGGTTTTGCAGAGCATCAATCTTGAGACGAGAATTTATTCCCGCTGCTGCTGTTGCGGCAACTGTGGATTTAGCCTGTCCTATGTTCCAATCTCGAAAAAGAAACTGACGACTCAGGTTGCTCTTCTCAATTACATCATCATCGGTGACAGTTAGCTTCCCTTGAACGCCACATGACACACCCATCAACGCCAAATTCTTTAAGAACTCACATCCAAGAGCACCAGCCCCTACCACAAAAACTCTGGCATTCTCGAGTTTCTTCTGAAGTGTAGACCCAAATACAGAGATCTGTGCATCGTAACGACTATTTTGTGGTCTAAACTCTGACGCATCAAGGGGTTCATTGGGGAGTGACTCCAAGGAATCAAAGTAAAAGAACTGCACAAGTTATGCAAACTCATTACGAGATTACAAAAAACAAAAGAAATACTACTAAAAGGTTAAAAAAAGGGGGGTCATGTAACTTTTATTTAGTCCTGATAGAGTAGATGCCTATATAAATCGAAAAACAGCATTGCTCAACACGTGGAAATGTTACACATAAAGAGTGAACAATTGTGCACCCTGATAATTCAAACATATAAGACTTTACCTGAAAGATAGGATGGAATTTCCCAGAGCATGCCTTGACGACCTCCTGTCCAACAATGCCACCAAACATTGCAGCCATGGGATTCAGAACAGCCCTGGCTCCAAAGGCCAAATGCCGCAATAGTTTAGAGTTGACATCTTCCAACCTTGCATCACCCAAACTCTCGTTAATGTCAGTTGCAATTTCCACTAGTTTCTGAGCATCTTCTTCTGAGCCAGCAAAAGGAAACCGGCCTGCTTGAGACGAAAACCTATCAAGTGCCTGGAATGCTAAGTGAAGAAGAGGTGGCCGGTCAAACTTCGAAAAGTCACTAAGAAGAAATTCGCCTGGATCTTTAATTGCTTCTCTGAGCGGCTTAAACTTCAGCACCTTTGGTTGTTTAACCTGAGTCACAATCCCACCCTTCACATACGTCCCACAGCTAGTGGTGTCTTCCTCAAGGAGAAATGAATAAGGCTTGACATTTTTAATCTTCCTTGGTTTTCCATCATTTAACTCTGTCATTCCCTCAACTTCAGAGAAAACTACAAGATCTCCGTCCTGAAACTCCAGCCTCTCATCATCGACACATGAAACAAAAGCAGGATTTTCATTGCTAACAGAAGCGATGATGCCAGAGTGCGGTTCCTCTCCATCAACATCAAGAACAGTAAACTGAGGTCCAAAATCACAAAACAATGACCCAAACAGGCCCCTAACGTCAGCCTTGATGAATGCAATAGGAGGCTCATGGCTATGACAATAATCATCAAACTCTGTCGCTTTCTCAAAAGAGGTGTCCACAAATACCACGGCCTGCAACAAAGAAAATAAATTCGCCAGTATTCATTGAGAAAACAAACTAAACCTTGTACAGTGTACAGAAAATTTCATCTATGAATCATGATAGTATTATTAGCACTAGAGCGAGAAAAGGAAGGGTTTGGATACCTGGAAACCAGAAAGCTGCTCTTTGGATAACTTGTCAGTCAAAGTTGAGACAGCGACGGCATTGTTGAGTTCTTGCAGCTTGTGAACAGAAGCAAGTGCTCTATTCTTACCAACGTCCTCCTCAGAGAAAACAAAGTTGCTAGACAAGTCCCATAGCTCAACCACATTTTCATCGTGAAGGGTCACTGACTTCACACCAGCAAGAATAATATTCTTGGCTAAACAGTAGAACAAACTTACCATCAGAAATTAGGAAAAAAGAAGACAATGAACAGGTAATATCATTACAAATAGAGTGTGATTGATATGATTTAACATTAAAAAGCAGAAAAACAAAAAATAAACCTGCAATGCTAATCATTCCATACAGACACAGATAATGTACACAAAATCAACAAAAATCAAGCACATGATCAAGAAATGCGTTTAAAGACTCTCAAAATGTGACATGCAAGAGGATTTAACAACGAAATGAGGAAAGAAAAAGAAAGCGTTACCAATCTCGACACCAAGGCCCTGGATCCCTGAGATGAGAACGTTGGAAGCGAAAAGCCTCCTCATGGTCTCGCGTCCGTACACGGCGAGCTGTCTGCTGTGAAGATCTTCATCGATCTCGTGATTGTTGGAGCTGTCACCAACCGCCGCCATGCTCATCGGCACCGCGTCACCACCAGCACCGGTGTTGTTCAGCTCGATGTTGGAGATAGAGGTGAGGATCGGCGAACCATCAGCTACAGACTCAGTGTGATCGATCCGTCGCTTCTTACGCGGCGACGAAGTCGATGCGAGAGTGCTCTCCCTTGCAACGAATGGCTCCATATAGTAAACTGAAGAGAATAAATAAAACAAACGAACGAAAATAAATAAATCTTGATGAGAGGTTCACTAAAGCTAAATCGGTGAACGAATCTGCAGAAGAAACGAGAATCGGAGCATAAAGAAGATGAAACCGTACCGTTCGCGTGTTCGGATGAAGAAGAAGATCGGAGGCGATAAAGCGGCGAATGTGTTGAGAGCAGAGAGAGAGAGAGAAGGCTATATTGCTTTGGCTTTGTAGGTTTGTGTAGAAGCGGCTCCTGATGAGAGAGGGCTGATGGGCTTATTAATAGTGTTGCAGTATCAGCCTGTGTGTATGTTTATTATCCTTTTCTCTTCATCTGGACCTTTCTAATGGTTCGATATGCACTAAACCAAACCGGTTCAAATGTAATCTTTCAAATTTTTAAGTGTTTTCAATTTGGCTGTTAAAGATTTCAAGTGTGGAAAATGTTTGGAAAATGATAATTAAATCAAAGTAGTTATTAGTTAGTTACATGAGAATAGTTGTTGAAATGTTTCAATGCGTGACGTACTTTCTAACACCTAGAGGTTAATAGACGGTTCGAAGAAAGTATTCGTAATAACTTTACAAAGAGTGAAACCTTATGTGGAAATGTACCTCATGAGCACATGTTTTTGGCAATCGATAGTGTGGATGATGCTATCCACAACTTCTCAGTTATCAGCTTTCCCATTAACACAATTTAACACTTTATGTTAATAATATCAATATTGTTTAATTTTTCAACTTTGATCAGTTCATTGTTAACATTATTGGTACACACTCAAATATTTCATTCAATGCGTGGTCCTTTACCTAATTTAGGTTTAGCCAAATGTTTATGATTATCCAACCGTTGAGTACTCTGTAAAAAGAAGACAATTTTTGCTTTAAGGTATTAAAATATGATGGACAGGCCCTGCTTCCTTTGATGGGCCAAAGTTACGTTAAGAGAAAAGCCCACTAAGGATGGAACATCAACAGATAGCCTGCCTCTCTCAGTACCTATTCTCTTATCACTTTGTTCGATGTTTGCTATGAGCATCAACAGCTACAAAACAAAAAGTGGTCAGCCTGGGATCAAACATTTGTCATGCTGTGTGTAAATATCTAGGGAATCGAAAACTTCAATATGTAGTTCAGCCACCGTACGAGCATTCAATGCATTTGAAACATACTAGTAAATGTTTAAAAGTAGTTATGTGTTATGATTGGGTGTGTGCTTAATACTATATTTAAAGTTGACAAAAAAGAGATGCCAAAATCAACCAAACAGGGCCCCCAAAAATGTTCGGTTTCTGCTGGCATCATCATCATCTCCTGTGTATGGGCTATTTTTATCCTCTGCATATACTACTATATTAAAAAAAAAAAGAATGAAAGAGAGAAGAAGAAGAAGAAGAAGAATAGAAAAGATAGATGTGATTAAGAGGTAGACAACTTCCCACCTATCTTCTTCTCACTTGTTCTGACACCAACACTTATCTGTTTATCATAACCCCTCCCTCCCCCTATCTTTATCAGTCTAATCTCGACATTAATCGTTTGTCATGTACGCAATCTCCACATCTCTTTTGTTGGTAACTCCGAGAGACTATTCTTGGTAATGGACCACTTTTGAATTTTCTCCATACAACAAGAAACGTCTCATCTTCTTTCTCCCTCTTGTCGGTCACGTTTCTTCTTCTTTTCTTTCTTTCTTGTGATCGGATCATTAAAAAACTTGAAGAAATTCAGTTATTCTTCTGGTGGGTTTATGCTAATTATAGCTGGTTTGATTGTGAATTGATCTTTGGTTTAAAGTTTGAGATTATGCAGAAGAAACGAGAGATCTGTGAGTACAGAGACAAGCTAGACAAAACCTTGTCTTCTCCTGATCTTACTAATGACCAGACTCTCAAATCCCTTCTCAGAAGTCAGCTTTGCTCTTCCCAAGGTGCTCTGTTCTGAAAACCTTTTGTTTGGTATATTAATACACAATTACTCACTGAGATTTTAATTCATGTTGTTGTGGTCGTTTTGTAGAGTGTAATGAGAATATATTAGATAAAAGAACAGCTGATGTATCAAAGCTACTTACCAAGCTTAGGAGTGTTTCCATGACTGATCATCATGGAAACAGTGATTGGAAAGTATGTTTTTTTCTCTCTTGTTCACATATTTATACCACCAGTGATCTTGGATTGAAAAGAAAAATAAGTGTTTATATTTTTACAGCTGAAACATGATCTTGAAGATTGCCGTGTCATGTACCGTGAAGGTCTTGATGGAAGTCCTTTTCACACTATGCTCGTTGAAGGTTACATGGATGCTCCTATCCATGAATGTAAAGTTCTTTTTTTCTCTTTCTTTCTATTATAATATAAACTTCATCAGATTCAAAGTTTTTATTAGAAAAATGGACTTATGATGATGCAGGTTTGTGCGTTTCATGGGAATCAACACTCTACAAGAAATGGTAAGTGTCTCAAGATTCACTATGAACAACATGAACTCATGTCTTGTATTTATTCAGTTATATATATATGTTTTAGGTGGCCACAGTTTGCATTCCCGCCATTTAAGATCTTACAAAGCACATGCTTGCAAAAGGTTCGGATTGGTGAACAATTATGTTTAGTAAGGTTTGTAAAAAAAAATCTCAAAAGTTTCTCTGCAACCTGTATAATCTTATAAAGCTAAAATCTAGAAATTTTAACATTTGTGGGAAGAAAGGATGAAGGTACCATGGCCATTAGCAGAAAGAGAGCTTATTGTTCACTATTTCTTGTTTGAATACTTTAAAGATGGTTTAGTTGTCATCCTTCTCAACACGGTAAAAAATCAAAACACCCTTCTCTAATGTATGAAACTTTTTGACATCATGATCTGAAATCAATTTTTTCTTTGCAACCTTTTTTTAGATATCTGATTTAGATAGCATTGGAGTTTCTTCTAAGGAGGTCAATGAGAACGTTATGTCAGCAACACCTGGTGCAGTGAGGATTGATCTCGTAGGCGGATTTGTTTTACAAAAGGTTAATCCACAGAGGAGTTACTTCAGGTTGGTGATCATGACTTGTTGTAGTACTAGTGTAACATGTTACTTGTTTCTTTTGGTTATGAAAGCTTATGTCTGAATATTGTAGGACAATAGGGGATATGGATATAAAGCTGGACTTTGTCCCTCCCTCTCTTATGAATTTTGTAACTAGGCAGCTCATCGGTAACGGTTTCAGATTATATAAAAAGGTAAGGAAACTTGAGTTTTTGGTTTCTAAGGTGCAGTTTCGATAATGTTTTCTTACGTGAATGTAAACAGGCAGTTGCTTCGGTGGCTAAATTTGATGAAGATTACAGCAAAGCTTTAGCTGATCCTTTGTACACTGAGATACGTCAAGCTCTGTATTCAACTGATAAGGTAGTAGTTGAGAAAGAACCAAAGTTGGAAGTGAATGGCGATTCTATGCAAAAGAAGGATGAACACGAGAATGAAAAAGATGCTAGTGAAAATGAACATGTCCATTGCAGAAGAGCCGTTCCTGAGATTGAAGAAGATGATGATGATTTTGAGGAAAGTGTTTCTTCACAGGAGAGGAATGTAAATGGCAAGACTCATGTTGATAAAAGAAGACAGTTTTGCATTAGTCCAGAGGTAAGACAAGCTTTGGGAACTCTAGATAGAGTTATATACATGGTTAGAAACACAACTCCGGTCCATGAAGCTGAGGAGTTGTCTCCAAACAGAGACGCAAAGCAAGTCAGTCTGTTAGAACATTTTGAAAATGTTCCTCAAAAATCAGAGAGGCAAGATTTTTCAAACTCAACGGTCACACAAGAGACGAGCGTTTTTAGTCAAGAAGACAAGAGAAAGAAGGAGACAGGAGAAGAAGAGAATGGGATCTTAGACAAAGGTGGTAAGAACAAGAGGTTGGGGAGGAGGAAACATAAGACACGCTGCTTGGCTTTCACGTCCTGGCTCTGAAGGAAAGCTCAAGTTCCTACTGATCTGCAATGAGTGTGCGGCAACATACGAGAAAGTCCTAATTTGGATTTTTGGATTGTTTTGACTTGAAAAGCTCATCTTAGATGCATGATTCATCATCATGCAAAAGGTTGTGGATTCCTGTTGTAAACTTGTTTTTAGAGAGAAAAAATGATATACAATTTTTTTTTGAAAATATTTTACTATAAACTATGAAAATTATTATATTAACACAATTTACAACGGATAAATTTAAATGTTCTATGAAAATTTATATTTGACTCTTTTACTTGCATCAATATAAATCATTTTATGAGAATTTATATAATAATTTTATATGCGTTGTACTAAATATTTTTTTTGTAAACTTTTTCTTCATTTATGTGCATAGTTGTTAATAAATCGATCTATTTGGGATTCAAAACTTGGATTTTCGAATGTGTATCTAGATTTCTTTTAACAAAAGGAACAAAAAGATGAAGAGATAAACCAATTCTTAAATTACGGTTTAGTTTGGTTCAACCAAGATCCCAATATTTTAGCAAACCGAAATCTTAAAAAAATCCCCAACTATTAATTTCTCTCCTAACAAGTTTCCGGCGAGTAAAGATTCCTCTCTTCATCTTCTCCGCCGCAGCAAGTCGAACGTCACTTGATGGAATCGAAGATTACGAGCGCGTCTACTCCAACTCCAACAAACCCTTTCTTCTGCTTGAAATGGCCATGGGATTCAAACAAACAACTCAAATCTTCAAGCCTCTGCGACTTCCAAGGACCCTGGCTTTTCAGATCTATGCAGAGCGTCGGTTCAATCGCTCTCACCTCATTCAACTCATTCGGGTTCGGAAATGGACCAAAGAAGAAGCCTTTAAGCGCTTCTGAGCAAGGAGAAGCAGAGCAGAGAGCTTTCGCAGCTGCGTTAGCCAGCGAGAAAGATGCAACGGTGCTTGAGTTTTACTCGCCTAAGTGCAGACTCTGCAACTCGCTGCTCAACTTTGTTTTGGAGGTAGAGAAAAGGAATTCGAATTGGCTCAGTATCACCATGGCTGATGCAGAGAACGAGAAATGGTTTCCCGAGGTAATGAAAAAAAGATGAGATCTTTCTCTTCCTCTTCCTCTTCTCTTCTAGCTGCATAACTCAAGATTTTGCATCTCTTTGTTTGTTTGTCTGAAATGCAGCTTCTTCATTATGACGTAAAGTATGTTCCTTGCTTTGTTTTGTTGGACAAAAATGGACAAGCTTTGGCTAAGACAGGTGTTCCTAGTAGCCGTGCTCATGTCATCGCCGGTATCTCTCATCTTCTCAAGATGAAGCGTCCACCTACAGTCTGAGACCATGGTTTGTGGATGTTATACACCTACTTTTACTAATGAATATTGTGGAAGATTATGGTGATAATAGATGTTCTTTGTTGTACATATGGCTTTTCACTATTGTTTCTTTATGTTTCACTTTGAATGACAAGTAAGTATTTGTGAGGTATTATACAGGTTTTTCAGCGAGATAGTGAATCATAAGTAGCTATTCTTTCTAAACCCACATTTGGAGAGATTCATTGACTACTTTTAGCTTGTTATCTAGACAATTACACACAAGTGTTTTTTAGGCACATGTAGATGTAGTTATAGGACAAGCACATTGGCACTTCGATTTGTGATTGAACGTTAACCCTTTTCAGAGTTGATTTCTTTTTCATCTAGTTTGTATAAAGTGTCAAACCAACCATGGGGTGAAAGTATTATCTAATATAAAAAGTATCATCTTGGAAACTTACTGGATTTTCTAAAACTTGATCCAGAGGTTCTTTTGACACAGAAGCAGCTTCTTCGCAGCTTCTTCCCACTTCCTAAAGCGTTGTTAAAATTAATCGCTTGGTTCAATAATTGTGTTAAGTTAATTTAATTAAACACACGTCACTTAGCACTAGTGCGAATCCGCCGATATAAAAAATTAAACATATTTATCTCAAATTATAGCACGATTTCTTTATCAAAAAAAAAATTATAGCACGATTAAGCAACAAACCAACAAAAAGAGTCATTTATTAATACAAGACGAGAAGACAAAATGTGAATAAAAAAATGTCACACTGTACCACAATTTTTAGCGTTGTAAGATTTCAAATAATAGTGTAGTTTCAATTCATGCAATTAAATTTGGTCAAAATCCAGTTCTAATTTTTAGCAAAAAAAAAAAAAAAAAAATCCAGTCCTAATTTATTTTCATTTATTTTAAATGACGGGTTTTTTACGGTTTCCAAAACGACAATTTATTGTGCGTTTAAAAAGGAAACTTGGTCCCCAATTAATAGTTGACCCACCCTGAGATCCTCCTCTTTTGTGTATAAATATATGATTGTGTAGTCTGTTTCTAAGATCATAAACATACATTCGAAAAAACTAGTCACCGGGATTAAGTAACTTGAAGAGAAGCTTCCATTTTTGAATAAAGAAAGCTCGTTCCGATGGCAGACCACTTTCATCTCACTTCTAGCTCCATTGACTTTGCAGCTGCCGGTGAGGTAGAAGCCGAACAAGTGAGTTATTTTTCTTCTAATCTCCTCTTTGACTTCTAATAGTCATGTAATCGAGATTAGGTGCTTAAGTGGAATCAATTGTTCTTTGCCCCCAATCTATATGGATTATGGATTGAATTGTTGAATATGATTATTGATCAGAAACAAAAAAAAAATATTTTTAGAGTTTTTTTTTATATTCAGAAAGCTATTTGTGAACCTTTTTTTTTTTTTTTTTCTAGCATGGTTTAAACGCAGAAAACGATGATATGGACCCAACGGTAATTATACATCTCCTCCCTTTATATATTGATTGCAACAACAACATGCAGCACTTAGTGAGTGAGTGAGTGAACATTGTGTTTTTTCTTTGGTTTCTATTTGCAGCAATACTTTGAGAAGAGATTGAAGTATCTTGCAGCAGAGAAGGATAATGGAGAGAATCCATACCCACACAAGTTTTCTGTCTCCATTTCAGTCTCTCAGTTCATTGACAAGTATAAAAGTCTATTCAACGGCGACCATGTTGAAGACGACCTTGTTTCTGTTGCTGGTAATGATTAATAGTTTTTACCAAGTTTTGAGTAATAAATATATTTATTTTATGTTCAATCTTTTTCTTTTATTTTGGTAGGACGGATAATGAGCAAGAGGTCTTCATCTTCCAAGCTTTCATTCTATGATCTGAATGATAGTTGCTTAAAGATCCAAGTAATGGCGGATTTAAGGAAGTCTGAACTAGATAAAACTGAGTTTGCCAAGCTCCATGCCTATGCTAAGCGTGGTGATATCGTCGGTGTCACTGGTTTTCCAGGTTCCTTTATCGCCTGTTCTGTATCTTTAATCTGAAACATGTGTTAATAATAATATGTTACTGTCTTTCTCCAGGAAAAACTAAGAGAGGAGAGTTAAGTATATTCCCACGATCGTTTACTGTGTTATCTCCTTGTCTCCACATGTTGCCGAGAGCTGCTGATAATAAGGTTATGGAGAAAATTCACTGTTTCCGCTAGTATGGTTGAGAGTACTGTTCTCTAACGTTAACATGTTTCGTTTTCTCTGCAGAAGCAAGAGATCTGGTCTCCTGGCAACTTAAGACATCCACATACTTATGTTCTTAAAGATCAGGTTTCCTTTTTAACGTTTTTGAGTATCTTAAAAGTTCCATCACTCTGTTTCTGTTTAGGTGGTGAATCTGTACTTTTTCATTTGATATCAGGAAACTCGTTTTCGCCAGCGTTATCTTGACCTGATGATGAACAACCACGAGGTTCCGCAGATATTCAAGACCATTGATAACATAAACAAATACATAAGAAGATTCCTCTCCGCTCTTGATTTCGTTGAGGTACATTGTTTTTTTTCTTCTCTCTTTTTACTTGCAAGAGAGAGTTTCAAAAACTTGATACGTTTTTTATAAGGTTTCGACTCCAATGTTGCACACGATACCCGGTGGAGCAGCTGCACGTCCCTTTGTGACACACCACAACGACCTTGACATGAAGCTCTACATGCGTATCTCACCTGAACTCCATCTCAAGCAGCTTGTTATCGGCGGTATGGACCGTGTTTACGAGATTGGAAAGCAGTTCAGGAACGAGAGTATTGACATGACACACAATCCTGAGTTCACCACTTGCGAGTTCTACATGGCTTACGCAGACTACAATGACTTGATGAAAATGACTGAAGATTTGTTGAGTGGGTTGGTCAAGGAGCTAACAGGTGGTTACAGAGTCAAGTACCATGCTAATGGCTATGATAAGGATCCAATAGTAATTGACTTCACTCCTCCATACAGGTTAGTGTCGCAAAGCTCGTATCTTATGGGAAGAACATAATCTAATCTTAATTTCTCTCTAGGAGGATTGACATGATAGGAGAGTTGGAGAAGGTGGCTAATCTCAATATACCAAAAGATTTGGCTACTGAGGAAGCTAACAAGTATCTTATTGATGCATGCGAGAGGTTTGATGTCAAATGCGCACCTCCTAAGACAACAGCTCGTTTGTTGGATAAAGTAAGTTTCCTTTTTTAGAAGCTATGTGATTTGGTTCATTGCTTATTTAGTTTTAAATGCTTTAAAAACTCTGCAGCTTGTTGGACATTTTCTGGAAGGGACATGTGTTAACCCCACTTTTATAATGAACCACCCGGAGATAATGAGTCCATTGGCAAAGTCGCACAGATCCATCAAGGGCATGACTGAACGGTTTGAGTTGTTCATCAACCAACACGAAGTAAGCTTTTATCTTATATCGTCAAACAGTGTAGTTACTATATACTAAAACTGTTTTGTTTGTTTGTTTGTTTGAGTGCAGCTTTGCAATGCCTACACTGAGTTGAATGACCCTGTGGTACAGCGTCAGCGTTTTGCTGATCAGCTCAAGGTATAATCACTACTCTAGCCTCTCTCTCTCTATATATATATGTTGTTTTGAAACTTTGAAAATGAATTTTCCAGGATCGACAATCAGGAGATGAAGAAGCTATGGCTATGGATGAGAGTTTTTGCACAGCTCTGGAGTATGGATTGCCTCCTACAGGTGGTTGGGGAATAGGAATAGACCGGCTTGCTATGTTGCTTACCGACTCACAGAACATTAAGGTCCCTCTCTTTTTCTCATCTGAATCCACTGGAACAGTGTTGTCTTTGTCTTGTCTTGTCTTACATTCATGTTTTGAAAACGTTGTTGTCGCAGGAGGTGATTACGTTCCCATTAATGAAGCCTCGGGACGAGCCAGCTGCTGGAAAAGGTAAAATTATTTTTACTGAACAATGGTTGTGCTTTGTGTTTACCAGCTTTTTAGACCAATTCATGATGGTACTTTGCCATCTGTTTTTTTTTTATTATTGATTTTGCAGCTCCAGTAGTTGATGAGGATAACAAGACTACTGCCATTGTTTCTTGAAATAGATTGTTTTGATTTTGTAATTGGTTTTTCTAATTGTTTTCAGTATCTTTCTGTTCTTAATTAAACAAAAAAAAAGAATAATGTATAATAAATAAAAACTCATCTGAAGGAGTTCTGTTTCATCAAAATCGTTTGATTTATTAACAAGCCAAAGAGTAAATTTATACACAGCACTACTCCAACTAGTGCTGGTCTTTTAGGAAAAAAAAAAAAAACTAGTTCTGGTCTAAACCGAGATTAAATACTAACCGGTAAATAAAATTTTCAGAGTTCATCCCTAACCGGTTTGGTTCGAGTAAAGCAAAGTAGTTAACTGGTTTACGACGATCTCTCTCGAAGCCTGAACTCTTCTCCCTCTTTGTCGTAACCAATGAACAGAGCAAAGAAGCTGGTGGCGGCTTCAATCTCCACCCTTTTAACAAGACAAACCTTTTATCCTCCTTCTTCTCCTTTCCGGTCTACGATTTCGGTTAATTTACATACCCAGTTAGCTCATGATTCTCTGGCGATTTCCGTAAGGGAGGAGCTCCGATTTTCCGGGAGAGGTTTTTGCTCGGGATCTTCCGACACGACAAGCTCCGTGTGCTGGAACTGTGGTGGTTTCTCGTCGGAAAAAGCTGTGTTTTTGTTCTGTGAATCGTGCCGCAGCATTCAACCTATCGATGATTCCGTCGATTACTTTCAGATATTTGGCTTGTAAGTTAACATTCCACACGAGGGAAATCGATATAAAGGTTTATACTTTTAGCTGAATTCAATAGCTTGGATCGTTCAAAAGATGAGACCTTTGAATTGGGTTTTGGGGTTTTAATAATAGGGAGAAGAAGTATGAGTTAGATGCTGGAACTGGAAGCCTTGAAGGCAAGTACAAAGACTGGCAAAAGAAGCTTCATCCTGATTTGGTTCACAACAAATCTCAGGTCTCTTCCTCTTTACCACATATCATTACTTTCTTCTTCTCATGTTTTTTTCTTATACTCTTTTGAATCTGAATTGTTAACAGAAAGAAAGAGATTACGCAGCGGACCAGTCTGCAAAGGTGACTGAAGCTTACCGGACATTAACCAAGCGGCTCTCAAGAGCAATGTATATCGTAAGCTCCTCTTCACTTACAATTCTCTTGACCGTTCTTATGCTGTTTCCTTGTTGCTAATTGGGTTCCGTTTTTTTTAGATGAAGCTGAATGGTAAACATGTCAATGAAGAAGAAACAATAACAGATCCAACCTTGTTAATGGAGGTAAATGGATTTACACATAAGAGATTAGTTCTCAATTGTTTGTGCAACTGCAAACACACTTATCAGTTACAAGTAAACACATTCACTTAGTTTTGTTCTATGAAAAATGGTGTCAGATTATGGAACTCAGAGAGGCCATTGCTGAAGCAAATGATTCAAAAGAGTTAGACCAGATCCGATCTCAGGTACACCTTGAACACCTGAGATGATTTGGTCTTTCGTTAACTTCTTTAGCTTTTCTGAAACTCAAGTTTCAAACACTTTAGAATCTGCAGAGCTTTGGGCATTGGTTGAATATACTACAACACTGATCTAACCAATGTGGTTTTGTTGTTTTTTCTCAAGGTACAAGAGAAACTGAAGCAATCGTCTGACTCTTTTGCTGAAGCCTTTGAAAGCCACAGGTTTGATGAAGCTGTAAAATGTATTCAGAGAATGACTTATTACGAGCGAGCCTGTGAAGAAATTGTGAAGAAGCTATGAGGAATTAGTCCTCCCTAAAGATAAACCATTTTTTTGTTCGTTTTTCTTAAAACCCTAAACCCTTTGGAAGGAAACACGTAATGATATAAGTATCGTAGCTTCAGGTTACTTATATAGAGAACTGAAGACTTTGTAATAAGAGCATTCATGGATTCGTTATTAAGAAAAAAAAAAAAAATGATTTGCTCTGTTTCCATGAGGTTTAAGAATCTACACTGGAATGTCACAGAAAGAGAGGTCATGTAGATACCTTTCGTTGTGCTAGTAAAGCAGATTTCTTCTGTAAAACACTCCGGGCAAGGTCTTGCTTGCCTTCTCTGTTCAAACCATATAAAACTGTTCGGAAATTGACAGTACTTGGAGCAATACCCTTATCCAGCATCTCAGACAGAAGTCTCAGCGCATCTTCGGATTCACCTGCTTGGCACAAACAGTTTATGAACTTACTGTACGTTTTAAAATCTGGTGAAGTTCCCTTCTCTTTCATATCATTGAATACTCTCCAAGCCTTCTTCGCTTTCCCCACGCTCATGTACCCGCATATCATTGCCGTATATGTAACAACCGTTGGTTCACAGCTTTCTTCTTCCATTTTCTTACATGTCTCTATTACCTTGTCTATCTGTTTCTCCTTGAAGAAGTGAACAATCAGAGATGTGTAGACATGGACACCAGGTTTTATTCCTACTTCCTTCATGGAATTCACTTTATCCAATGCTCCTTGTAACTGTCCCTTCTGCAATAGACCATGAACAATGCTTCCATAAGTGAACTGGTCTAGTAAAGACCTCTCTCCTTTAAAACTGGCTAGTTCTGACTGAGCTTCCTCTAGCTTTCCAATTCGACAAAGAGCTCTTATATAAATGGAGTAAGCCACAGGGACTGAGAAACCTATCTTGCCAAGAGAATCCAAACAATGTTTCGCCTCCTTTGTGTTACCGACTTCACATAAGCATCCCAAGTAGTCTTGGACTAATTCTTTATCTGGAACAAAACCTAAACGAATCATCTCGCGGAATGTTCTGATGGTTTCTTCAACATTCCTGCCTTTCTTCTCGCAGAGAACTGTGATTAAACACTTGAAGGTCGAAGGCCTTGGAGACAGACCCGTATCTTTCATTTCCTTGAACGTTCTAATCGCAATGTCGGTTAGACCGGTTCTACCATACTGCATTATCATGATTGCCCATGTGTCTTGTGTTACCACGCAACCTTGTCTTCTCATCTCGTAAAACAGATTCCTCATCTGCTTGAAATCTTTCCCGCATCCTGCTACTTTGATGCTCATGTTGTACGCCTCAGAACTGTGTTTGTAACCGTTTCTCTTTCCCACCCATGAAAAGAAACGTAAAACAGCGTTCCCATGTATCTTGCCGTTACGAAGAACCTCAACTACTAGTTCTGGTGTGAACTTGACTGTCGATATTTCTAGAGATTCTTGTGTTCTCTCCCAATCTCGGGAGGATAATAAGATGCGACAAATTTCTTGCACATTCATTATGTCAACAGCAGATGAAGCTGCTGGAAGAGCTGAGTGTTGCACTACTTGCGGACGATTACAGTCATCAACAAGCTCTTCTTCTTGCCTTAGTTCTGTATGGAATTTGCACTTCTTCTGAAGTTCTTTGATATGCTCAATCTTCTCCTTTCCGCCATGTTTCTCCATACAAGAGATAACCCAAGAAAACATATCATCCCTGATAGCTATCTTGGAAACGTGCATCTGATTAAGTAGCTTTAGGATCTCATCATATTTTGCTGACTTACAGAGCTCCTTCGCAAAGATGGAATAAGATTTCCACGTCGGCTTGATGCCTTTTTCCTCCATGCTGCTGAACACCTTCCACGCCTCTTCTACTCGGTTTTGGCCCAAGTAACCAGCAACCACGGCTGTGATAGCGACGCTGTCAGGCTCAATCCCATTATCTACCATCTCTTTAAACAAGTCGCAACCCTTTTGAAACTCTTTCTCCTTGAATAGGTGTTGCATAATCTCAGTGTATGTAGAAACTCTTGGCAAAAGCTTTGAGTTTCTTATAGCCTCGAGATGCTCAAGTGCTTTAGAAACATTGTTTTGCCGAAGATACCCACTGATCATGATCCCGTTGATATTCAAGTCATCCATGTTCCTCTTCTTCATTATATCGACAATCTCTAGAGCGTCTTCCATTCTATTAGCTCTGCAAAGTCCTTTAACCAAAATCTCGAAATACTTAGCGTCGATGCACACTTCCTTGTTCTTCAACACCCGAATCAGCTCCAGAGCCTCTCTTATCTTTCCAGAAACACAAAAACTCTTGAGCAAATAACCAAACGCATCGTGTTCTGAAACTTCGCATATCCGAACCATGTCGTCTGCAATAGACTGGACTACACCAACTTCCTCTGTTTTCGCTGTGCAGTCCAGTAACATCTTATAAGTTCTCAAACCAAAAGTAATACCTTTCTCAATCATCTCCTTATAGAACTCAACCGCGAGATCACCTCTCCCAGCGACGCATAGAGACCTAATCATGATATTATAAGCCGCAGCATCTGGTTCGAAGCCATCTTTCCTCATCTTCTCAAAGACGAGCAGCCCTTTTCCAATCTTTTTCGCTTTACCGTACACAGAGATGAGAATACTCCATGTCTTAATATCTTTATCACACGAGTTCCTCTCCATATCTTTCACTAATTCTTCTACCATATCGAGATCCCTTGCTTCCCCAGCTATGCTCAGCATTGTGTTGTAAACACCTACTGTGTGTGAAAAACCATCCTTTTCTTTCACCCAGTTAAAGAACCTCAGAGCTAGATGAGGAACCTTGAAGCACCTCTTGAGCACTTTCTCCACGATCTCTGGTTCAAACAGAAAACTCAGTTTCTCTAACTTGTCCTCCATGGAAACCATGATGTCATCATCTTCCCTGATGACGCTTGTAATCTCATGAACAAGAGGACTCACGTCGAACTCTTCAGAAACAACAACAATGCCTTGGTTAGCCTCTTCATTCTCATTTGAGAATCCCATTCTGACATTTTCACGAACACTTTGCGTGCAAGAAACCAATGCTCCATCACTTCCAGACAGGGGAAGTCTCAGCTGACTAGTTTGGTCTGATTGAACAACATCAGATCCTAAAATCTCAGTGATCTCGTTAAAAAGTGAGGTGATTGATGTAGCTTCTGCTTGGATCTTTTGTCGTTGTGTGTCACGGGTTTTGGATTTGGATGACTTTGAGAAAGGTGAGAAAGAGACGAGTACAGTGCTTCTTCGTGTCGGATCAATTAAGAAAGACTTGAATCGAAACAAGGCTTTCATTGTTGTTTCTTTTTTCAATCTGAAGTCAATTCTTACAGCAACTGGGAAAGGGAAAGAGGTGGTGAAAGAAAATAACGGTCAAAACCGAGCGGTTAGATTACCGTTAATAAATTGCTGTAATTTTTTCTTACAGTGACTAATATAGTAAAGTTAGGTGAACAAGCCCAATGCCTTCTTCCTCGCCCATATGGTTATTTGGGCCGAAGGTTTTCTAGGCCAATTAACACACTAAATAGTATTTTTATACGCTTCAAATTATATAATTGGACTGAATAATTGGTGGGCTAAGCCAGGCCCGTGCAGAAGTGCAACGCATGGGCGACTCGCAAAAGCCCAGATAGCAAGCTATCTTAATGGGCCTTTACCCTAAAAAAATAGAGTTAATATCGTGTGGCCCGATGGACCACATATCAGATATTAAACTGATAAGAACAGATACTACACTTGATCTTAGCCAAAAGGCCGAGAAAGGTATGAATTGATATGTAGCCTGGCCTCGTGTTTTATACTGCTTCTCATGCCTTCTATTCTTGTTTCGTTAGCAATGTGGGACTTTGAAAATAAAAAACTCTTTCTATTTTTGCGGGTGTTCGACGCTTAAACCGAACTATAAAGCCCAACAAGTCTTTGCTAGAGTAGCTGGGCTTCTTCTTACTTACCTTTCATGGTCAGTTTTTCATTCTTAACTGATCTTAGATCATTTGATTTCTTAGAACGAAAAAAAAAAAATGGTCCTGGCTTTCTAATGACGCTACCCTACTTTTTTTACGTTTATTCTGTCAACTCTCTCTCTCTTATTGGATTGAAGAACCAAAGCAATAATAGAGAGAGAGCATAGATGACTAACATGGAGACAGCTAAGTTTGTGTTTGTCCTCCAGTCACAGCCACGAGACAACCCATCTCCCATGTTCATGTGAATACTTTTATATTCTACCAAATATTTCATTATTTATAAAAGAAGAATACATTCTCCCACAACAATGAACTCAGAGACATCTAATCAGAGTTTGATTAATATTATCTTTGCCAGACCAAATGGAAATATACTTTCCCCATAGTTAAAGCAATGAGACCACCGAAACAAACTAATCCTTAAGATGAAAGAAAAAGGTTTTGTTTCCCATTTTTATTGATTGTACTCACAGTCTCATACACCACAAAAACAAATAAATAAATGATTGGTATAATCTAATTTACAGTATTCATAATCCAAGACCAAGTATAAAACACCCCTCAAAAGATATATATATATATATATTTAAGAAAACAAAGCAAAACATCATTTTTTCACTCCATGGAAGATTATTATCCTCTCTTCTGTTTACTATTCAACCAATGCCAAATCTTGAGTCAGCTGAGTAAAGAGAGAAATACAATTCAGGTTATAATACGCTTAAACAGACCTATGAACAACATTACAAAAGGTCCTAACCTTTTCAAATATGTCTCTGGCCGGTGTGTGGATTCAATGGCATTTGCTGAAGTAATTGTCCTTGCCAATAGCCCCAAGCATTCTACATGTTACTTCCAACAATTTCCCTGTTTTATTACAGTCACAAAAATAACACCTTTATTACGTCAAAGTCCCATCACCAATTACACACACACAATCTCATCTCTCCATATGATTCTCCCCTTAATTTTTAGTATAATTTTTTTTTGCTTTGCTAAAAAGCTATCAACATATTTTGCTAACAAACCCATCTTGAAGATACCAAACGTGATAAGATGCTTATAGCCAGCTTAGCTAAGAGCTGTGACCAAACATACACACACACACAAAGCCTAACCCTTCTTTGATTCTTGCTTGTGCTTAGTAGTAACCATGGACCAATATTCTCAAAAATCTGTCGTTTTTCTAATAACTCTACCTCTTGCTCGTGGTAGCAGCATCCTGAATTGGCTCAGTAAACTCTACACCGAGCCATTGACCGAACAGTGAAAGATCTTACATTCTTGGAACTAGAAAGAACCCATGACTGTATTGACCTAAACCAGAACCCATGATCACTACAAAACTACTACCCTCTCAAGACAACTAGGGACTACTTCCATCAGACGAATCAAACATCTAATCAGTTTACTAAACGCAACTATAGGATCAATGAAACCAAAAGAAAAAACGTACCTCTTCTCTGCTGAACAACTTTCTTAACCGGTTTCTTAACCGATTCAACAGTCTCCTCCACTTCAGGGAACAAAACACCATCAATCCCCTGAACCGAAATCCGACCGTCGGTATAAATGTCTGGATCAAACAAATAAGCCGACCTCTCACCGTCACCGAACTTAACCGAACCATCAGCTTCCTTAGCCGCAACCTTATGAGGAAAACGCAGCGTATCGAACTTCACTTTCCCAAATCTCCGAACAGAGTTATACATACTCTCCTCCGTCTGATACTCAGGGATGATATGGTAATACACAATCTGCTCCGGAGCTCCTGGCTCGCTGAGCTGATCCGTCGTCAGCTTCGCCATGGCTTCGTCGTTAGGAGCAAGAACCGTTAACACGTAACCTTCCGACACTAAACGACCCATCTCCGTCGCGAGTGACGTCAGATTCACGAGAATGTCTGCCATCTCGTTGTAACCGCCGTAATGCAGCAGCGTGTGGATGAAGTCTTTGACTTGAGCTTCACCGTCGAAGTGGTGGTGCTTGCCTCCCGGTCCCGGAGCTGGAGCTGGAGCTAGAGATGGACCAGGAGCCATGGCGGATTGGATCGGGAGAGCCGGTGGGGATCCGGCGGGTACCGGAGCGGGCTTTTTCTTGAGACGGTTGGTTCTCGGGTCAACTTCCGGAGCTCCTTCTGGTAAGACGGCGGAGATTGACTGGAGGCTACGACGGCGATTGAAATCCTCTTGAACGGAGCGAGGGATGAGAAGCCGCTCGATCCCGTGGATCAATCCATCGGGTCGGGTCAAGTCGTCGGGTCGGATCATCTCAGCCGAATCGACCATCTTTTTCCCGTCGTCTCCCTTAGTCCTGCTCAAATGGAGATGACCGTTCCCCAGCGTCTCGTGCTTGACCCGACCCGACTCTTCGGAAGGCCATTGATCCGACCCGACCCGGTTGGGGATAATGTGGAACATGAGAAGCGTTTGGAGAGATTTGAGATTACCTGGCTCGAGCAAGAACCGTTTGAACTCAGGGTCAAGGTCACGCTCCAGAGCTTCGTTGCGAGGGGCAAAGATAGTAATATTGTGACGACCAACGGCTTCTTCGAGTGTCTGAAGGAGGAGAGCTTTCTCGACGAGCTCGGAGAGCTCCGTGTAACGAGAGTCGAGGAGAGCTACGAGGACGGAGTTGGAGTTGATCTGACCCGACCCGGAAGAAGGAATCTGGTTCTTGGATAATGCAGATGTGGCGGAGAAGAAAAGGAGGGAGAGGATGAGATTAATGGCGGCGGAGCCACCATAGATGCGACGATCCATGGAGCTCTGTTAGATCGAATAATCAGAGAAAGATGAAACAATAATTTTTTCTCTTTTTTTCTGGGGGTGAAAGAAAGAAAAAAGAGTTTACTTTCTTTTGTTTTTTTCTTTTAATATGTCTTCAAGTGTCGGCGATGTCAAGTGGAAGTGTGTGAGAGAGAGATAGATGGAGTTTGGTTGTGTGTCTGTGTTGTGTAGTTTTGGGGTTTTCGACCTTTCGGACCAGGCTGGTGTTGGGACCCACTCGATTTTTTTATAATGTTTGCTGACTTTAGCTTAGAACTCTCTTTCTTTTGTAAGCCAAAAAAAATATATGTATTTTGGTAAAAAGGAAATGATGTAGTAATGTGATAATAGTACTTAACTTGAAAGTGAAATTATTGTGAAGAGAACAATCTAAAAAAGACTCATGCGAGTGAATGTGATTGTGAAGCAAGGAGGAGCAGAGGAACACGTGGCTTTAAACTAAAGTTGTCGGTTTGGGACGTAAACTTCCTATCTAAATACCCACTAGTCTAGTATAAGTACGCCTTGGGTTTGTGAACTTATGTGCGCGTAAAAGTCACGTCTGAAAACAACAAGCGTCTCTAAAAGGTTTTTGATATTCGATTTGGGCTTTTTGGCCCGTTTGGCCCATTACGTTATAGTCCTGAGGTATTGTTATGTGTTGCCGTTTAAGTTTGGGATCAGTATGTGAGGGGGAGTCCACAAATGTATATATCACCTCTTTAAAGAACACATCACTAGTTGTATCTTAACTTTGATCGCCTTCTATGAGTTCATTACATCCCCTGAAGCTTCTCGGTCTTTCCTAGTTTTCTCAGTTTTATAAAGCTTACAAACGTGGTCGTGGACTATACTCAGCCTAACCATGAATTCAAACTTTTTTACATAGTCTAGTTCGTTCTCCCATAAGACGACTAGTTATGATTTGAGCAGCAGGGAATCTTCATGATGACACCAACTTCATTTGCCCTTATAGCCCATGTTGCTCAGATCTCCTAACATCAATATTTTTTCATGATTAGCAATTTTTTTTAAGATTGAAAATTTATTTGTTATGTGTGGTTAGTTAGGTATATGAATTTAATTTGTATATTTTTTACTAGCAAACACGTCAAGAAGACTAAATATACAGAAAATTTTACAATTAAATAGTAATTGGAAAATTTTTAATACATGGTTACTCATTTTATTACTATTATATATAAGATGGAATGTATATGTAAATAGTTCAATACCATGCTGCTCCTTACACATTGTATCCAGGATTCCACATTTATAAAATTAAATTATAAGTGTGAGAGAGTACAAACATAACAAAACGAGACATAATCATGTATTAAAAGTCCATATATTCTTTTACAAGAATTACATGATTGATGATTAAAAAATGTATTATTGGAAGACAAAATGGATTACAAAGTTCTCCTCACCATAATGTTATAGAAAGACGCAACGCATGGGATTCACCACCGCAAACTAAAATTCATGAAGCAATGTCGCATCACAGCTGAACATTTCTATTGTAAGACAGATTGAAACTAAACAAAAATGTTATTGTAAGTAGAGATAAAAGAGGAAATAGTTAAGAGTTCAATAACTATTGGAAAGGAAAGTAGTGGCGTGGTGGTAGGAACTGAGAGAATCAATGTTTAGATACAACCAAAAAAAATCAAAAGGGTCCCCACACTAGAGAAAGGGGGTAAAGAAAGAAAAGGACAGTTTACACGAAGACACACACTGTACTCTGGAATCACATGGAACCCTAGTTACTTAACTTTATTCACTTGTTTTCACTCAACCTCCTTTATTATTTTACCACCTGACCTGACCCTCTCTCTCACTCTATCTCTAGCCCTAAGCTGTCACACCTACTATTTGATACAATGATATATAGCTATAGCACACTTCTATATTCCATTTCCCACGCTTCTTCCGAATCTATTGCTGAATCCTTCTCTTTATATTTCACAAACTTAACACGTCTTAGTTAGTACCAAACCAACTCAACATTTATGTTTTATGAATTTTTGCTAATAGTTTTGATGTGGTTTTGTCATCCACCACAGTGATCGATCCCTACTTACTTATACTATTATTAGGGTATGTAATGCCACTGTGCCACGTTCCAAATTCATATACATGTCTTTTCTCCACTTCCTAGTTAATTTAATAACTTTTTGTTGTTATCATGTGTAAACTCATAGATTGTTGTGTTTGCCATAGTTCTTGATCCAATCAGAGTCAACTTAGTTCATGAACCTATAGATTACGCATCGTGAATATGCCACTATAAAATTATTAAACTTAGCTTTTTGACGATGATTTGACTACAATATTCTATGGAAAAAAGTGTCCTTAGAGTAGAGAGTCTTCACTCTTCAGCTAGTAGTCTACTTGTACGGCTAAGCATAATTAACGTTGTACATGAAATAAAATGTATTCCCTCCTCCGTTTCAGTTTAATTCTGAGTAAAATTATCCTTTTAAAATAAATATTATTTTATACTTTCAATGAATTATTTTTATTATTATTATAATTTATTTTTTTTATTGATTGAAATGTGGTTAGATGTATTGATAATATATTTTTATTTGAAGAATATGTAAAAATTAAATATATTTTTAATATGTGTGCCCAAGTTTAGAACGATAACTAATAAAACTCAAGAAGTATATCTTAAAACTGATTTGGAAAAATAGCCTTTTGATTTTTTAAAAATTTCTTATTACGTGAAACTTATTGAATCATATACTCCATTTATTAGAAAACTATGAACAATGATCAGATGGTTTGATCAAAACTACATTTCAACACTGTTTATTATTACACTTTGGAAATCTAATCGATTCTTGTAGAAGACGACTTCGTTTCAGCTACGCCAAAAACCTCCACTGTTAAATCTATTCCACATCTCTTTCTCTAACGCAATCACTTCATCGTCTTCTTCTTCTTCATCTTCCTCCTCCGACAAATCCATCACCAATTTATCCAACTCTCCATCGTCTCTGCTCTCTAACGGATGAACAGCGAACTGCGAGCTCCCAACTTTGCACAGCTTCTTCTCGCAATGCTCCAAAACATCCTTCTTCGCTATCCTTCGCCTCCGCCGCATACGACCAACAGCGCGGCGGCAGATTCCGCGAGGGACTTTGTAGACGGCGAAGACGACGAGGCTCACCACGCTGCAAGGAGCGCAGCAACATAAGGCGGCGCAACCCGCAGTCGTACCGCCGCAAAACTCCGCCGCTGTGAATCCGCCGCAGCACAGCAGCGGCGTCGATAGACTTCGACGGAGACTCGGTTGTTTCCCGCTCAGAGACGGATTCATATTCGCGAACGAAAAAATAAATCTATTGACTTCTTCGTCTTCTCCGCTAGTCTCTCTGCTCAAATGTACTTTCACCAATTCAAAATCAAACTCAAAATCGAAACTTTTCCCGAGAAAATCAGGCACTGAATCTCAGATTCCCTTACAGAAGAAGAGAGACAGACAAAGAATCTATTACAAAAGAGACAAAACTAGGAGACAGATGCACACATTCAGGAAAAAAACAATATTTTCTCTAGAGAATCTGAAGAGTTTGTTTGGAAAAGGAGTGTGTGTGTGTGGTCTCTCTCACTCTCTGGAGATTCATTCAAGGCCAAAAGCTTTTAAAGAGCAAAAATGATTTTGGGTTGCTGCTGCTTCGGTTATGTATGTTATGAAGACGAGCCTGAATCATATCAATACGTGTATATATACAACATATTAATTTTATATCCGTAGATTATATAGAATTAAGCATTATCTAGTCACACATATCTACAGAAAACAAAACTTACCTCAAAGAGGTTATTATGTGTTACATTTAATGTTTTACACTATCTTTTGAGTAGGGAAATTCTATATATAGTTATGATATTGTTCCACTTACCTATTTTTGTCTCTTTGATTCTTGACTATTTATTCAAAGTTGTGTAAGTAAATATCATTATTGCTAGATAATCATCACATCAGGATTCTTACTAGCAATTAAAAGATTTCTATATAATGCTAAAACATGCTCACAAGAAAAAAAAAATAATACACAAATTAAAATTAAAATATGTAAGAATATAAGTGTTTATTAGTTATAATTATTTGACCAAAAAAGTAATTTATTTCCCTATTTTTGTTGTTGTTGTTAACATCTCATAATAATACACAAATATATTACCAAATCTCATAAAAATACACAAATATATTACCATATTTCATAAAACACACACAAATATAGGGTATAATATGTCAAAATAGTTGCATATACGAAAAGTATTTGGGGCTGCCTTTCCATCGTATCAAAGGCCCATTATATTGTCTATTGACAACGGCCCAATTATCTAAAAAATAAGAAACGGCCTAATTATCTCTATTCGTGGTATCTACTCTTCCATTTATCCACTGGGCCAAGAGTTATCAAAGGCCCAAGAGTTTTCCATCGGGCCAGACACCTCCTTGAAATTTCAAGAACCGTGCAGATTTCGCCATATATTGCAAAACGGGCTTGCTGGTTCTTATAGGAAGAACAATGGCACAGAGCGGTTAAGATGTGTCGATTACTCAGCCGTTGCCTTACCAATCATAAGCTGATATATAAACTAAAAGCTTTCTTATCTCACTGATGTATATTGTATTTCTATTACGCATCTATGAACATTCTAATAAGTAAAACTTCTACTTGTATATATATTTCTGTTACATGCACGCAACTGATCTAACATTGTGGATCCTTGGAAAGCTGTAAGAGCTGGTTAATGTAATGAAAAGCTTGGGATAGTATTAAAAGAACTGTTTTAAAGGTAAGCCCATTTAAACCAAGGATGAATGAGCTTAATCATTCACTAAGCCCATCATTAACTCTATTGCTAGTATACAATCGAACTTCATATGAGCGAGCATTGCTTCATGTTTTCAAGCTAATAATCTTTTTCCTTCTTTTTGTCACCAAAATTGCTGCTTTTTAAAACAAGCGGAAGCAAATACACTTCAAGTTACAGTCATTGCAAAACATGTCTGTTCTTCTAACTTGTAAGCTTAATATTATGCGAGTAAGCTTTTGGATGCAATCTTAAGTCGCTCTCCCGCAATTTTCATCATATGCTTTCCTTCTACGGTCAAGCTCGTGCTTCCAGAGGACTGCGAGGGACAAACAAACAAACAACTCATCAGTCTCCATCAAATGGTTTTGCAGTTTGCATAACGATAAAAGAGACTAGAAAAAATCTAACCTGCAACGAGATTACGTACTGCAGAATCAAATCGATCTCTGGCTTGGATGAAGATATTATCTTCCTAACTTTGACGTCGTTGTGCATCAGCAAGACCACAGAGACAATGCACTGTATCAAGTCCAATGACTTTCGATCGCTCTCCCTGTCTTGCCCTGATTCCAGCGCATTAGTGTTTTCACTGACTATGGATTGCATTCTTTTCAGGACCTCTTCTGTGAGTTTGGAGCTCCGCTCGAACAGGAAATAGCAAGGTACTAAATAGTATAGACATGTTTGTATGTAGAGGTGAGGGTCCTCCTTATCTTCTGGTATACACTGCATAGAAGAGGGTAATGAGACGTGTCAATCCCAAGAAAACGTTTTAAAAGGGTTTATAGGAACGAAAAGCTCACCTTGACTATGTCGATCAGATAGCCCGGCAAGAATCCACTTAGAGTGGCTATGCTGCTTTCAGAAAGGCTTGTAGGTTTAGAGTCCAACGTGCATATTATTCTAAGTATGGCACACCCATTGTCCAACGCAGGCTTCAGATTCTGCGCCAAGAACAGAGATGTTATCATATGAGACTGTTACTAGGCATTTAGGTATATGTATTATCAAAATACAAACTTACTATTTGTTCGAGTAGAACTTTCTCTAGAATCTGGAGGACGAGAGAGCCATCACCCATATCTGATAAACGTGAGCACACAAGGTCTGTAAGTGCTTTTAGTGTGCCACGACATGTCTCCTGCTCATTACACTCCATCGCTATCTGGCCTTTCTCTGCATGAATATCAAAACATAAAATAAGAGGTCAACTCTCAAACAAGCAAAAAAACAAGCTCTCATATCATTTACATACAGAATATTAGTACCTGGAACAACTTTAAAACGTGCAAGTAAGGTGATGAGGAAGCTGAAATGATCTGTAATCTGGATGTATCCAGCTCTATAGGCACTGTGAACAACTTCCACTATCCGATACAACACATCTGGTTCAAGTTGTGGATCTGCGATACATATTGAGTTTGGTCAATTACCTTTTCGTCATTCTCACTTTAAAAGTTGAATACAAAAAAATACGTATTGATACTCACACAGACAGCATGAAACTAGTGACTCCAGCAGAGGAGAACTAAAATTCTTTATCGTGAAGTAGTAAAGGAAAGAGAGAGCCAAGTCTTGGGCTTCCCGAGGGAGCCTTGCAAACGCTCCACCAGACACATCACCTGTACAATTAACATTTGACAAGCTCTGTTTCAGTTTAGTGACACTAAGAATCTTAGAACACATTCTTTCGTAGCAGCAACGGGTTGCACCTTCTCCCTGACGACACGGGTTGAAGAACTTTATGATGTCTTCTTCAAATGTGGGGGCAGCATTCAGACACCCAACTCGCCCAAGGTCAAGCAAAAGCTTCAAAACAGCCTGAAGAAAAATAAATACAGAAGAGAAATAAGTAAGAACGTAATCCTTGTCGATCAAAAAGGCGTCTATGTATGAATCATAGTTTTGCACCTGCGATGATAATGGATGTTTATCACCCAACTGATTTAACAGTGATGGAAGTTTGTTGACCCAAGCACTCTGGTAGTTCTTTACTGTGGGATCACTTGCGCTGAGATCAAGGATATCTCCATTCTGCAGATATTACAAGAAACACATTTATTGATCAATATTAGTGGAAAGATAGAAACACTCGGCCAATTAAAATGTGTACTTACAGGGATAATCACGTTTTTAACTACTGAGATGCAAGCTAACGTAAGAGGAGACTCTGGTTTGCAATCGTTGAAGGTAATAGTAAATGCCTGAAAAATAGATACATAATACAAGCAATCAGGTGTACAATGATGTTACTGCTAGGGCTAGCAATCAGAGGAAATGATTAAATATATCCCCCTGTCTAGCTCAAACAGATCCAAGAATCTTATACAAACCTGCAGAAGATTTTCTCTCCAGTCACTGTCCATCCTCAAAATAAGTTTTGGAACAGAGGGCAGCAGTGCAAGTAAAGTCTTTTCGTGAATAGGTTTAGGAATAGTTTTACGCTGCCCATTGCTCCTGCTGATCTGCAAAACAGATGTTTGCAAATCCCTGGTGAGACATTTTGTTCCCCTTCTAGATTTGCAAGTAAGTTAGCAGTTCAGACAAAGAGACGGTCATCGTAAGTAAACATATTAAGTATAGAATCTATAGATTAATGTAGAGTAGTGAGAGCTAACCTTATCTAGTAGAGTATTTTCAACAAATACCAGAAATCTATTGCACAGGTCAGTATGAAGGTGGCTCCAATCACTCACTTCCAAAAAGATTTCTGCCAAAACACTATTGAGGATGAAGTACCTTTCATCAACCTGTCAACAAAAACAAATCAACTACACAGTGTTATTATTTAACTAAACAGGGAGAACATATAAATAAACCATCTACGACATTGGCTATTTATTTATCGTCTAGCGTTGTGATGAACATACCTTTCCAGAAAGATTGTTCTCTGGATTAAGGGGGAAAGAACCAAGTAACTTTTTTGATATAAGTGGTGCAATCTCTTGATCCAATAACATGAGAGTATCATCCTCAGATGCAGGTAGCCACATAGTCTGTCTTTGAACGTGCATGCGAATGGAAAACTTGATTGAATAACCTATGCTGCAAAGTAAATGGTGTAAACAACTAAATGATTTCTCGTCGAATCCTCCCGGAGTATGAATCAATGGAATAAAATCATGGAAACAGTTGATTAAGACTCCAGCAATCTCCTTCAGTCTCCCGGAGACATGTGCAAAACCTGTAAGAACCCATAGTAAAAATGGTCAGCACACTGTCATCTTCAGCACATTCAAAACCATAGTTAAAAAGAAGAGACATACGAGCAGATTCTTTTGTCGCATCTTGTTCATAGGCAAGTAGCGTTTCATTCTCTAAAGGTCCCTACAAAAAAAAAAGGGGACAGTGCATATATTAACGCAGCCATGAGGTTGATGTTTTCTCTCCATATGGTCTCATTTTTCTATCAAATTAGACACCAAAAAACAAACAGAACCATATACATAGCTATGCTACTTCATGGCATGTGCGAAACAAGAACTTTGGAGTCATCCAGAGTGAAAAGATTTAGATACCTTATTCTGTGATTCAGTGTCGCTCTCATCACATGGCAACAGAGAGAGGCAATGTGCCAAGCCAGAAAGAGCTACATTCAGCTTGCTTTTGTCTTGCACATAGAAATGGTTTTTCTGAATAATATCCTTGTAGTTTTCGAGAATCTGCATCAAGTGGCAAATTGAAATAACACTACAGCATAAACTGGCAAAGGTAACAGTCATAATACAAAGAAATAAAAGGAGATAGATTACCTTATCAGCATACAAGGAAAAGGTAGGAGGGTAATGCTTTACAACAAGGTGGAAAAACTTGAAAGCCATCAAACGAACATCAACAGATGACTCGGCCATAGCTTTGAATATGTATGGCATCAAAAGTGACACCATAGGGCCCTGGTTATCCTGAATATAAATCCGCACACAGAATCGAGCTTTCAGATACATACAATGGTTCAACTAGAAAATAGATGCTCAGTTCACATCTTGCAGCTTATAACAGAAAGTGACTAGCACAACAGTAAGAATACAGAAGAAAGAGAAGAAGCAATAATACCTCTACACAAGAGGGAAAGATCTTGGAATCAAATAGTAAATAGAATGTGTCTCTCACAGACTTATCATCATCACTAAGACGTTCCTTGAGTTTCTCTAAGATAGCGTATTTATGCGACTGTAGCTCTGCTGGATTATGCTGGAAAATGTCTTTTATGCCATGTAACGCATCTACACAAACCGAAAACATTTAAATCCAAGGAAGGAACATCGCATTATTTTGTTCAACCAAAGTATGTAATTAAAAGAAAAAGGAAGTTACTTTTGCGAACTTTGGCATTGTGATGTGATGTTTGTCGGAGAAGCTCGTGCAAGGTCAGACCTTTTTTACTTGTAGCTAAGCCACTCTTCTCTGCTCCCACGCTCTGCTCAGGAAGTATAATTGCTGCAACATAAACAAAGCAGTTTCAACCATAAGCAGAGAGAGTTTTAACTAAAGGGTAAGAAGAAAGGAGATACCTTGAGACTTAATCTCTGTGTTGGTTGCATTCTTTGGTGGTGGTAACTTTCTCCCGAGCTTTCTCTTGATTTTCTGCCAAATTCAAAAAACATCAAAAGACATCAGCCAAAAAATTCATCGATGAAACTCAGAAAACAAGTGAAAGCCCTAGCAAAAGCACCTTAAAGTCGATTCCTTTCTTCTGCTGCTTTTTTCCAGAAGCCTTGAAGCGAACCATTTTTTCTTATTCAGCTACGTACAAACCACAAGTGAGTTAAATTAGCTGAGAGAGCAGTCACAGCGAAAAGTTGTGTGAGAGAATACCTAATAACGAACAGAGGTGGTGGCGGAAGAGCGACAAGGAAATCGGTTAAGCTGTTTGATTCGGCCGGTTTAAATAGACGCTAGTTTAAACCAAAAAATCTCGGCCAAGCAACAGACGCCGGCGAATGGTTTCAGGAAAAGGAAAAGTCATAGGGTTTAAGATTATTTTACATGGGCTTTTCCAAGCCCACAAAAGGACATAATTAATAGGTGTCAAAGCCTTTTACATCTTTAGGTGGGCTTATAACTCTCTTTTCGAGACTAACGAAAACAGGAAGAAAATTTCAAAAACAAAATTCATGAGTTGATAAATTCCTGATGAGATTTGTATATAACCAAAGATCAACAGAATCATCGATTCTTATGCAAATACAACTGGGGAATAAGAATGTTTATACTGCTTGATAATTATCCAATGCCATGAGAATTTTGATAATGAGCTCTAAGAACAGTAGTTTGCATTTCATAAGTACAATTTTTCCAGTGTCTAAACATAAAAGATATTAAAGCAATTTCATCTATGATGGGGTATAATGATTGATTGATTTCTTCCTAATCAGTATTCACTTTTTTTTTACCAATCTCATGTACATTTAGTCCTTGGACGAGTTCATGGGAATCCTTCTCTTCATCCACAAAGTAGGGATTGAATTGATTTATAACATGCTCGTAGACAGGTCTCTTGAAATATACAGCCTGACAGAGAGAAAGAAACGAATGGTAAGGCCAACAAATTCCAAACATAATAATTTTCTACAAGCCAAGAAACTCACATGTTCAATGACTTGTTCGGGAAGCATCCACGACCACACCTTAAACTCTGGTTTTGCAGTACCATCTCCTAGGAGATTTATCTCTTCCTCCTTGCCCGTGAACTTGAAAAGAAACCTGTTACAGTCAACCATCAAGACGGTTAAATATACTAGATCCACAATGGGATAGTCTGCAGATTTAAGATATGATGTATAGAAGCTTAGTTTACCATTTCTGAGCTTGGCCTTTGTAACTTGTTCGCCATTTCCGGTTCAGTTTGTCCTTCACATCCCGGGGAAAATCATAAGTCAACCAGTTTGGTATCTATATGTAAACAAAAAAAATAGTCAAAGCTCAGTTTGGTGTTATACACAGATCCAACTCTTATCACTAAAACCATTGAAAATAGATAATAACAATTTTACTATGAGAGAGAGAGAGATGTCAAAAGCGTGCCTCCGCAATGAACTCAGCAGAGGTAACCCCTGTTTCTTCTCTCAGCTCTCTAAAAGCAGCATTCCTAAGATCTTCTCCCTCATCAGCACCACCCTGTAAGTAGCAAATTTTTAACCATAGAGGATCATAAACTGGTGATTCTCCATTCACTTTACTCAAACCCTCGGTGAGTTATTATTACAATAGGGACTCAGAGAACCTCAGTGTCCCATCACATTTGATTAACCATAGTTATAACTTTAAAGATAGTTACTTTACTCATGGCTCTACAAAGAGAGCTTTTGTTTAGTGACAAGTGAGCTAAGCAGAGCAATCAAAAAACTAAAAAACATTTCCTTTTAGTAATAACAGAGAGAGAGCTATAGAGTATTCACCTGAGGCATCTGCCATGTATCCGGAACGTGAATCTTTGATGCAGTAAAAATCTGCCAAAATCAAAGCCATTTCAATCCCAATCACGTAAAACCATAAATCTCCACAACTATATATACAGAGCGAGAAGATGGAGATAAGACGAAAGTGAAATTACCTTTCTACATGGGCTAACGAGACAAATCCCTACATTTTTTCGGTAACCAGCCGGAGGAGACTCAACTGTTCTCGCCGGCGGAGATAAGGCGACGGACTTAACCACCAGAGGCTTTGAGGCAGAGAAGGGACGTTTAAAGTACGAGAATTTGGCATGAACAGAAGAGAAATCTAGACGAACGGAGATTGATGATTTGCCGATGAATCCAGACGCCGTAACGGCCATGGCGGCGGGAACAATTCTTAGGCTTCCTTTCCCTCGACGTCCGCTTAGCGATATCTGACTTTCTCGGAAGCGATAAAAGGATATTATTACGACACTACCCCTTGAAGACCCAAACGTCGTCGTTTAAGCTCACCCGCATACAAAAACGAAAATTTTACCGGACAAAGTGAATATTCACGAGGACAGTCAAACAGTGGAAATATAAGTTGTAAATTTGAAAAAAACATAATAGAAAGTCAATATACACTAAAACATCTATAAATACTCAAAAGTTTCTTGAACGAATTTTCAGAGGTTTTTTATAACCGAAAAGATAGTGATCGTTTCTTGCAAGTTCCACCCCCTAAAACAACTAAAGCCCTCATCGTTTCTTACTCGAATTCCAATTAACTACTTCATGCAAACAAACCCATAATAAATGAAAAAAAAAAGTTAAGCAGTTTAGTGAGCAACTACATAGTCTGCATTCCCCTACAACACCTCTTGATAAAGCATTTTCTCCCTCTTCCAATATTTTATAAATGTAACTAGTTTGTTCATCATGTTTTTTTCTTTTAAATGTCTTTATCAATCATTGAAAGTAATCAAACGGTGAAAGAATTTTATTGGAACCTTCATGTTTAGGATATTATTGTTAAACTTCGACGCGACAGGATACCCTAATGAAAAACATTACCTCTCATATTCAAGGATTTTTTAGATATATTGTTTTCTTTCTTTACTAATTTGACATATATAGTTGTTTTAGAATATAATATAGTTGAGTTGCGATCTAGTATTTATTTTATAAATTAAATTTGCTTGACCATTCTTATTTAAGAAAGATGTAACATTTGAAAGCATCTCTTCACCTAATCTTCGTTTGCAACTAAAGGTCACAACATCCATCTTCAACGCCAACTTTCCTTCGTTTTCTTGCTTTTAGAATTAAAACATTACAAGTCTTTAATTTTCCATGCTTTTTTTTTTCTTTGAAGCTGAGCAATATTTCACATTAGACATTTTCATTACTCGAAGAAAAAAAAAATTATGATCTGTAGAATTGAAGACATTTTGTTTTGTCACTCATGTTATAATAAATGTAAATGACATTTTCTTTTTATTGAAAAACTGCTCTTATCTCTAAATCTCCCGCGGTAAACCCCACCCCGATTGCAACCTAATTAAGTATAGATCAAAGATATTATACTTTCATAGTTTCGGAATTAAGATAAAAGTCTTAAGTCAATATTCGAAAACAATAACATGGCTATCTTAGAGCAGTCGCTTTTCTGGGAGTTTCTAGGAAAGTCTGTGTAACATTGTAAAGATGGCTCTCTTTACAAATCCCAAACCAACTACCGCACTAAGGATCATCACATCACCACATGTATTATATCTCCTTTATCATCATGCAGGTATTCACGTCTAGATATTTTAGTATACGAAAAAGACCAATGCCCCGTTAATCACAAAAATGATACTCCCTCTGTTGTTAATTGGTAATTTTTAGCAAAAAAAAAATTATTTCACAATATAGGATAAATAGTTTACATATTTCAACGTATTTTTTTTATTTATTAGATATTGTGTGATAATAAAATAATGTTAATTTTTTATATAATTAATTGAATTAATTGATTAAATAATATCTTTCTTAAAAATAACAACATTCTAAATATTTGTGTTTTTAGATAAAATTATTTACAATTAAAAACATACAAGTTAACCAATTATAATTGATTATTTTAACAAAAAAAAATACATAAGAACATGAGAAAAATCTGAAATGTTTACTAAACTGTTGTCCTAAAATATCTAAAAGTAAGAACTATGACGCAAGTCGCAAGTAACCTCTAAGTAATCAAATCTATCTTACAATATTAAACGGCCGCGTCACCTTTGACTTTCAAAAACAAAACCGCGTTAATTCAAAACGTTTTATCTAACACACGTTACCTCTACAGTGTATTTATACACACCTCTTCTTCCTTCACCTAATAACAATTCCATTTTTACTTTCTCTCACCTTTTAAAAAAAACACTACACAAATAGAAATAAACTTTCTTCAAAGCCCTTTTTATCGATCACATGGGAGACAGGCACCAAGACTTGAACGGCGCCTACTACGGTCCATCGATTCCTCCGCCGAGAAAAGTCTCTCACAGCCACGGAAGAGGCGGCGGCGGCGGATGCTGCGGCTGTATAGGTGACTGTCTCGGCTGCTGCGGATGCTGTATCTTAAGCGTCATCTTCAACATCCTCATAACCATAGCCATCCTCTTAGGCATAGCCGCTTTAATCATCTGGCTAATTTTCCGACCAAACGCCATCAAGTTCCACGTCACCGACGCCAAGCTCACACAGTTCACACTCGGCGCAGACAACAACCTAAAGTACAACCTCGACCTTAATTTCACGATCCGGAACCCTAACCGACGGATCGGTGTTTACTATGACCAGATCGAGGTTAGAGGATACTACGGAGACCAGCGGTTCGGTAACGGTAACGTGGCGCCGTTTTACCAGGGACATAAGAACACGACGGAGGTGGAGAGTAAGCTCGAAGGACAGGGCTTGGTGATGCTTAACGGTGGAGATCGGAAGGATCTCGACGAGGATTTGAAGTCGGGGATATACAGGATTGATGCTAAGCTGAGGCTTAGAGTTAGGTTTAAGTTTGGGTTGATCAAGTCGTGGAGGTTCAAGCCCAAGGTTAGGTGTGATCTCAAGGTTCCTCTCGGTTCCTCTAATGTAACCAGCGGGTTTCAGTTTCAGCGGACCAAGTGTGACATTGACTTTTGATGCTAGTCAAAGTCAAATGATATTGTCTTGGAATTCTATTTTTCGTTTATATACACTTGTTTATTTTATTTTTAGATTGTTTTCGTATATGGACTTTATGTGATATTGTTGGAGAGGTATATGTGTTGTGTAATAATCTTTTATCGTATGGTTCCATGTAAATAAAATAGTTTCATATATTGAGATTTTAATAAAAATAACAACGTAGGAATTAAGAAATACAACAACCTTTTGACTTAGTGATAGCCAAGCAAAACGAAGAACCCCACGTCAACTAAACAAAATAGTTATTTTCGTACATGGACTTTTTATATGATATGGTTGGAGAAGGATATCTTGTGTAATAATCTTTTTAGTGTATGGTTCAATGTAAATAAAACACTCGTATATCTGAGATTTACTCAGCTTCGAACGGTGTTAAACTCATCAATGCTTGTTAATAAGATCAACCATCGGCAACTAACGCTAAATCGGCGACCTGGATGATTAGCGCTGATAAATTACTAGTGCTAAACATCAGCATTAACGTTATCTACAACTTACATTTTGTTAGTGTTAATAACCGTGTTAACAATAATTAATGTCATGACTGTCACTGATCCATGTATCAAAAATCCGGAATCTTCTGCTTCCCCATTGATCATTTTTGTTACTGTAGTAAGAGAACAAGCAACATTGCACCCATGGAGGATTTCTTGGTGCTTCGTTCATCACATCACCTCCCAACAATTTATTCAGCTTCTTGATCAGAGCCTCTTCATCAGATGGGTCACACCCAAAAAACTTATCCTGTCATAATGGCGGATACATATATAAGACAGTTCCTTGAAGGAATCCTCGGAACATAACGGTGAATAGTATATTTACCCCTTCATCAGCATACAGAGAAGCGTGGATTCTGGCGGTTGCATCTTCTAGTATTGCTAGCATTTTGAATTTTCCGTTCAAATCGTGGAATTTTCTGATATCTCTGGGAAACACTTGTATGAACCGAACAACACACCTGAATTTAGCAGTCACCTGCATAAGCATAACTAAACATCAATTTTAGAAGGTCTTCACTACTTTTGCTCTACAAATTAAGAGTAGATGATAATAGCTTTTGGGATACAATACATTGCTATAGGTCAGGATGTCCATCAGAGAAACAAACGGAGCGTCCTCATGGGCAACCCCTATAAATATATTACCAAAGTAACCTTCAACATTATGCTAAGTGAGGTCGAAAGCTCCAAAAAAAAAACTATGAGTTAATTATATAACCTGTGATTCCTGAGTGAGAAGGAGTACTAATACAGCGTGTGATGGGGTTCCATCTCGATGAGAACTTTTCTCTGCACATTTTGAATTTGTAAGAAATCTTTTTAAAAAGCGTAAGAACAATTCAGCAGTTGATGAGATCAAATCATATAATAAGAAGAAAGTGTTAAGAAACCTTTGAGGTGAAAAGGATTGCATTTCTGTGCTCATTGTGTACTGCATCTTTGTAGAGGGACTAAAAGTGGCGCTCCATAATCCCATATTTACTTGGAAGAAAAGGTTCAGAAACTTCACGTGTTGACCAGGTTGAAGACACAGAATGGCCTGTTTCTCAGTAACATTCTCTACTATGATCCTCAAGACTGAACCAAAAGTAGGAAACTTGCGTAGCACATGAGTAGGCAGCATCTCTGGTTCAACACATAAAGGAAGCCTTTCTGACCTGTTATGATGTCAAAAAATTGCAAGAAAAAAACACTGAGGTCTCAAGAACAAACACATTACGTTTGAATATATGACGCTAAGGAAAAACAAAAGAAAATTCCAAAAGGAGAGCTACAACAGGGAGAAGCATACATACTTACTTTACCACGAAACTGCAAGGTGGCATCTCAGTTCCATCCCAAACAAAGATGTAACACTTATCTTTATCGTCCTTGGAAATGTGAACAATCTTGAAGCAGGACAAGAAAGAATGATAAACAATGCCCAACCAGAACAAGTCTAGTTCCTTATATAAACAAACAGAAAGATAAAAACAAAAGAATCTACCTGGCAATTAAGATTTGAATATTCCCCTTCTTTGATATCTTTCAAGGACGTGAAACAACATGACCCTACCATAAACCAAAGCAAAAGATATATATTAAACAGCCTTGAAACAAACTGAAACTCACTAAGACACAGAACCCATTTGAGTTCATATAAGAAGCAAACCAATTCTCTTCAATGAAAAAATACCATTCCCTAGCAATGATTACCATCTTCAAACTTGTAAGTTATCATCCATTCTCTGAGATTTGATAAGAAGATCTTATCTTGTTCTCTCATCTGAAACTTAGGTGAAGACTGGTACGATACAAAACCCTCGCCTTGTTTCCCATTGAACAGAGCAAACGACGACGATGTTTCATTGCAGAGAGCAGTGATTTTCCGGTTAACAAGCACAATCTGCGTTTTAAGAACAAAGAGACTGTAAAATCTCAGAAAAAATCAACAAGAGACGTGAATTGTGTGTGTCGCACCTTCACACGTGAGAGGAAGATTATATCACCAATCGATTCGACTCGAGGAAGCACTCCATTGGTACGAGCGATGAACTTAACAGGAAGGCCAGATCCCGAGTGCCATGGATCGATGATTTTCAACGTACAATCTGAAACAAGTTGAATCATCAATGACGAAGCTATTTGGGGGTTTGCGAAGGGTTTAGAGAAAGGGATTGACACGATTACCAGAGCTGGTGGGGAAACCTAACTCGACGATGACTCCGATGAGGCTGACATTGAGATGCAATGCCTTGAAAGCGTCTTGAACTCTCAGGAATTTGTAGTCATCCCTAATCTCCATCTCTATCATCGTTGAGGTTTTTGCAAAAGGCTTTTTTCCGACGAAAGCGTTAACTCTCTCGGCGCCACTCTGACTCGTCTATAAGTTTCATAACATATGGGCTTTTAAGGCTCAATATGAGTGTTTGATGGGCCGCCGTTACGGAATGTTTTTCACTTTTCGACTAGATGAGTTTTTTTTGGTCTCAAACTATATTTTATAGTCTCTCCGTTTTAAATATAATAGTCAATTTAACATTTTTCATACAAATTAAAAAAATAATTAAAATATATTTAAATTTTTATTATTTAGACATATCTGATGAATAATATTTGAGATAAATAAAATTATTTATAAAATCAATGCAAGTTACAATTAATTTCAAACTGAAATTAAATATAATTTGTATTGAAAATTTAAAGTGATATTTTTTGTGTAACAAAAAAAATGTTTTAATAACACTTATTATTTAACAGAGACGGTAACAAATAAGTCTCCAAAAACACACTAATGGCAGTAACGATCTCACCATACTAATCCAATCCGCAAACAAACACAAAAATGTTCTAAAACTACCAAGTGAAATGATTCAAATGTAATAAAAAAAAAGCTCTAGAAATGTATAACACTAAATCCTCCAAACATAGGTATCTTGCTTCTTTCCAATTGTTTGGATAGCCCTTTTTCTCACCATAGAAAACTTCCATAAACAAACAAGGTATCCCTCTTTTATGTTTCCGGTGAACAAAACCAAAGCCACCTTACCTCAGTCTTTTCATGCGTTGTTTTGTATTATCCAATAGTACTTTCCATAGTTGTCAACTTCGAATCTAAGAACTGCATGAAGCTGGTGGTGACTAGATCTATGGATCAATTTGTAAATACACACTTGATATAGATAAAAGTCATACCAAATAAGAATATTACTATTTTCCAACCCCGTAGACCCTACTTTCACGTTGTTAACAATATGTTGAATGGAAAACGGTTTTTAATCTATGCCTAATGTTATAGATTGCCTCTACCAAACGAATAAAAGTGATGGCTTAGCAGATCATGCAAAAAAAAATATTTGATTGATAATATTGATTGATAAAACATATAAAAAAATTGAGATGGGAAAAATAGATAAAAAGAAAAAAAGAGAAATTTATTAGATGAGTTTATATCTTACAATTGCTTTGAGTTTTATTATCTTCTTTTTCTAACAAAAAAAATTATGTTCAAATACATAAAAATAATACAAGCTATGACTATATCAGTCTTATAGTTTAGAAACTGAAGCATAAATATACCGTATAAGAGATTCTTGTCATACACTATCTTTCTAATATTCTTAGAATCATATAATCTCTTATACATGTTGATACAAAGTTATCTTAGTATTCTTATAGTTTTCCTTTTAAAATTATATTGTTGACACTGATTACATGTGTTTTTTTAATTTCTCCATAATGTTAGATAGGACAATCATGTTTATTAGTCTTTTATAGGCAAAAGTAAGAAAATAATAGAACTAAAATTGAAAATGTTTTCCTCTCTTTATTTATTTTATATATATATATATATATATATATATATATATATGTAATTAACAAGTTCCACTTATATGTCTTCTACACAAGCATTTATTTATGTTATAAAAATAAACTGTTAAACTAAAATGAGGAACCCATAACGCTATCTAAACTTTAGCAGATCTTAACAAAAATATTCAATACCAAATCAAATAGATTGGTGAGTGTTATAAGAAGAAAAATGCAACATTTGTACAATGTATATGAAATGACAAAACTATAAAAGGAATAAACCTCTTTTTGAGTGAAGTTCATCTAATCTATAATTTCGATAATGGTATATATCGGATGACAATATGAAAACATTTCTAACCCACTTTTATGTTCATTTTATATTTTTCCTATTTTTTTCCTTAAAAAACGTAGTAGATTTACTATAATATATTTTATAATACAGTTTTTCTAATTTTAGAAAAATATAGAAAATGCTATTTTCATTCTTAAAGATAAAAATATAATATTTTATATTTCTTTAAAATATATTCCATCCGTTTTGCAAAGAGTGTCATTTTGAAGTTTTATTTTTGTTTCATAAAAAGTGTCGTTTTCAATTTTCAATGCAATTTATTGATATTTTTAGCTTAATATTTATTGTAAATGCATTGGTTTTATAAATATTTTATTAATCTAAAATACTATTGATTGAATAGGTACCATTATTAAAAACATTAGTTCATTTTAATTATTTTTTTAATATGTGTGAAAACTATCAAAATGACATTAAAAAAAAAAAAACAGAGGTATATTTGAGATGAAACTTACCGGATTTGTATATTCAACACATTAGAGGTATCTTTGCCAAATTAACTAGTAGCGGTGTATATATTTTTATTTACTATTTATAAAACCATGTATTTCTTGATTCATTACAAAAGTGAAGAATATTCTTTATTTTACTCGTATATATAGAGAAGTTTTAGATGATCCAGATGACTCGTGGATTAGGCATTAGGTTAAATACACAAGTAAAGTGATCCAGATGACTCGTGGATTAGGCATTAGGTTAAATACACAAGTAAAGTATATAGTATTATTTAAGATGTATTTATGTGTGAATACGCGGAGGGTACTATTGCTTTAGCGGGTGGAACTTTGATAACGACGTGAAGAATCAAACTAGTGATTACGAGACATCTCGTGAGGCTTTTAATCCCATTATAGAAACAAATATTTATATTTCATTAATATTGTAAGTAATCAATTTATTGCAAACGAAATAGAAGGACTAGTTTTGTAAACAAAGTGAGTTTAGAGTCGTAGAAATGTAAGTTTGTTAGACTGATCCGATTTGAAATAAGAGACCTACCTACAAGTTTACTTGCAATCTTGATGAAATGTTTGTATAAAAGATTTTGATCTGTGAGTCTAGTTCTGTTGAACTATTCAGATGCAAAATCTGAACAGATCTTCCAACCTGTGATATATAGATCTAATCTAATCCTTCCACACAAATGTATATATTAAAAAAAAAATTAGAGATCTCAATATAGATCACGGCCGTATAAAGCCATAAAATGACTTTTCAAATAAATATATAGTAATACTTATAATAATAACATTTTGTTGGTTATAACATATAATAGTACTAAAGATTATTTGTATAATTAATTGCTGGATAAATAAGATATAAATATATGGTAGCCGTGTTGTAGCGTTTCCAATGAAGTATTCAAACTACAAATGAGATACCATATAAGTTTATTAATTCTTCGCTAGAGAACACAAAAACAAAATAAAAAAATACAGAAAACAAAATAAAAAAATACAGAAACAAAAGATGAATAATAATTAATAAAAGGGTGGGCATGGGAATCGCATTTGCATTTATATTCTCCTCCTTCTCCTCCACATATATAAATACTTAACACAATACCAAAGTTTGGTCTCATTCATCATAATAATCATAAAAACCAACTTTTAAGCTTAGAGAGAGAGAGAGAGAAAGAAAGAAAGAAAAGTGAGAGATATGGAAGAGACAAAATCAAGATTCAAGAGGATATGTGTCTTCTGTGGAAGCAGTTCCGGCAACAAACTTTCTTACCAAGAAGCTGCCACTCAATTGGGTAACGAATTGGTACGTTCTCTCTTCACAAGCATATATGTATATACTTTTACACATACACATATACTTCCATATTCATAGCTTAGCACAGATGCACATTCTTTAACACCTTGTTGTGTCATTTGTAAGTAGAGAGCCGTTTAGAATAAAGCAAACCGATGACTTTGTGTGTTGTGAATATGCTGATGATTAAAAGAGTGGTGACAGTACTAATTAGTTTGAGCTAGAAACTGACGATTTAATTTGAGATATGAACTCAGAATCTCCTTTAGAATATTAGGTATTGTGAGTTTTGATTGTGTGTTGTAACGAACAATGATGAATCAAACGTGTGGATGCTTAATTGTTTATTTTTCTTCTTTTTAATTTTGTTATAAACTTAAATCTGTATTAAGTTTTGTTGTTATTGGCATGAAAGAGATGAGAATTTTGCAACTTCTACTATTCTTAGCTGTAACCCGTCTGTCACTCGAGCAGCACTCCTGCATGATCTATTTTTATTTTATATTTTGTTATTTATTTATCAAGAATTCACATTATTACACACACATCTTGTTTTTTCTAGTACTCTGAGGCTTATTATGCTTTTTTCTTAAACCTAATCTTAAGCTTCCATGATTTTGTTTACGGGAAAGATAAATAATAATGACAGTTTTTATTGCCTCGAGGGGCCAAGAAATAAAAAAAATCGTTGGAAGAATAATGACTACAAAGCGTGTGTTGTGGCCCTTGTGGGGTGTACTTCTTCAACAATACAAAAATTTTAAAAATAAAAATAATTGGAACCCCCCTTGTAATAACTATTTGTGATTGATCTGTAGGTAATAATAATATTATTAATAGGATAGTGACCAATGAGATTAGGATTGATGATGATGAACTATTTTTTCCTCTTTTCTTAATTGAGATTTGATATTTGATGTGGTTGCTGCTTTTTGGGGTCGATTGTGGATTTGGGTTTGCGACAAATGTTCATTTTCATCATGAAAATGCTATTTATCATTATTAATAAATGCATATGGTGTTGTAATAATAATTAACTAAAGAAATTGATAGTGGGATTTTGGTTAAAGGTGGAGAGAAAGATTGATCTGGTATACGGAGGTGGAAGCGTGGGGCTTATGGGTCTCGTCTCCCAGGCTGTTCATCATGGTGGTCGCCATGTTCTAGGGTTTGCTCTCTCTTTCTCTACATGAATATGCATTCACATAAATGAATATATATATATATATATATATATTCTCTATTCAAATGATATGATGATTTGCTAGTTGATAGTTCCAAGTACCCCATTACTCATCATTGTGTTTTAAACATTTAACTGTTGATGATGACTATCTACATGATGCCTAGTACTTGCTAACTTAACCTATTAATTCATTCAAAGAGAAAAGTTGAATCTAGTAAGAGAGTTAAACATAACAACGACAAACAAGGATCTGTGCATGTTTCCTTTGTCTAAGAGTCTCTTTGCTTTTATAAGTGTTTAACTATAAATAATCTACAACTAGTTTCTTATGTGTGTGTGCCTCTGTGGTATGTGGTATCATGAGAGAATCTCGTCTCAATTATCTATAACCAAAATAGTCAACTAAGTTTCATTTCCCTAATTATTTATAGATTAAGAGGGCTGTTTGCTATTGTGATTGAATCATTATTAACCTGTTTCTTCTCTAATCTCTTGTAGGGTCATCCCAAAAACCTTGATGCCAAGAGAGGTATACACCAAATAAAACTCTTTTGAATGAATCTCTCTTTTTTTT
>MU105856.1:143075-264614 GCA_012274485.2 Sinapis alba | reverse complement strand
AGAGCACTAGGATCTTCTTGAAACCAGCTTCTCCTGATTGAGACAAAACTGGTCGGGTCTTTCCTGTTTTGTGCCACCGTGTCTCGTGGCCTTCCTCCTCTGTGCTCACTTTTCTACGTTTTCGTGTTCCCGTCGTGTAAGCCTTTGACGGCCGGTGGAAGAAGTGACGTACTTGCCCGTCTTTGCTTACTCCTACTTGAACAAGATTGTCATAAGTTAAGCATATTTTAATTTCATCAGCTATGATTTTGGATTTGATTTTACTTTTGTAATCACTTTAATCATAAACAAAAATTGTAGAGACAAACAATATTATATATTTACCACCAATCACATTACTTTACTGGATTTTGATCATTTGTTTGAGACAAATCAACTAGCTAAGCACAACAAAATAATATTATCTCAAATCTAAGAAAGATTTAAAAGAATTCTGACAAAAAAACTGTTTCTACATTTTCTTCAAAAATTGAAACCCTAATACAAATGGGTAAACCAAAATGTATTTGGTTCTAAATGGTGACCAAATGAATGAGTGGAAATAGTTAATTCTTTTTCATTCCTTAAATTTGACACAATTTGTAAGGAATTCTTTTTCTTCAGTGTTCCTTTTTATTCCTTTCAATTTAAGAAATTATAGAACAAAATTATTTCTTAGTAAATACAGGAAGGAACATAAGGAAGAAGTATTCTTATTATTTTGTTCTTCTTCATTCATTTCTTCTTTGTTTCTATTATTTTCTTTTTGTTTCAATTATTTCTTTCATGGTCACTAGTTAAGAGTTTTTGTGTAAACCAGTGTGTAATCAAGTGTAAGCTTGAAATAAAAACTAACGAGAGAATTGCATTAATTTAGTTCTCGCTAGCATTTTTCTTTCTACTAACTATATACGTTATGTATTTGATATATATTACAAGGAGAGGACTTTACCAGGAAGTTTCTCAGGATGCGTATAGCAAATTCCGTTCTCTACTTCAAGTGTCGGTATAAATTCATCAATCAACGGATGAAGCTTCCTCTTATCAGATGATACCTTCGCCTCCAAGTGCATAAGGATCTCTTTATCCGACGGGTCAAATTTGACTCCTGCCGGTAAACTTGGTAAATCTTTGATGCTGCCAACCTTAAAATTTCATATATTTACATTAATATCATGTGTGTCAAAATACAAACTATAGGATATATGTATAATTTATATTGACTAGGGAGTTTTGTGTTCAGGTGAACCGATGGTTTATATACATAACCTGGTCGTCTTGTCGATGCATCTTATGTCCACAAGAAGAACAAGTCATGATGGGAGATTCAGTGATAATCTTTGAATCTGGACGGCTCGTGACGCATGACTGAGATTGGTCTTTGAGTTGAATCGATGGATGATCAATGTTGGATGCTCTTTCAAGATTGAGGTCGTAGTTTTCATCTGAACCATCACACCAGCTCATCTTTTACTGATCCCTCTCTCTCTCTCTCTCTCTCTCCTTACAATAACCAACCAAAGTCTAAACCTAATTAAAATCAGAACTATCAAAAGATAAAGTCGAGGGAGAGAGGGAAGCTAAAGATGAGGAGGTGATATAGAAAGAGGGGCAAGTGATTGTTAAGGTTTTCTCCAAAGATTTAATCATATTAAACTAAATTAGAATGGTTTTTAAAATAATATGTTGACAGGTTGCTTGGACGTCACGTTTATTAATGGTGTATGTATATACGTTTGCAAGAAATAATTATTAAATGCAATTTTCTAAATTTGATAATGACTATTCTTGACCATTTTTTCTGTTTCTAGTTTCCACTGTTGAATTAACGTATTATTAGCCAGATTCGTGTAAGATAATTAAATGTGGCGTCCAACTACAATTAGGAAGAAAAAAACTTGTGCACGAAAATATTAAATCAAATCAGGATATATAGTTTACATACATGAATGAAAGAGAGAAAGTAATATCTTCACAAACAAGAAAGGTAGTGAGATGGAGTGTCGTTATTGAAACTTGTTTTCTTTTTCTAACTATTTTAGTTTTTTCCGATTTTTATATTTTTGTATTCACAAAGATATCATACACCATAATATAATCTTGAGTAATCCTTTTAAAACAAAAAGAAAGACCATCCAAGAACAAGGTCGTGTGAACTATGCAATGGCTAAACGTTATAAGTTGCCCTTAGACGATCAATAATGTCACGTGTTTATATGTAAAATTCGTTTATCGAATAATATAAAGTTAAAAAGAAATGTTGGATCCTAGACTCCTGTAGACTATTTATAGTTTTACTTGTATATACACTATGTTGGACCTACTTGGTGTAGCAGAAACAAGACCATAGCTTCACGCACAGAACAAACTCTCGTGTTTAGCAAGTAAACTACACCCAAAATTCTCATTGTTTGCTCCTTGACAGCAGACACCTCACCAAAAGTTATTGATAAATTAATTATTGGTTCATGGTGTCCCTAATACAGGATTTCTTACTTCAAATTAATTTGTAAGAAGATCTATGAATCCTTAGAGTGGCCGTACTATACCATCAATAAAAGATGGTTTACGGAGTAAATATAGGAAAAATGCTTTGATAATTCTTTGTGTTTTGTGCCGTACACACGATCCCATATGGAGATGCAAAGCTTATTCAACATGAAACTTAATAATCTCAGACGAGAAAAGTACATGAAAAAAAAAGAAACGAAACAGAAGAAACAACATATATAAGCTTACTGGAACGCTTTCAGAATTATTGTAAACTTCATAAATATGGTTTTGTGCCTAACTTGAAAACTTTTATTTAAATGTAATGTTTGGTATCATAGTAGCAAAGTTTACATATATAAACTAAAAAATCCACCTTTTTGAACACTAGATAACAATTACATCATCACATAATCTCTAATTCTAATAAATATGATGATCAACTATTTGCAACATATGCATATTGATAAAAAAAACTTCATAGATAATGATTCCACGATAAAATTCATTATGCATGTACAACACTTTTGATGGACATGATCTCTCTGCACCAGACGACCACAAAAAAAAATTACTTTACTGGTTTAATCTCTTAAAACTACTGGAAAATTGATGAGATTAATCATATCAAAATTATGAAAATACGAAAATAAAGGAAAAATAGAAAATCGAGAAAAATCTAGAAGAATCTAGAAAAACCAATAAGAATGGAAAATTAACATTTTAATTTTCTAGATTTTTTTTTTTTTTTTTTTAACCTGGGGTATCCTGGACCTATGGAAGGGTCCAGACTAATCCCCAAGGGGAGGTGCAGCCCACGGATAAACCCTCTCTCAGGTTATGCAAATGGACCCTAAAGCATGGGCCCATATTCGTGTAAGGTGACCAAGATAATTGTGACTTAGTTTCGTGCAGCAGGTAGGTCGAACCTGAAACATGTTGTATCCCAGGCCCGCCTCCTTACCACCCGACCACAATCACTCGGTCATAGATTTTTTTTTATATATATATTTTTCATAATTTTGATATGGTCAATTCATCGATCTTCCAATACAAACTTTTAAGAAAGAGAAATTTGGTTGTTTTGTTTTTGTTTTATTGGTTCTTTTCATGCCTCTTCAGATTTTATATATATTTAGGTTTTACATATTCCTGTATACAACTAGTCTCTTCCTTAGAGTTTCAAGCTTCGATTTTATGAAGGGTGCAAAATCTGGAGGCCGTAAGGGAATTTCTTCATCATCATCATATACTCTAATGTTTTTGCTCCTTCAATCATCTGACCATTCAGCTTCTAAAAAATCTTGAGTCCAACGGTGAGACATATTGCCGAAATATATGGATTAAAGAGAGAAAACAAACATTTGTTTTCGGAATATAAGAGTATGGTATAATAAGAGATTCATTTGTAAGAAAGTGAAGAAATTATCTGACTACATGTTTTCGAAAAGAGATGCTTGCCCAAAACTCATTTAAACTAATATTCCAAACCCTCTTTTATTTTTGTAATGGGCCTTTGATAAGTTATAGTAGTTGATCTGTAAGATTTGTTAAAATGTAGAAAAATAACCATGTGGGTCCGATAGGCCCATTCAAAAGCCGAATGGTCCAAGGTGTGAGTGTGTACCGTATGCCTGTGGGTCATCATACTCAATTACTCATATGTCTGTGATCATTTCGCAATCCTACCTTATCTTTTGTACTCTGGTCCCTACTATGCTTTCCTTTTTTTATTTGTTTCTTATAAATTATTTAAAATCTCCACAAACTATATGCCTTTCTCTTTCTCGACAACCATATAGCAAAGACAATATCAAATTTATTAGAATGTGAGAAGTAGTCTAGCTTTGTTATAATAAGTTGCTTAGTTGTATATAAAAATAAAAAATTCACAAAGATAAAACGAAAGATTGATACTTTGTAAAAAAACTAATGATGTAGAATCTATGCTGAACTTCATCATGCAACAGACAAATAACAAAAAGAAAATGCAAAATAGAGAGAGAAAAAAGTTGAGAAATTATTTAGAAAGAGAAGGGAGTGAAAGAGACACACAGACAAGGCAAAGATGAAGGCGAGGTGTCAATGTCCCTTATTGAATGATACTCTCTACCAATGTGGACTTCAATGCCTATTAATCCCACTTCTAATTACCTCACCCAACAACAGCTCATATTTAGATTCTTTACTTAACTATATAGGTAATCTAAGATTACATTTGTGTAGGTAACTTCTCCATTTAGATAAAGCACATATAATGGTAAGATGTCAATGTTCTTGGTTTGTTTTGTACTCAACAATTTGAAGTTATCTTTTACACAAAGTCATCATTAAGAGCATACTCATTGCATATAGGAAGGAAAACGTTCCCTAACGACCTTCTATTGATTTAGATAAGTTAACTACTTTTTAAGAGGCTAAACTACATATTGTATCTGGAGATATACTTATGGAAACATAGTAATCGAACTTAAAGTCTCCAACATCAACATTTGTTTTATTTTTGGTCAAAGGGTTTGCTACGATTTATATCTATTTTTGAAGAAAGTGAACGCTACATGGTTTGTCTTTATTTATATAGATGTAGTTTATGTGTTTTTGTATCTTAAAGTATTTAATATTTGATTAGCTACGGAAAAAACAATCAGACTTAAACAAGTATCCTAATAAGAGACACTTTCCCAGGAAAGTTGATATTTAGATTTCTTATTTAATTTTTGATCAAAAAAAAAAGATTTCTTATTTAACATGATTACCAAAAAAAAAGAGTTGATATTTAGTCATCTCATAAGCCAAATCTTATTATCTCTGATGCCTATGTACGTACAAGTAAAGGAAATATAAATATAAATAACACAAACCTGAAATTTGAAAAAGTTAGAGAATTTAAGAGCCATGTGAATCTACAGTAACATACTGTCAACACACACGAGCCTCCAATAGTTCACTAAAAATGAGAGAGCCCACGCTTTAAAGATGGATACATCAGACATGTTCCTTCAAGAACCTAGAATCTGTTTACCCATTTATGGAAACTATTTTAAATGCATGTTAACCCAAGAAGCAGGCATTTTACGCAATTTGAAAAAAAAAGAAACTCTTACAAGCCAGAGTTACTACTAATAGCTTTACAGTGGAAGCTATGTAGGAACATTTTATATATATTATAAAATGTAACATGGTACCTTCTTTTACACCAAAAACCCTTACAAATAAAAATGGGAGCAGAATCTTGGTTTAATGCCCTCATTCACAGCTTCAAGCTCCAAAAATTGAGAGCTTTTGGGGAAAAAACAAAGTAGACTTTGCTCCTTTCAGTTTTATTTTCACTTGTTATGTCTCAAGCTACACTTCACTGGTCTGAGGCTTCTTCGTTGTAGTAAGGTGTTAACTTTCCATCCTTGGTCTTCTTTTGACTCTCGTCGTCGTCTCCACCGCCGATTTCTTGCAACATCTTAACCACACGTCTCATTGAGGGTCGGTTTATGGGCAAGGGACTCGTGCAAAGGAGCCCAATGTTGAGGATTTTGCTTATCTCTTCTTTGTAACAAGAGTCGAGTTTCGGGTCTATCACATGCTCCACGCCTTTCTGGTCCAATGTCGAGCAGACCCATTTCACCAAATCTTTCTCCCCCAATTCCGGAGCAACCGGGCGTTTCCTAGTCACTATCTCAAGCATCACTACCCCGAAACTGTAGATGTCACTCTTCTCGTTCACGCGGAGTGTGTATGCGTATTCTGCAAGTAGTTTGAAACAAACAAGATTAAATCTTACAAATCCATTAATAAAAACATTGTGGAGCCATGATTCAGACATGTCTCAATGGACAGTGAATGCACATTTAAGTCTCTCAACTAATATCTTAAATGTAGTTCGTGTTACTGTCCATGCAACATGTACTAAATCTTATCCTAGTTACTATTAATCAACCACAGTAAAGTTGAATCATAAGACTAACCTGGTGCAATATAACCGCATGAGCCAGCGATCCCTGACATGGACTTAGGAGCTTTTCCGGTCAAGTCAACGACTTTAGCCACTCCAAAATCAGCAACTCTTGCACCGTAATCTCCATCGATCAATATATTGTTGGACTTAACATCTCTATGCACAATCGGAGGAACACAATCATGGTGAAGATATGAAAGCCCCTCGGCCGCATCTAAGATAATCTTAAACCTCGTTTGCCATCCCAAAGTACCTCCTTTGCTGCTATGAATCAAATCTCCCAAGCTACCATTAGGCATGAACTCATAAACCAACAGCTTGCAATCTCTTGTGGTGCAGCAACACCATAGCTTCACAATGTTCTTATGCCTGATCTTACCCAATGTCTCTACTTCAGCCTCAAAGGCCTCCTCTTTGACTCCCCGTCTCTCGCCTTTCTCTGGATCGGTGTCTCCTGTTTCTTTGACAGATCCTGTCCATAACCGTTTAACCGCAACGGTTTCTCCATTGGTGAGTACAACCTTGTAGACTTTGCCCGAAGCTCCAGCTCCAATCACATTGTCTTCATCCAAGTTTTCGAGAATCTCGTTCTCACTGAATCCGAGTTTGTGGAAAGACATTAGCGTCCACTTTGATCTCTCTATGGCTCTTGCTTTCTTGAAAGTCCTGTACTTGAAGTAGAACCAAGCAAGTCCAGCAACAAACACCATAACCGCTAGTACGAAGATCGATCTGAGAAGCCATACGTAGCCTTTGTTCTTAGCTTCATCCTCAGCGCCACATAGTCCCTTTATGTCTCCGCACAGTCCAGGGTTCCCTAGGAAGCTGTTCTTGTACATCTCCTTCGCTAGAGAAGGCGGTAGGTCACCGGTTAACCGGTTATTGGACAGATTCAGCTGGTTTAGCTTCAAACTCTGTAATGAAACCGGGATGTTGCCGGAGAAAAGGTTACCGGAAAGATCAAGATAGTTCAAGACTGACAAATTCCCGATCTCATCTGGGATTCTACCGGAAAACTGGTTACCGGCTAAGTTCAACTCGTTGAGCTTCTTCCACGACTTGATTTTAGGAGATAACTCCCCTGAAAACCGGTTTCCGTGAAGATCAAGAGTACCTAACTCACCGAGATTCATCAAACTTTCAGGCAACGAGCCACTGAACTTGTTTCCACTAGCCGACAACTGATTAAGGTTGTCCAAAGACCCAATCTCCTCAGGCAAAGATCCGGTGAACTCATTGTTGGCAAGTTTTAACATCGAGAGATTCGACGCAACTCCGATACTCTTTGAAATTTCACCGGAAAACGAGTTGTTGATAAGCTCAAGCAAGTAAACGTGAGGCAATCCCCAGAAACCTACCGGAACTTGACCAGATAACCGGTTATACGCTAACCGGACACGTGCCAAGCTATGACAATCTCCAAGACTCTCCGGTATACCGCCGGAGAAGGAGTTGTGAATAATCAGCAACTCCTCCAACTCCCCTTTTCCGCAAAGCTCCGGCGGTAACTCACCGGAGAATTCGTTTTCGGAAACGTCAAGCCATTTCAGCGGCGAGTTACGGCCGAGATCACGAGGCAACTCCCCGGTGAATCGGTTTCCGAAGATCCTGAGCTCGTACAAGTTAGGAGACAAAGCTATACTCTCCGGAAGCTTTCCTTCGAGACTGTTCTCGTAAAGATTCAAACTTTCCAACGCCACACGACAGAGCTCCTCCGGTATAGACCCGGTTAACTGATTCATCGACGCGTCGAAAAGTCTCAGAGACTTCAACTCCCCGAGCTCCGACGGGATTTCTCCGGTTAAAGAGTTATTGTAAAGCTCAATCTGCACGACGCTCGTCAACCCGCCTAGCGAGCGAGGGATGGGACCCACCAGGTCGTTGAGGGCAAGGTCTAAGTCAACGAGTTCGGTGAGTCGACCCAGCGAGTCAGGTATCTCCCCGAGTAAACGACACTCTGTGAGCCACAAGACCTCGAGGTTCGTCAAGTTCCCGAGCTCCGGGGGGATCCGACCCGGAGTAAACGGGTTGTACGATAGGTTCAGCATCTTCAACGAGGTGATGTTCCCAAGAAACGGAGGAATGGCTCCGTCCAAGAGATTGTAGACGAGAGAGAGAACCTCGAGGTTTTCAAACCGGCCGAAACTCGCCGGAATGTCGCCGGAGAAGTTGTTTCCGGTTAAGTCAAGGGACGTCAAGAAGGGGAGATCCGCGAGAGTGTGGGGAAGCTCGCCGGTGAGGAGGTTCTGGGAGAGGTCGAGGGTCTGGAGGCTCTTGCAAGCTCCGATGTCGAGAGGAAGCGTGGAGTTGATGTTGTTGTCGTACAATGAGAGGTCTGATAGTTTGGAGAGATGGCAAATGACGGAAGGGAAAGGTCCGGCGAGGTTGGCGCCGGAGAGGTCGATGGAAGTGACGGAGGTGAAATCTCCGCCGCAGTAGACGCCGGACCACCGACAAGGTGAGTCGTCTTGGGGGTTCCAGGAGGCGAGGGAGGAGAGTGGGTCGTGGAGAGAGTGTTTGACTTGTTGGAGGATAAAGCCTTCTTGGTTTAAGGAGAAAACGGCGGGAAAGAGGAGGAAGAGAAAGAGAAGATGCATGTTTCTTGTTTCTTTCTTCGCCTTCTGTGTAAACAGGAGGAGAGAGAGTGGGATAAGAGAGATGTGGAGAGAGTGTTGAAGATGGTGAGAATAATAAGAAGAGTCTTAAAAGCGTTGACTGGAGATAGGTTTATTGTTTCTAGGATCATTGAGTTCTTTTTTTATACTCACTGTGTTTTTAATTGTAAGTAGTTTTGTCTAAAAGAACAAATATTTAGAAAGTTGTTATTTGAAGAAAAAATCATTTAATTAATTAATTCAACCAATTATAAAAAACCTAACATTATTTCATTGGTCACACAACATCCAATAAATAAAAAAGTACATTAAAATATGTAAACTACTTATATTGTGAAACAAACTTATTTTGCTAAAACTACCTACAATTAAAAACAGAGGGAGTATATAATTATTACCGATCATAAAAGAGAATGTTGTAAATAATGATATCTAATATACTTTTTTAAGATAAATAATACTCTCTCCGTTTCAAAAAGTTCCATGTTTTAGAAAAAAAAATTGTTTTAAAAAGATATATTTTTTACATTTTCAATGCATCCATTAATTATAAATTGTAAACTTCAAAAAATATAATTATATTTATTAAAATTTTATTGGTTAAAAGTTATGGGAAATAGTTATTTACAGAAATAAATGTATTGGTAACTAAAACTTTATATGTTTTCTTAATAAATGTGAAAATGTTAGAACATGAAACATTTTGAAACGGAGGGAGTAAAAGATAGAATGTGGATCTCAACCGGACCCTCTAAACACAGAAGAAACTCAAAGAGGGCAGACATATCAATCCGCAAACAAGCTCAGTTTTCGTATATCTAAGAGCATTTCCAATGGAGGTTCTTTCCATTAGAGTTCTTAATATATGTATGTATATATTATATAAGTATATGTATTTATGGGGTCCACATAAATTGTAGAACCCCATAGGTAAAGGTTCTAAAAATGAAACTTTTAGAATCTTTACTTATGGGGTTCCACAATTTTTGTGAACCCCACAAATACATATATTTATATAATATATATATACATAAATATATACATACTACATATATTAAGAACTCCAATGAGAAGATCTCCTTTGGAGGTGGTCTAATAGACTTACGGAAACACATTCATCATTTGTACTTATTTTCCAAATACTTCTCTCGGTTTTATTATTTTCAAGTCCTTTGTAATTAAAACTCAAATAACAACAACTAATAATAATATCTCTTCAAATTAAATATTCATTACATTTTATAAACAGTGTGGTTTTAGAGTTCTATTTCTGTTAAAAGTGTTGTTTTATATTTTTAATGGAATTTTTAAAATAAAATGAAAATTTAATCTCACTATTTAAAGGTATTAATTGTAAAAACAATATTTAGTGTATAACATGGTAAATAAAAAAATTATTAATATAGATGAAAGCCTTTTAAATGACACTTTTTATAAAATCAAAAAGTAATAAGTGTATTCTTAGTTAAAAACAACCATCAAATGGGAGTGTGTTTACACTTTGGTTCTTGCCTTCGTGCTTTAAGTATAGTATATATGTTGTTTATGGCTAAACACCTCAATTAGTTTCTGACAACGGGTAAAGCAAGGGCTTAAGTTAATGCAATTAGAATTTACGATTTATGTGTGGAAAAGAAAGAGGTATATTATTTTATATTTTTATATTAATCTGGAGGTATCCAAACTTATATAATGGTCTAAATTAATTTTCAAACAAAAATGCAGCCAACAAATAGATGGGTGTCAAATAGGCAATGAACAATAGGCTCATTTTTGTGTGGCCACCAGACCATCATCACATGGTTTATTTGTATTTAGATATTAGATCATTCAATTTTTGGTTTAATTTTGACTCTTTAGATACATAAATTTACGATCTGATTAAATATTTATGTGTTGTTATAGTTCAATTTAGTGTCTTTTAAGAAAAATGAATTCGAATTGTTAGTTATAGTATTTATTAAATCAAGATAATTTGCTTAGGCCACCATATGTTTGTTACAAAAAAAAATTCAAAACTATAGATATGTTCGTTACAAATAAAATTTTCAAAACTATAAATTTCAAGAACAACACCACAACTAAAAGTTCACCCAACACATATTTAGTGTTGTAGGTTTTCCTCAATTTGAAAATAAAAACAAATCATTGCCAAGTATTTAATATACCTACTATTTAGATCTTGCAGTAAAATTTGCGATAATATTAAATGGTACAATTTCCCCAACAACGAGACCCACAAATAATAAATGTGGTATATGAGATATGCCATTTGGATGTACCTAGATAGTAATTAATGAATGCATTTCGTTATTTCTTGATTTATGAACAAGCAAACATGAGTAAAGCTCATCCATATTGAAACATTAGCATTCTCTCCCTTTCAAATTATTTGTCGTTCTGGAGTAGATTTTTTGTTTCAAAATAAATGTCGTTTTTTATTTTCAATACAAAATTTATTGATAATATTCTTTATTCTATTTTTTATTGATTGATATATGGTTAGATGTATTGGTAATAGTGTTTTTTATTTTGAAAATATATAAAATTAAATATTTTTTAATCTGTGTGCATAAACCTAGAATGACAAGTAATATGAAAGGGAGGGAGTATAAATGAGATCAAATTATTGACAAGCCAACAGTAAATGATACGTGGAGTAATATTTTGGTTGTGTAATTATTTAATGACAATGCATGCCAATCTCACTCAATACACCTCTGAGTTGTCTTTTTTTTTTTGTCGCAACTCCAATTTTTTTTTTGTCATGTTACTATGTTTGTAACTCAAAATGCTATGTTGCCCTACCTAAAACCATGATTAATCGGATTTTTTAAGATGGGTTCTTAACGAAAATTAAAAAATTATTTCTTAATTTCCGGTAAGAATTTCATCTTAATCTTAAGAAATTTCGGTTAATCATGCTCTGAGATAACATATCAATTTATGATCTCACGTCGAAAGAGATTTGCAGTTGAACCTCCACCTCACATAACACCGGCAGACAAAATATGTGACTAATTAATCTTTTTCACAGATTTCAGTATTTTCTGTATGTTCATTTACATTTACACTGCATGTATTAGTATCTAACAACCTAATTATGTATGTGTGTCCGTCCATTAATGTAAACTAGTTCCAAAAATAACATACTGACCGGAGGTAACTATTGTTTTAGTTAGTGAGAATATTGTTCTTCTGACATTGCTAATATTAAATCATTTTAAGATTGGTGTTTGGAATGATGTGTTAGTAGATGAACAACAACAACAAAAATACTAAAATGGTCTGAAATGTTATTTTGCGTGTAAATAATAAGTTACATGAAACAGTAACCGGACATTGTGAGTGTGGTACTTTTAACGTGCGATTGAAGTTACAGACGAATAAGAGCAGCATCATTATCATAGAATCGCACTTTATTAGCATTTTATTTCTTTCTTTAAATCCTTTTATATAACTTTCTTAAAATGCATTAGTTATCACATTCATTTTAGTATATTACTCTCTCCGTTTCATATTAGTTGTCGTTCTAAGCTTATGCACACAGATTAAGAAAACATTTAATTTTACATATTTTCAAAATAAAAACATTATTACCAATACACCTAACCATATATCAACCAATAGAAAAATAAGGTAAAAAATATTACCAATAAATTTTGCATTGAAAACCGAAAACGGTATTTATTTTGAAATAAAAAATCTACTCTAGAAAGACAAATAATTCGAAATGGAGGGAGTACTATTAGTTATTCCTCCTGATTTTTCCTTGGTTTCTAAAGTTTTTTTTTTAACTAGCCATAAAAATGTGTATACTCATTTGGTCAGCTTTGCCATAACGAAAGTAAACCATATTATGACTATACATTTGAACCTAACAAAATAGTTGAAGACTTGAACAAAAAGCTTTCAGATTTTTGAACAATAACAAACAAAATATCAACGTTTTCTACAAAATTGATCATTACTTTAGAAACCAAATAATTTCACTTCGGTCACGTTTTCTTTTTTGGGGGGTTTGTCCAAAAAAGAGAGGTGAAAAGGAAATCAGAGAAAAGTAGAAAAGAGAGTATTCCCGAGACAAAGCCAAAGTTGGAAACATCGCACCGGTTGTCTTATCATTCATTCATTGGGACTGCTACATGCAATCTCGATGTCTGTTTATACAGCTGCTCTACTCTTTTGTGTGTGTTTTTATTTTTTTTGCTTCCTCATTTCATCCAAGGAAGGAACATTTGAGTCATAATAATGAATTGTCTTATCGTTTGTTCTAAAACACTGTTTGTATTTTATTTTATTTTGGTCAACAAATTAATTGGTGTGACTAAATGCTCTGTTTATAACTTCTTACAATGAATATATAATACATATAAAACCGTACGGCGTATATTTAAAGGAGAAATACTCTACAATAGCTCTAAAAAAGTTTTTATCATAAAATAGCACACAAAGAAAAAAATAACTAAAATGTTTTATTAAAATAAATAAATATACACTAATATCTCTAGAGTTAACTAATACTCCCTCCGTTCCTAAATAAAAGATGTTTAGAAAAGTTTTTATGTTTCAATATGTAAGATGTTCTCATGTTTCTAGGTAACTTTAACTTTATCAAAAACTGTGTAACCAATCAAATTTAATAGTTCTATTTTTTAATTGATCTAATAATTTTTAGTTTATATTTGTATTGATATTTTTTAGATAAAGGATAACTTTCTTAATAAGTGTGTTTTGCTTAAAACATCTTATATTTAGGAACAAAGGGAGTATAAATTTACGATTTAGAGTTAAAGAGTAAGGTTTTAAGTTTAGAGTTTCAAATTTTTAAAAATAAAAATAAAATATTATTTTCTCAAAATAAAAAAGGTTAATTTGTTTTGTTTTTTTCTTGAGTGTTTTTTTGTGATAAAAACTTAAAACAATGCTATTTAAGAGAATTGTCCTATTTGAAGAAGATACAACAAATATTTTTTTAACAAAATAATCTACAGTATAGTTTCCATATAAACAACTAGATATACTATTCTATACATGTTGTCGAACCACTAATTGTGTAACTAGAAACATTAGCGTTGGTGATAACTCACTAACTTTATATTCTATTTGGTGTTTTATCAAAAGAAGCTGGAGAGGAAAGAATGGTAATTTCATGTGGACGCAAAATTTGTGTGAATGTAACTTGGGATTGTATCGTGTGTATGGATCACGTGGGAAAGCACTATACATTATGTAACCGTTAGGGTAACGGTTAGTAGGAGTAGTTGGACGCCCTTCATTATATGTGACTCATTCTTCTATATGTTATGACTTAAGGTGAAGAGTATATGTTAGGACCCTCACATCAATATTTAAGTTATTATCTTAAGTAATTTATAAAAGATAGATGCCCATTTACAACTAGATCTTTTGAGTTTTAAATCTCTGAATGATATATATGGACAAATCAAATTTTAGATATTGCTTTCAAAAAAAAATAATAATAAGATACATAGTTATCGATTTAAATAGCAAAAGGTTATTAGAATATGTACTTTGTTGACAACAAAAACTGAATTGGAAGATATTAAGATATTTATTCATCATATGTAATGTTCTATTGATTCTAGCTTGTGATTGTTAGCTGCGTTAAATTGCATTAGTAGCTTAAACTTAATTTCATATAATATATAAGCATAGAGCTGTCTTTCATCTGTGCCAAGTCAATCAATTGGAGTCAGTGTTTAATTTGGAATATACTACAACTCAGGAATAACAAGGGAGTTGCAGCAAGTCGCATGATCTATGAAAACATTATGACAAATATAAAACGAAAATGGCGCAATTTTCCTTCTGTTTATTTATTTTTAATGTATTGAATTGAGGCATATTAACAAATCCACGGCTATCTTTTCTTTTCACATTAAATATTTAATACTCCAAACGAAAACTTTTCTCTACTATGTTTATTCTCAAAGGTGTTTCTTTATTTTCTCTAATTTTTCTTCTTTTGCCTTTTGGTAAAATCTTCAAATAAGCTTTTGTGGTTGTACCCAAACCTTTTCGAAGTATCCCAGTTGCCATAAGATCTGCGGGACCTGATATATATATTATATTATATTATAAAGTAGCACTTTTGCAAACTTTGATGGAATATAAATCGTACACCTTATCATTTATATTTTTGAAGACTTACACCTGCTCTTGTACCACCTCGTCGGTCCATATTCAAGTTGTATGTTGGTAAAAATCCCAAGTGCAATAACCCAATATCATAAGAGACTTTTGAAAATTCTACATTTTTCTATCAGCATGTTTCTATAGCATATATTTAGCAACTAGATCAATTTAAGCCCGTAACTAAACAACCTCCTCTTAGTCAAAAAAAAAACTAAACAACCTCCTCATATTGGTACTGAGATATAGAGTTGATGAACCTCTTGCGATTTTCTCGTGATCTATATTAGTGTTTTATCTGGACCGATGGGTCCAATAATTAATTTATATAAACAACTGTAGTTGTGGGTTCTACTGCGTCGATAAAACATGAATAGAAGAGCCGAAGAAACAAGAAAAGCATCTAGAAGCAGGGAGCAGTTCAATTTATTCAGACGCAAGTTTTGGTGATCTTCCTACCTTGCAATCATAATTATTCCCTAAAGCTTTATTTCTTGCCTTTTCTAACGATAATGATTCCCTTTAGCTTAATCGTTCACTTTAATTAATCTTTAAGAATATACTATTAAGTTGATTTCACATTCCACCTTCATCTTCCTGCTTTTGGTTGGCAGGGAAAACAATTAAGAAAGAAAGCATCTTAACAACTATTATCTATAAATTGTAAAGGATTGATCGATTCACTACTAAGAAAGGAGGTTAATGTAGCTATTGAAAACATTCTCTATTTTGGACAAGCAAATTAATTGACTAAGAGTGAATTTTTGTACACTAGACGAAACAACAATGAAGTTGCTAACTCATTGTCACATAAAACAAAATGCTTTAAATGTAATTATTCATGGTTCCGATTTTATCCACCTATTTGGTTACAACAGTTGTATTAGATGTGAGCATTTCGGATATCAATTCAGTGCAAATATATCATGTATCAGGTAGTTTAGATAGCAGTCTAAATGATCTATTTACTATTTGACTCATTATCATTTTGGTTTGGTTCAACTAGTTTCAAGTTTGTTTTGGTTTATAGTAAAACTAAGAACCGAAAATATCCTGAAAAATTCAGTTCTTATTCGATTTTGGTTATTTCAGGTAATTCAGATTAAATATCATATATTTTTGGTAAAATATCAAATAATTATAATGATTCAGATTAAAATCTTGGATACTTCAAATTACTTTGAATAAAAATATCTAGATAGTTCGAATACTTTGTAATAATTTAGTTTCTTCGAATACTTTCAAATACTTTTAACAAATTTTTAAATTATAAATTTTTATTTATGTTATATGTATATATAACTAATATTTTTATTTATTTGAATATATGTTAAGTTCTCGATTTGGTTCAGTTATTTTAGATATATAAATATAAGAACTATTCAGATATTTGAGGATTCCAGTTTGATTTTAGTTTTGAGGATTTCGGTCTGGTTTTGATTTTTGGCCTATGCCTAAGTTGTGTTACGATTTTGTAAACTCTTTCGGATAAATAAGTCAAACTTTTAACGTAAAAAAAAACACAACTATTATCTATATGTTCAATTTCCATTTGAAGTTTTATAGTATTTGTTATGGTCCAATCTAGAGTCGACTTTTTTTCTCTTCTTTTGATTCATGTATATATAGTATAACCGCATGTGTCTTGTACAAACAACAAATTTAGCTTATACACGATTTGGAATAGTTTCATACAGAGGTTCCATCTTTCAAATATAGTGTTCCATTTTTCAAAGATATATATATGTACATGTAGATATGGACAAAATATAACAGTTGATTGGTGATGAAAGTGTACGGTAAAGAGTTTTTGGCTTGTAACGTTAGGAGAACAAGTCTAACCATAAGAGACTGGAACACATTGTGGTTCAATAGTGTGATTGTACTTCTGAAATTTTAAATAGTATATAGGATAAAAATAAATAAGATATATTTTTTCTTTGAACAACAAATAAATAAGATATCTTAAAATGCTTAAATGTATTTTTTTGTATCAAAGATTCAAGAGTACGCGAAAGTATTTTTTTGAGCATTTTTCATGTAAAACTTTATTTTTTTCTTTCAAAATACAGTAAAATAAAATATGAAATAAAAATATTATAACTCTGCTTCATTTGTAATTCTATAATAGACTATAATCAAATTAAAAATAATTTACTTTTTTATGGAGTAAATTTCATTGTACAATAGAAATGAAGTAGGATTGAGTATTTTTTATTTTATACTTTATTTTACTTTATTTGGGAGGAAAATTTGGAAACGTCCAAATGTATTGAAACAGTAAGAAAAAAAAAGACACGAACTAATTAAAGGTCACTACGTTACTTAAGTGGTCTAAGTTGGAGGCTTGGACCATCTACGAAAGTGGTAAGATTTACTTTAGATAACAAATAGTATAATATTGTAATTTCTTTAAAAAATAATCTCAAAGGGAAAGGTCATTGAGACAACGAAGCAGAAGATATTCATGCGATTGCGAAAAAATCATGACAATGATTTGAGAAAAACACGCAGCTCTTTCAAGTCCTCTCTTCAAACATGTCTCTTTATCTTTGGCCGTAACTTTTGACATTTAATGTAAGATAAAGATTCTACCTGAATCTTAAGATGAGAATTACAGGTACACCCTAACAGAACATATACTATGTGAGATTAAAGAGATGCTTAAGCCTTGGAGATTAACACAAGAATCATTGACTTGCACTACTACCCAACAAAACAATGAAGTTATATTATTATTGTTATGATAACAAAGGCATTTACTAAATATATGCTTAGGCTTGGCTTGACTTTAACCAAACAAATCATAAATGTTCTTCTAATGCTTCTCTTGGGTTTTCACCTATTCTGATACACTATCACTTTTTTTTCTCCCTACTATATATTATAAAATATATCTTCAACAATGTAGTCTCTTCCCTCTCCACATGATACATCTCAATTCATGAATCGCTGCTGCTGTAATCTTCTGATTCTCTGTCGTAATTGTTGGCTGCTGCATTATTAGCAGCAGGTACATCATCTTCATCATCATCTTCAGAGCTCTCACTCATTTCTGCGACATATTCTCTTTGGACTCGTTCAACCCCGACGACTTCTTCTTCTTCTACATCCTCCACTGCCTCATTTGCTTTACTATTCCAATCAAACCCCCACTTGTTTCTCTGACTATAATTCACAAACTGACCCTCATCATCATCATCCTCTGATTGAACTCCTTCACTGTTGTCACTTTCATCATCCACTTGCATCGGTGTTATCACTCTGTTAGGTGTTTCACTGGCCCATTCTTCGTCCATCTCTCTAGGAGTTTCACCTGCCCAATCTTCATCAATGCCTCTGAACGTTTGCTCTTCTTCTTCTTCCTCCTCATCTTCAACTTCTTCGCTTGTAGGCCTAACAATGTCAGCCATTCTACTGACTAAGCGGTAATTGTCCTCATCGTTCCTCTCTGGTCTTTTTCTAACCGTCCTCTTTCCTCTACCAGGGACTTGATGGTTCAACTCCACGCTCACTGAGTTCCTATTGACTGCAACATTGCTCCTACCAGCGACGAATCTGCTAGGACCCCCTTGCACTTTCTTCTTTTTCACCTTTCTGCTTGATCCAGATCCAAAGATTACTCGTCGTTTATTACTTTTTCTACCTGAGTTTGGAACAACCTCGTCTTGGTCTTCTTGCTCTTTGGGTCCTTTGCCTTTCAGAAGAGAGTTTCCAGGGAAAAAGCTCTGTATAGACCATAACAATAAGTTACCATATTGAGTAACAGAGAAACATTTTCACAATTATTAATAGAATCCAAACGGTCTAAAAGACTTACAATCTGCTCGTTCTCATCATCGGGGACTGGCTCAGGTTTCTCTGGCTTCACATAAACAATGGCTGCGTCAAGGTCTGAAAGTCTCAAAGCAACCGCGGAAACTGTCTTTGGTATCCATGGAAACACATCCACTGAGCCCGGATCATCAGCACCGGCAGCTCCCAAGAGCTCCTTTGCCGATAGAAAATTGGATGACAAAGAATCTTTCTTGATTGCATTCTCTAAATAAGTCAAGACCTGTCAAAAACAAGAAAAGGAAAATACCGAGTTTTGAAACAAAAATGTAATTTTAAAGTTGTATTTAAGAGAAAGACAAATACGATGATAGTACCTGCGAAAGCTCTTCAGGTGATGATGAAGCATTCAACCTAAACCCCCAATATTTTCTTTTCTCCTCTGTCCAAAATGATTCAAAAGCTTCATCCGGAATAGATGCCTGTAGTCAATAAATAAATGAAGTGGTGGTAAGATTCTCAAAAGTTGGTATCAAAGAACTGACTGTAGACTAAGAACTGACAAGAGCTTTACCTCAAGAAAAACAAGTAGTGCTTTGAGTAACCTGGCTCCAAAAGGAAGAGGAGATGCAGTCAAACCTGAATCTATTATCTTCCTCTCCGAATTATCAGCCATGTCTAATCTCTGGTGACAAGAAGTGCAGTGCGTATACTCAGATAAATAAGAAGCAACACAAACTTCACATGTAGCTAGTAGTTCACATCTTTTCTTCCCATATTTCCTAGCAGAAGAAGGCAGTGCACTGTACGACTCAGTCCACATCCATCTCTGGAAATCATGGAACCGTTTTAATAAATTCTCCTTCTCCTTGTCATTTCTCCCTAGCTCAACTCTAACAGAAGTTGAGACTCCCACTGAATCAGAACTAGATGGGCTCACAGAATCTGCAGGAGAATGATTCACAGCACAATTTTCCTTCAAGGAAGGGCTTCTCGCAAGGTTTATATTCTTACAAGCATTCTCTTTGAATGATCCCTCAATCTTCTGCAGCATTATGCGTAAATGGGACTCTCTGACCCCTCGCATATCCAGTGATGCAACCAGAGTGTCAAAAGCCTATGCAGAAGAAATTCACACAAGGCATGGTTAACAATCTCTATCTAAGCAACCAAAACCTTATAGATACAAACTGTTTAACTGCTAAAGTTGTTATTACCTCTGCTGAATCAATGAGGCGCCACTTGCTATCATGGAGCTCAACAAATAAAAGCCCCGAGCAAGGATCACTTTTAGATGCTGATGCAGCAAAATGCCAGTAACGATTGTAGCGTCGATCTTGTCCAAGCGGCAACGATCGGTATGGATACACCTCTTCTGCTTTGTGGCCTATGTACGATTTTAATTGCGAGCGTGATCTCTTTGAGGAGCAATTTTCTTGACTTATATTGCCCTCTTGGTTTACAAGACCTCTCTCGGTAGATGATTTATGAAGATCGTTTGAAACAACTTCCAGGGGCGGCTTCGTTTCATCTATAAGTTGAGAAGAGTCTCTGTTGAAACTATCCATCTCACGGGTAGAGTTTTGAATATCAAACTTAAGTACATCTCTCATGCAGCTATTATCTAATTGCGCTTCGGCCCACATTTGCTTTTTAAGAGAATTTGCTGCTTCCAGACGATCCTGCGAAAAGAAAATTCAACCAGAACAAAAATTACAGACTCAAAAGGTCAAGTTCTTCTCAGTCCAGAAAGCTTATAAAATGAAAACAAGACTTTACCTCAAGACTAGCTCTGATGGAATTTCCTTCATTGGCAATGCCGACTAAAGCAACAAGGGCCTCAAGTCGCTCTTCAACCCTTAGATGACAGTAATCCCCTTCTGCAAGACCTAGAATCCATGATTGACCCTGGTTACTATCTCCAACGACAGCATTCTTATTATCCACGGAGCAAAGCGCTGTATCTTTACGCTGCTCAGTATGACATTGTGGTATAATGCTCTTTATACTGCTTGTGGGTGGAGAAGAAACCCCCTTCTCAACCCCACTCTTCATATCTGCTTTAACATCAGAGAACATGATCTCACCTCCCTTTCCAGACAAACCGTTCGCTTCACCTAGGTCGGCATCTTTTGAGGCACTTGGTAGAGTGGCTAAGTCATCAACTTCAGGATCCTCATCAATATCACATTCAAAGTCTTCATCCTTTTCAAGATCATTCACATCTTCTGGACCAACAAAGCCATTTTCAAATGCCCTTATTTTCTTCCTGGCTTCTGCGAGTATTGCCTCTCCATCCGCAGGATCCTTCACATAAGGAGCTCGCACACAATACGTCGAAGGCGCTATTCTTTCGAAGAGCTTCACATCTCTTGTCAATGCAACAGAGATAGAAGCCTCTGGCGTCTTGCTTGTTCTCAGGTCCCTAAGTCCAGATTTCTTCAAGTGGAAATCATAAAACCAAGTAAAATATTTGTATTACGATGAAATTAACAGAACATATATAGATTATAGATATACCTGAATCTTGTCGGCAAGTTCTATTACTGTTAGTCCCTTGCTTCCCTCGAGAGAAAGAACATGAAAGGCAGCAAATTTGACAGTTCCAGGTGTCAACCGATGCCTCGACTTGCGCGGAGCCAGCAATCCTTTCTCCAGCATTGATGCAAAAGCACTTTCAGCTGCTGAACCACTGCGAAGAGTAGAAATGATATCTTCACAACCTTTAGCCTGTAAACACAAGCAAGCCAAAACAATGTTAAAAAAGATATTAAAACCACCAGCTGCTGAACCACTGCGAATAAGTACCTCATCCTTGTCACCAGTATGGGTCACACGGGAATTATTTTTCTTCAGCCTAGGCCCAAATCCACTAGAGAGTCCCAATTGTCGGAGTATTTCAGGCCATGTTAGTGGGTTCAAATGCTTTTTCCAACTACGAATGTCGAAGCCCCATGCATAAGCCTGAAGAAGAAGGAAGCATTAGGAAAGATGAAGCCACACTGAACCAACCCAAAAATAGAAAAGTATAATAGCATACAGAGAAAGAGAAAGTTACCCCTTCAACAATCTGCGGATGACCACCCTCAGGGTTGGCTGTAGTATATTGGTTATTTCCAATTCCACTGAAAGGCGTTCTTGCAACATCTTCAATATCTCGTATTATTGATCTCAGAAGAGTAATATGTATCTCCCCCAGCAACCTTGAGTCCTAAAATAGGATATACATATATGTATCATATATAGAGCAAGATCAACGGAATAAGGAAATAACTGTCGAACACGAGAAAACAAAGAAAGAATTACATAGTCATGCAAAGCCTGAATAAACTCATCCAGGGTAAAAGGCCATAGGTCAAGAACATCAGAAAATGATATTAGGAATCTCCAAACCTGAAAAGCAACTACAATGTTAGAAGTTCACAAAACGTGAAAAAACAATCCAACTGATTCCAAATTTGGTATTAATGTTCTCATCCAAAGTTATCCTGATGGTACTAATTTCAAGTGAGAGACAATATAGCGCAGGAGCAAAGATCAATAGAGCATACCATAAAAAGGTTTCCAACATTTTCCTCCGAATCCTTCCATGGAGAAATGGTAAACGGCATTTTCAGTTGCAAAGCCTTTGGTGGAAATGTGCTCAGAGAATCTGGAAAAGTAGAATTGCTATGATAAATTGCAAGATACAGAAAGAAGTTACAACACTAAAAAATAATTAACCTAATCGAGTAAGGTATAAGCAAATTACTTTGACCATCTTGATTTCGATAAGTAAATGGAGAAAGAACAATTTGTATGAGACAACAAACTATAAAGCTACTACCCAATCTAGAGAGCAAGTTTTTATAGCAAAATAATCAACTGAATTTTTCTTGGCAGTGTTCTAAGATGCTACAACCAATATAGCATATCTGTACAAGACCATAACATTTACTTTCAATAAATTGCAAATATAATTGAGAAGCTACAAATTGTTCATATTGTAAAGCGTACAGCCTAAGTAGACTAGCAGGGTTGCGATTACCAAATCCAATACTAGCTAATCAATTTTATAGTTTGGCAGAGATAGTATACCTCTATACAGTTCAAGGTTTTGTAATGTGTCATGATCCAGCTGTATAACCGAGGACAATCCTTTGCTACTAGCCGCCAAATCCATCAGCTCTAGCTGCTCATCTTCAATTAGATCCATAGCCTCTTTAGCAATTCTACGTGCAGTCGCCTTCTCCACGGCAATCTTGCGTCTTATAGCCTCTTTCTCCCGGCGAATCTCTTCTTTCTGCTTATTTTTCTCCGCCTTTAACATTCCAACAGAAAGATAAGTCTAGTTTTCTATACTCCTTGCCACAAAAGTTGCTCAAATAATAAAAGTTTATAGTTTGCAAAACTTACCCGTTCGTTTTCTCTCTGTAGAAACTTTTCTCTTCTTTCCATTTCACGTCGCTGTTCACGCTGTAATCTCTCCTCTTCTTTTATTCTTTCACGCATCAACCTCTCTTCTTCTTTACGCCTCTCACGCTCATACCTTTCCATCTCTTTTTTCATGCGTTCTTCATTCTGAGGAAACAAGCTTCAACTCATCAATATGTGTTACAAGGGATACAAATAAAAGACCTTTCTAGAACTGAAGAGAAATACCCTTTTCCTCTGAAGTTCTAGTTTCTCAAGATCTTTTTGTCCACTCCCTCTTCCGAGTCTACCATCGTTAATCTGTGAGAGTAAACAAAGAATAACAACATTACGATAAGAACACATCTTGTAAGCAAAACGGGATGAAATGAAAGTTGGCACAGGAAGCTACCTTTCCCTTCCTATGCACATCATTACTCATACGCACCCCGTCAGACAACAAATATGGATCTTCTGCTCGGAGGCTTGATGAGTCTCTCTCCAGCAAGAAGCTATCACCACGAGCTGATGCAAGAATGGGGCTAGGCATGTCTTGTTGAGATGTAGAACAGTTACGAGATGCATTTCCATAGGACTTTGGTAAAGGCCCATTCCCCTGCATAAACGATGAACTCCTAGGCCGTGAAATTTCATAGTCCACACCACGTGCATGACTTTCAGAGTACCGCCCATACATGTCAGGTGTAAAGGAAGACGGATCATTCAGAGATTGTTGCTCATGGAAAGAACTGGTGGCAGCTTGAGACTATAATCAACAAAAGCAAATAAGTTCAACAAAGTAGTTAAAATATGATTACATGTACGCACAAGAAAGAGAATACAATCAACAAAGCAAATTCAACTTCCGAACATTGATCAGAGAATAATAGACACCATGAGAGCAATTGGTCAGCCTATATGCAATGAGAACTCTTAAGAACTAGTCCTACCATGAAAAGGGTACATGAGTTTATCAACCTCTTTAATTTATCATGTAAAATATTTCAACTGATAGAAACAAAGACAAAAGACCCCTGAGCTTGGTGCTTCTGCATTATAACTCAGAAGAAAGAAAATAAATAGTAAGGAAACTAACTCTTCGAGGTCGGACATCATGTGGCTCATACATTTTGCTCTCATATGGATGAACTTGATGCGTCTGCATTCCTACAATAGTTTGTCCACGACCAGAAAAGAGAAAGAAAGTTAGAGAAGCAGAAACCCAAATGAGAACAAGCTAAGCAAAGAGAGACCAATGATAACGAATAGAGTATAACCAAACATATCACATCAACTGGGAATACTGACACTGACATTTTGATGGGTAAGCAGAAGAAAGTAATGTACCTATAGGTGTTCCAAAAGCACCAGGAGGCAAAGGATCAAACTCCATTCCAAGAATAGGTCCATCATCTCTCAATGGCTCGCCTAACTGAGCCTCAATGCAGGCAACAGCTCTACGAACCATCACAGACGACCGTGGCTCGTACCCTGCGTTCCCCATTGTCTCGTACTCAGCACGGGAGTTACTACTACCACTCGCAAAATCCCTTCTTGGCTCGGAGTAAGGGCTGCAACCAGAGCCAGAACCCGAACCAGATCCGGAATCCAGTTCAGGAACCGATCCAGCAGCCGGCAACTCATTAACCGAAGACAAAGCAGGAAGAGAAGCCGGTTGAACCGAGGTTGGTTTAGGCGGTTTCTTGACCTGACCATCCTTCTTGTCCTTTAACCTCCTGTGACAAAACCACATCTGTAACTGTCGATCTGACAAATCCAATTTCTCAGACAACTCAGCCCTCGTCGCCTCCGAGGGATACGTTTCCTCTGCTCAACAAACCAAAAGATGGAATCAAAAATTAGAAAAAGAAGCTAAAAGAGAATTGATGGAAGAGGAGGAGAGGAAACCTGCATAGACTTGCTCGAGGGTTTGGAGCTGAAAGGGAGTCTTCATCTGACGCTTAGGCTTGGGAGAGTCCTTGGAATTGGAATGATCAACCTTCTTCATCTTCTTCTTATCAGCAACGTTCCTGATCTGATGATCTTCTTCATCAGAACCCATCTCCATGGGAAGATTGAGAGAGAGCCGCAAAGAACAATCACCAAGAGAAGAAGAAGAACAACAAAAGCTAAAGCTAAAGCTAGGGCTTTCTTACAAAACAAATAACCCTTCCTGATCCCCTTTCGATTACTACTAACTAACCCCAAACATTATTGTAAAAAATATAAATAAAAAGAATATGTAAGAATGAACAATAATATTAGTAAAAACCAAAAGGGATAAACAACAACAAGGCTTGTACTCGTACCACTCATCTTAATTTCAACTTTCATCATATTTTTTTTTCCCTTTGTTCTAATTTAAATCTTTGTTTCTTATAAGAAAAAGGAGTTTTTTTTAAATAAAAGAAAGAAAGAAAAAAAAAGAGAGTAGAAACTCGAGGGATGATGCTACAGCGAATCGCGTGTGTTTCTTCTGCCGTTGATGTGTTTATGAAGCTCTTCATGATGCAATCTTCATCACACTCTTTCGGCTTTTTCCTTGTTTATTCTTTTTAAAAATTTAATTGTTTATAATTTTACTAATACAAGAGATTCTCTCTTCAAGGCTTTTTTTTATTACGGGCCTGGTCTTTGTGTTTTGTTTTTGTCTTTCAAATCCGCTCGCAGGTTGCAAGAACTTTTCTTCTCCAGTTTCTTGTCCACCACTTGCGTAGAACATAAACACCAAGCCGTCTGTAATTGTTGAGCTTACACTCCCTGCCGTCTTCAAGTGTTAAAAACTTCAAACACAATAAAACCCGGTTCAGTTCATACTTTCCCAAACCCGGTTCAGTTCATACTTTCCCAAACCCGGTTCAGTCCCGTCCCCTTGACTTTTTTTTTTCTCTGTAATCTGAATTCGACTCTGAGCTGCTGATACCGGGACAATCGGAACGCTGGAGCTCCGGGGAGATAAAATGGCGCTGCATTTAGCTGCTCTGCTTCTCTCCACCATCCTTTCACCAGTCTTTGTTTTCTCATCTGAAATCCAGCAGATGGGTTCTAACCAGCACTTGTTCAATGATCCCGACGCAGCTAAGCTCAGATTATCACAACTCGGTAAATAAAAAAGTTCTCTCTTTTCTTGTTAGTGATGCTGTCTGTTAAATTTTGTTTTTTTTTGCTAATTGTATTATTTTGCTTGCTGGCTCTGATCATCATGTAGAATCTGTTCTCGAGGTGACTACACAGAAGGTGGATGCTAAGACTATTTACTTGAAAGAGCGTGAGAAGTTGATCCAAGATGCTGAAACTCAAATCCTTGATTTGCACTCTGTTTCATACACTTTCGAGGTTGGTTTGTGGAAATGTAATGAGACACTAATTAAAGTATAATGTGTATACTTACTAATTTATAAAACCTTAGATTCATATCTTAGTGTGTTGCTACTCAGAATGATATTAGGTCTTTGTTTATATGTATAATCAGCTTCTTAGTTGAGATATATATAATGTGTCACTATAGTCGCATTGCTGACACTTACTACTTGATCTCAGAGCGACTTACCTTCGGTCCAAAAAAGGATAAGTGAGTTGGAAGAAGAGGTCTGGTCTGCTCAGCTACTATTTTTTTCCTTAAAATCAGCTGCTTCAACTCTATAAAGGTTAACAGGGTTGGCATTGCTAGGTTAAACTCCTATGGGCTGCCTTGAGAACAGCCAACTTCGAGCTTCACGTTTTAGAGGATAAGGCAAGAGATGCTGAGGGTCAAGTTAAGGCTACAGCTTTCCAAGTTCAACAGGTGTTTATTTAGCAAATGGAATTATGATTGATTCTAATATGGTTAACTGTATGTAAATGAGTTTTTCATATTGTTACTGTGACAAAGTGTTTAATACTTTCTAGATGACCGAAGTTGTTACGGAGCAGTGGATTCAAGTTCAGCATCTTGAGCAGGTCTTTTAAGTTCTTCTGCTTTTAAGTTTGTCGTTTCTTGCAGGTGAAAAATATATGAGTGGTGAGCAAAGTAGTGTATAGATTCAGTGCTTTTATTTGTTTTTGTTGCGTCTTTGAAGATGAAAGAATTCAATAACCGTAGGAATCACGTCCCTAGCAGATGCACTCTCTTGAAGGTAAAATCTGAATACAGTTCTCGGACTTCCATGATATTCGAAGAACAGAAGCTTGAACCTTTGTTAAGTCATCTCATTAGTTCTCTCTCATTTTCTTGTTTGTGTATATGTATTTAGCTCATGAGCGACATCCGCTGGGAGGTAAAGAATGCTTCTTTCTTTGTGCAATCGTGTCTCAAACAAGCCATGTCTCAGTTAAGAAGCCTATGGGCAGCTGTTACCAAATACCACCACCAGGTTTTGTTTGTTAAAAATCTTTACATTTCATCCTATCCATAATTTATGATTATGTATATCCACACTTTGCTTGGGTCTTTATAGTTGCAAGGCTTCATTAAGCATGAGATGGAAAGAAACGAGATCACAGCAGCTCTTGCAAACAGTGAAGTGGTGTTTTTTATGGTATGTGGGTTGTTTTTTTCATATCTGGTTTTAAGTTCATGTTTGATTAGTCTTATCCTTGAATAATCTGTAAAACAAATCTCCAGGCATCTGCAATGATTACTTTCCCGGTGTTTGGAGCATGGATCTTACTCTCTGCCTAGTTTTGTTCCTAGAAGACATCATCAACTCATGCGTCAGCCATATTCAGATTGGTTATGCTTTTGTTTATGGCTCAAAACATTGTCTAGTTTTAAGCTTTGAGATCTCTATGATTGATTGCATATGTGATCAAACTGTAATTGGGTTAATCTCTGGTTTAAACCAGTTAATTTGGGTTATTTTGCACGGTTTTCTCAAAGTTTACGAAGAAAGAAGAATATCGTATTTTTCAATCTAAAAAGAGACAACCAAATGATTGCAACTAAGTAGAGGTGTGATCTTGAGGATTAATGCTATATAGTCTCTTGTCCAGGACCGGCCAAATGATTTAGAGGCTATAAATAATTTAAGATGAATCTTAATTAACAAAAAAATTACAATTTAGGGACATGTGACATTTGTATAATCTAAACTATTAAAGGTGAAATACAATTTTGAAATAACCCTTATTTTACCACTATAATTATGCTTTCATGCCACTGATTTTAATACTCAGTTACAAACAAAATTATAGTTCCATTGTTAACCAAATTTAAATGTGATTCATAACCAATTATAGCCCAAATTTAAATGTGATTCATAACCAATTATAGTCCGGTTTAGTATTTTCTACACAATCCAATTATATCTATTGAAAGTTCAATTAAATGTTTTTGTACACCAATTGGTTTTGAAATACGTTCACAATTGGTTTATATTATTCATCGGTTTGGTGTTGTCAACATAATCAAATTCAACCTTACCAAAATTCAATTGACTACTTTTGTATACCAAAGTTTGTAAAACGTATTACAAAAAATCATTCTATTATATATCATGATTATTTGATCAGGTGTGCTTACTTTAATTTTAATAGATTAGATAACAATTTAAAACAACTAATAAAATGATGTATATAAACTATAAAATCATATTAAACATTTATCAAAAATTTGTAAGTGGTAAATATATATAAAATTAAAAAAGTTTGAATAATATAAAAGTTTAAAAAACACTCGCGCGAACGCGCGGATCATGTTCTAGTAACTCTTTAAATTTGGGGGCTAAAACATTGTTCTTGCAGAATATTAAGAAGATTTGCATGGTTGTTGACTTGTTGCTCATTGTAATTCTTGAGAATGCTGATTTTCACTAGTTATGATTGTTTCAACACTATTTTTAGATCTACAACAAGCTATAATTACTATCAATCTTCTCAAAATACACACTTATAGCCTCCATTTCTCTTGTGGTTTATTGGGGTTGGTTGTGATGACTAAGTACTGAAAAACAGTATTCTCTTCAATTTTAATATTGGAAAATTTCATAAAAATAATTCAACTATTTTTTATTAAGCTTTTTAATACTCAAACCTTTTTGTTACCCGGTTTAATATTTAAACTAATTATTTTGTTAATTTTAATACACTTACTTTTAAAATGTGTTCATTTTAATACACAAATTATGATCATTTTAATAGTAAGTTTCAAACAAGACTTAGAAACATCTCAAATTCAAAAAAAAAAATCAAATTTTTATTTTATCTTCTAAGAATAAAATTAACTAAATTTTGGATGATCTTAATTTTTATAATATTATTTTTAAAGTAATTCATTTATTTTAGTCATAATTAAGATTTTCTAAAAAAAAAAATATATAAACAATTTAGATATTTTACTCTTAAATTTAAAATAATTTTTAAAGATTTATTTTTGAGTTTTGGAGATTTTTAAAATTTTGTTTGAAATTTATTAATATCTTTGACTAAAATTAACATATTGTGGTATTCCTAAAATGAACACATCTTTAAAATTAGTGTATTAAAAGGAACAAAGTAATTAGTTTGATTATTAAACTGGATAACAAAAAAAATTGAGTATTAAAAAGCTTAACGAAATTTAGTTAGAGTATTTTTATGATTTTTTCATTCATATTTAAGTATATTTCAGTAGATTTGCTTTGGAGTCAATTCCAATTTTGCTCATTAACTCTCTTTTTTTGAGATACCAACAATTGGTAGTGAAGTTCTTTTAGTCAATTTCTCACTGCAGTTTTAAATCAGCTATCAGAAGTTAAAGACGGTTTACATATATGATAGGTTTAAGTTTTTGTTTGGTTTTGAAAATAAAAACAGATATAACTATTAAAGACAAATAATTGTTATAACTATTAAAGACAAAACAGATATAACAATTGTTATTTGTATAGAGATATAATAAAACGTTAAAACACCAGAACTATATAGTAATTTAAAGGACTAATTGAACACAATAGATAAATATAATTTAAATATAATTATTGTAGCATGGATAACAAGATCTTAGTATAACTTAAATTATAATATATCATTTTTTTTGAGAAATAATATATCATATGTTTTGAAGAGAAAAGATAAAGAGAGTTGCTTGATGCATGGTCCTACACGGCTCGACTACTCCCACCACACGACCTGTTTTGTCTGTCCCATTCCGTTAGTCACGCCACATAATCTCCACCTCCAACATTTTTTAGTCTTTGATTGATTAATTGCATTAAACTTGTTTTTTTATTTTCTTTTTTTTAATAGTTTTCTCACCTATTTGTTTTCTATGTTATTGCAGATCTTTCTTTTTTTCCCTATGTTATTGCAGATCTTCTTCTTTGTTTCCTTTTATTTACCCTTTTAATAATGAATACTTCTTTATTTTCATTGAAAATGGATAAAGGTTAGGGACACTTTATTCTTCTCAGTTATATACTTTTAGCTTTTTTGAGTGGTTTGTCCTTCAATAAGTCTGAATTCGAGAAATACCTGCTCTCTCACATTTTCTTATACTCATCTGCACAAATTAGTCAATACTGCTTGAAATTGTTTAATAACGTTTGTCTCTTTTCTCATTTTCCGTTGACAATTTATTTGTTTGTTTATACAGTTTCCTAGTATTTCCTATCATCTATCTAATTTCAATATTAGATTGCCGATAAATGTTGTATTATCTACTTACAACGAAACCTAACAATCCAGATAAAAATTGAAATTATATATGATTCTCTTTTAAAAGTTGCATATCTTAGAAGTGCATCTCTGGATGACAAAAGGATGGAAATGAAGAATTGTAGAGCCAAGAAACTAAGTCACACACCCAATATAGAGACTAGAGAGTATAGTGGCCTAGAGTCACATGATGTGTGCATTGGTGTCTCCATAGTGATCAGTGGGTTGCCCCAATCCCACTCACTTGCTCTCCCTCAATCCTCGCATTATTCCTCGGCCTCTCAATTTCTCCCGCGTTGCTTCCTTTTCTTTTATTATTTTTTCTTTCTCCTTTTCTTGATAAAGTAAAATCACCAAAAAACAAGCAAAGATGTGTTTTGCTTGATATATGAAAACAAAATTTGCAAATCTATACAATATAGTTCATTATTTCGATGAAAATGCCAAAATTTAGAAACCCTAAGCTCATTATTTTGATGCATCATTTGTCCTAAGTAAGGACCCATACTTACTTGTTGGTTTTAATTCTATTTTTGTCACTGGGTAAAAATATTTAAGGCAGTTAAGAAAACATAGACCTTTAGAATATGTCATACAAATCGAACATTTATTTTTACAAGTGTCGAAATAAAAAAAAAAAAAAAAATCCGTTTTTTACAATTTCTGCATCTTTTTTGACTTATTCTTACCACCTATCAAGAACAAATTCATATACTTCAGATGGAAATGCAAATCATGAAAATGTTAAATCAGACTAAACCATTAACTATTCTTGTTTTCTCGTTCTAGAAAGCAAGAATGATTATGACTACGTGATGATAAAATTACTGATGCATTTCAAATCAGCTTTATATAAATGTGGTTTTGTCTGACCATCCGAAATTTTAATCATATATAATTTTGGGTTTGCTTGAAGATGGGGAAAGTTGATGACACCTTTAAAAGACATAACTATAAAGTAATTTTACATAAGAGAGCATCTCTAGGTTGTCTAATGATCAACATGACACTATTATGTCGATTATATAAGGATGCTGAACTAGAGAGAAGAATGTTCATAAACAACACAAAATTATCTAGCTTTTCGATGTTTACTCAAAATACTGACAAAGATGTATTCCTTTTATCCTCTATGACTATAATTAAGAAATTAAACAATGTTGTTAGGAGTAACCATGTGGACTGGCCTAGTTAGTTGTCACGGACTGATTTCTTTCAGCAATCAGGATGTGCGGCTTTAATATCTTTCTATCTTTGTGGTTACTAAGTCATCTTTTCGAATAAAGTAGATCAGCATTTGGAAAGAGAGTGATACGTTTTTCTAGAAAGGCTGACTTAGTAACCATAAAGGTAGAAAAATATTAACACCGCACGTCCTGATTGCTGAAAGAAATCAGTCCGTAACATAGTGCACAAAGAAGTTGAGATAAAATAGTAATTTTGACAGTTTTGATGTTACATCTTATGCCAGTAAATTTGCTATTATTAATGATCTGTAGTATTTTTACATAGGAAATTTGAGTTTCATGAATCATAATATTCTCATGGTCTACGATTCATCATATAAATGGTAGTGACTTTAACACTTTGATTTTAATGAGTATTGGTGTCTGAGATTTTTAAAATACTGGTGAAATACTATTTGCATTAAGGAAAAATTATGAAGAATATGTGTTTAAAGTCAATAGATAAAGAGTTGATTGACTCATCTCTTTTATATGTTAATAAAAACACCAGTTTAAATGTGAGGTTCCTAGCAAATCATATTAGAGATGAAATTCAAAGAAGATGATAAGAGATAAAATTAAACAAAATTATGTTTTAATAAACTAGTAACCTTTCGGCAATTATATTAACAATATAAAACTGGATATTGATACCAACAAAACTAATATGAGGAGTTGAGTTTTGGTTATAACTCCTCAGCTACTAAGAAACAATGACATGGTGACATGGGTGGAGGCAAACAAAAAAGGACAAGAGGTCCATTGATTTGAATAAGCCTCCCAATCTAGTATCTACTCCTAGTCCATAATTGTCTTCAACAAAACTACCAAAATAAGATCCATGTTTTCATCTCAACGAAATTGGTCGACGTTTAAAACTAAGTGGTTGATTACATTATCTAAACTAATCTTATAGGTAAAAAAGCTGAGCTACCACTTTGAAAAAACATCTCATCCTACTGGACCCACAATCAACCATTATCATCTATCTAGTCCCCATTTGCACCTAACGACTTCAAATTAAAAAAAAAACACAAAAGTCCACAATTCTTAAAGAAAAAGAAAAAAGAGAAAAAAAACTCGAAGAGCATCTTTCTATATAAGCACACTAGCTCTCAATAAATCCACACTATCACACAGTCTCTTCTCTTCTCCCCATCACACTACACAACACATCATGGCTTTCTCCACTAGAAGCTCCCTCTTTGTCTGCTTCACAACACTTGTTCTTCTCTCCACTCAAATCAATGCAAGAGAGAGTTACTTCTTTGGCAAATTCCACCGAGAATCCCCCAAAGACCAAAACCCTAACAATGTCCTACCTCTCGAGACCAGCGAGAAAACCACAGTAGAAGAATCCTTCCCAAACAAGAAAGAACAAGAACATGATCCTACCTTTGTCCCCGAGTCAGAAAACGGTTATGGCTTGTATGGTCACGAGACCACCTACAACAACAACAACAAAGAAGAGTTCAACAACAACAACAACAACAAGTACGATGAAAAATTCAACGGTGAGACTTTCTCAACTCCAAGCTTGAGCGAGACCGAAGAGTCTTACAACAACTACGAGGAGAACTACCCAAAGAAGAGCAACAACCGTTACAACAATGAAGAGTTCAACAACAACAAGTACGATGAAAACTTCAAGGAAGAGTCGTTCTCCGAGAACAATGAAGACAACAAGAGAGGTATCTACAACTCCAACGCTTACGGAACGGAGTTAGAACGTGAAACACCGTACAAAGGGTACAGCCACAACTTGGAGAGACAAGGCATGAGTGACACAAGATTCATGGAGAAAGGTAACTACTACTACGACCTTTACAACGATAGAAACCACGGCCATTTCTACCGGAAACCTCATCAGAAAAGCCCTGCCGGTTACTATTCTACTCAGGCGACCGAGAATAGCTACGACCAGTCGTACAACAACTACAACAACGAGGAGGAGAAGAGCTTCAAGGATCAGTACCACTCCGAGTGGGAGAACAAACAGCCTGGAGAGTTTGTTGAGGAGCAAGAAGATCAGTTCAAGCCTTAGATGTTTGATTTCCTCTCAAGATCATTACACTCTTTAAAGTATTTTCTTTTTATTTCAACTAAGTTTATTTTACTTCTGGTTGATTAGTCAAACTAAGTCGTGTTATCATTGCAAGTGAATGGGTTTGCTTTTTATGGGATTTTGAACTTTGATGTTTGCGTTTGCATATAATATCCGAAGAAAGGAAAGATAGTATAATATATGGTGTTACTTAATGTTATTTTATTATGTTTAATCACTACTTTTTTGTTACTTTTTTACAAAAAGTTGATTAAAGGACTATGAATGCATAATTTAAAAGGGACAAAACGTGACTGCTTTTCATGATTTATAATGGGGGGACATGAAGATGCCCATTCCCTTTGCAAAACAATACAGTAATAATTACTTGCACACCCACCCAATCCAATATTTAGTTTCATGAATACAGTAAACATACAGCAGATTAAATGTAGATGCCACAAAAGTCGAATGTGCTTCTGAATGTTAGTTGAGATGGTACATCAACAGTTAATCAAACGATATTAGTTACTGGTCCTAAGGGTGTAAATGTGTAATCGCAAATCATATACTATTATTACATTCGTCCTTTTCTCTACATAACTCAGCTTTAACTGGATATTGCCTTTTCTTATTTGTGTACTTTTATTGCATTCCTCGTCCTTTTTACTACATAACTCAGCTTTAACTGCATGTTGTTGTTTTTCTTATTTTTGAACGAAAATGTGAATACGCCGTTACAAACTAAACAAGTAGTCCTTAAATATAGAATACGATTTGGGTTAGTGGTGATATAGAGTGGAAAAGACAACAGAAACGCCGTGACAAGTAAAAGACAAAGACCATTCAAAGGCACTTAGCAACGAGAATCCACCTCTTGACGAGGAAAAAGAAGACTCCCAACGTCCCAATTCCGTTAATCACGGCTAACATAAAGGACAAAGTTAGTTCCCCTTTTCCTTTTCTCAATTTAATTAGTTATTCTAATAAATTTTGAAAATATATTAGTTGATTCTTTTTACCTATCAAGATAAATATGTATGTTTAGTTTATAAATCCAATGATATTGTATACCATATAATAAGTTGTCATTCTATATGTTTTCGTCTACAAGACTATAACTAGTTCTTTCTATGAATTTACTCAACTAATTTTTTTAAATTAATTATGATATTAATTTGTATTGGAATTATTGCATTGGTTTCTACTGTCTACATTAAAAATGAGTAATAGTTTTAAAAAACTAACTAATATAGTGATATATGTCATTTTGTGCTAATGGTTTTCTGTTAAATTGCTTGAGAAAAAAAAGGAATACATATCCCAACCTTCACACAATTTTTTTACGAGAATGAAAATTCTTGAGATAAGGCTCTTTGTGGGATGTAAGAGATACCATAGGTGAATTCTAGATTTGGAGAAAACTTTTTTTAAAACTACCATTCACAGCACAATTATTCTCATGGAATTACATAATAGCCAATCAGTGATGTTTTGGTTTCCTAGTTTACTTTCTAAAGAAGGTTATAATTAGATGTTAAGAGGTTTTAGACATGCAGAGAAACTGGGACTCAGAATGGCGACTGCAATTCTTTAGAGATAGAAGGTTCCAATATCTGATTTGCATAGTCGATGTATGTAGAGGTAGAAGGTTCCAGCATTTTCATCCTTTAATACTTGAGACCAAATTCGAATTCACAGGGGAAAAAAATGTGGAGAAAAACAGTCTGGTTTTTGCAAGGGGTTCATAGATTTGTATGATAACTTGGCTATCGTTATAGGACATGCTTGCAATGGGAGCTGGTACTCATAGTTGGGGGAACATCTAAATTTGTTTGTTCTGTGGTGAGAGATGAAACCACATTGCATCCACGCGCAAGTATGAATTTCCAAATTTTGTACTATCACTTTTAAATCTACCTGACCACAAACATGTCCCACCCTGAGTAGGTATGGTAAGAAAAAAATGCATTCAACCACTAGGCCATGGCTCTAAGGCTCTTTACTCAGCAACAATATTGGGACTGGTCTATCTTCTTCTTTGGCCAAACCAAAGGAAACATAAGTCAGCAGTTTCATAATCAGAGTTAGAGCTACACAAACAAGTATTACTACTAAATGTTAAAAAAAAAAAAAAAAATACTTGGGCAATTCCAATATAGAATGATGCATTTACATAAACATATAAATAAATATTTTCACATGCAACCACAAAAACATCTGATGAGATCACCTCAAAGCTAATCACAAACTGAAACCTGCAAAAATACAACATGACACACTAACTTGTGTTTCCCTCCCTGTCCTTGGAAACTGAATGAATCTCTCAGAACAGCGAATCTTCCGAGAGAATAGTGAGCAGAGAGTACTTGGCTTTGATTGAGATCTTGCCTGCCTCTAAACAAAGCTTAGCACCAGTCACAACCCAATATCCAGGTGGTACTTCCGGACCTCTCAACACCTCCTTCGTGTCAATAAGACTCAGTAGCTTCGGTTTCACAGGTGATGATGGCCCTTTAGGATAAACCGCCGAGTTTATGTCGATCTTAGTCACTGGCTTCGCTGTTATCGCGGTTGGTCCTAACCCCCCGCTTAGTCTTGTACTAATCATCGAGAAAATACCAGATTTACGTGAGTCGGATGAGAGATTATCCCAGACATATCTACGTATATTAGCTGAAGCAACTTGTGAGAAACCGAGCCTCAGAAACAGAACTTTCCTCATCCCAATACCTTTGACTTCTAACCAGGCTTTGGTGACAATAGAGGCTGCCTCTTCAGACCGTGCTCCGTTGTACTCAACCGGGAAGGTGCAGACATGCGAGAATATTCCCCATTTCACAGCTTCATAGTATCCTTTTTCTGATGGTTCATCAATGGGTTCGTAAGTGTCGTCGTGTGAGAGGTGGAGACTTGGAGGACACGCAGAGAGGTGCTGTAAATGGATTGCTAGATGATCTCCTTTCTTCCCCTCCATGAATAAACGTACTCCCGTTACTGGTCGCTCACCAGAATCAACCTATATAACAGTTTTTAAAAATTTAAAATTAAAATTAAGTTAAAAAGTTCTATTTATATACAAGAATATGAAGAACACATGTACGTACGTACGTACCTTTGATGTGCTGACATATAGTTTTGGACCCATCAAAGAGAACTGAAGTGAAGGGGAACTTTGTTTTCTGCAGCGTAGTCCAAGAGGGAGATCTCCATACACCGGAGCCCATTGGCGTGGAAGTTGAAACTCAAGAAACTGATGCAACTCTTCCATCGGTGGCTTATCTATAACATTATTTTTACAAACTTGAAAATAAGCTATTGAGTAACAATTATACCAAAGCCAAAAACACCAAAATTCTCACATCTAAGATATAAGTTCATTGCATGAGTAAGAAATCCTGTTCCTGGGAGACCATTCAAGAGTGAAGTTATGGGAACAAAGCACATAGATATGGCATTGGGCGATTGTGATATGGTTGAGAGCCAACGATCATGACTTTGTCCCATATCAATACCTCCACTTCTTACACAAATGCTCACCATATCCTGGAGATGCAACTTTTTAGGTTTAAGTCCAAACCACCAAGCGAAAATCACTGCATTCATTAGTGGTGAAAAAGAATCTGACCTCGTTCTTGGAGTGCATGATAAAAGGACGACTAAGAGAGGAACCAATCTGTGAATGCAACCCCAACTGGATAAGACTCTCCTCCTACAGACCCATCAAAACATTAAGAGAATGCAAATGGAAAGTGACAACTTCTTAAGACTGTTTACCTCTGGGTTAGAGATACTTTGAGCAGAAAACCTTTTGTTACCCAATTGCTTCAACTGGTTCTGGACTTGATCAGGATCATGAGTGGAGTTACGGAGCTGCTTCATGTAAATAACATCTTTGCCTCCCATAGTAACTCCAGCAACTATATGAGTACCATACTTCTCAATGAACCTGAAACAAATAAACATCAAGGAAAAAAAAAACTCAAATCTTTAACTCAAGTATTATTTCTATTTTAAGGTCATTAATTCATACATACCCAGCAAGTGCAGAAGAGTCCCAAGAAGAAGGAACCTCAAGCTTGACTTCATCACGCAGTGTCAACTGCGACTCCCTAACGAGGGCTACACTGAACAAGCTAATAAACCATCCATCATAAGCAAGCGTCTTCACAGAGCTCGCATCTTTTTGCCAACCTTGTCTTAACTCGAACATCGCATTAAACATCCCCGATGGAATCTTTCCCAACAGAGACATATCTTGATTGAATTTCTCCGACATCTAACACAGCCGACAAAAAAAATATTATTACTCTCATTTCAAAATGATGCATATATTTTTTTTTTTTTAAATTGTTAAAAACATACTTTTTATATTTCTAATACATTTTTATTAGATAGTAATCAATTTGTTTCTTATTAAGTGTCATTCTAATTTTTCCTTATTATACAAAAGTGTTACTTTAAGTTCTAACGCAAATTTTATTTACTTTTTCTTTAAAATTAATTGCAAAGTGCATTAATCTTATAAATAATTTTATATATCTCAAATACTATTGGTCAAACATGTATAATTAATAGAAACTTAATTACATTTCATTCACTTTCTTAATAGTAAATATAAATTTTGAAATAATTAATTGTGTTATCTTTGATTGGGATAAAATTAGTGAAAAATTGTTAAATACAAAAAAGAAATATATATTGAAACCAAAATTTAATAAATTTCTTAATATATGTGAAAGAGTATTAATTAAAGGTAAATAACGTGTGAAAGAAGTAAAAGAAGGGAAACCTGGTTAAAAGAGAGCAAATCGGAGCGGAGACGAGTGCGTTCACCTTTATCGCACTTAATGGAGCAGGAGACGTTGTTGACAACGACCCCTCCTGGGAAAACGAGGTCTCTGTTCCCTCTGGGATCGAGTTTGAGAAGGCTCGATCCGTCGGTTGTGGATTTACAAGCGGTGAGACGGATATCGGAGGTGAGATCGTAGCCTAATCCGATCGCCGATACTGCTTTCTCGGCGGCGGATTGAGCGTCCAGGCGTGAGTTATTGAAAGCCATCGATTTTGGATTGTAGAGAGAGAGAAGAGAAGAGAAGAGAGAGAGAAGAAAATTTCAAAAGATTGTGGAGAGAGTGTTAAAGAAGAGACATAGAGAGGGGTCAACGCTTTTAGCGAAAGGAAGGTTTAAGTTAACACGCCATTACTTTGACTTATGGGTGTTTCAATCTCGGTTCGGTTTATAAGTGTTAAAATCCGAATAATTTTAAGAGAATGTTTCTTTTTTCCTTTGACTTTTCCCCCTTTTTTTTATAATTAAGATTAGATGTACAACGTGGATGATTTGTTTCAACAAATCGCTAGGTGGTAACCAGGCGTTTTATAGGAAATTAGTAACTAGGCGGATTATTCGAAGCTTAGGTGAGGTCTAAGCGTTAACGAATCATTGACTTATTTATATATATCTTACATTTATATAAGATATTTTAGTTTTTGAGTTTAATTACAAAATTATTGTGATGGATTATCAAAATTATATATACAAAATTAAAAAAATAAACAAATTGTAGATTTATACTAATATTATTACTTAATTTAACATATTTAGACTAATTTATATTGATTGAAACTAATTTTAACCGATTTAAAACAGTTTAAACCTACTTAAATTGTGTAAATCGGTATAAATCGGATTTTAGGAAAATCGTTTCGGATGGGACCGAGTTGCTGCCTAGGCGGACGCCTAGACCGAATTTTAGAATCTTGTTTTGTTGTAAGGATTAGTCTTGTAAGTTTTTTTATTATTATTTTCCTACAGAAATATTAGTTTTTTTTTTATATTCCTACAGAAATATTATTTTCTACAATTTACTAAATAAAACTTTAAATAATAAGATATTTATAACCATTTCTTAGGGAAAATTGTCAAACCAACTTAAAACTTGAATTCAAATGCAAAAGTGTACCCAAACATCAATCAAATGCAAAAGTAACCTAAAAAGGTAGTAAAATTACAACAGACCCTTTATGACCAAAAAAAAACCCATATGCGTTTATACCTTTATAGTCTATTTAAGTCTTCCGTCTTTTTAAGTCTTCTGTGATTTTGTAAGTCTTCTAAGAAGACTTACATGTAAGTTTTCTCGTTTGGTAAATCTTAAAAATAATTTATAAATTATATAAAAAATATTTTTATGGGGGAAAAATCTAAATCATGTAATAATAAATATTTGTAAATAATATAAATTAAAATCTAGTAAAATTGAATTGTTCTCAACATAGATGAGTGAATGTATGATCTTATGATATTCTTTGGTCTAGGGTTTGGAAACATATGTCATAGTATTGTATGTATCTTTAGGGTTAGATTTTGGAAGCTTAACCATTTTTTTTGAAAAATCATTTTTTACATATATTTGTTTAGTTTTGTGTATATTAAATAGTTTTGGAGTAGATTTTAAGTTTAGTGAAATGTTTATTGATATTTAGTTTGTTATTTACTTTAAGGTATATTTGTTTAGTTTTTTACATATAATAGTAATTTCAAGGGGTAGAAGACTTTCAGAGAAGTCTTCTGAGACTTCCCTGAAAGTCTTTTGTCTTCTCAGAAGACTTCCCTGAAAGTCTTCTGTCTTCTCAGAAGACTTCCCAGAAATTCTTCTGTCTTCTCAGAAGGCTTCCCTGGAAGTCTTCTGAATCGAAAATATTTAACCTAATTACAATTTTTGTCTCCCCCTATATAAAGAAAATTTACACATTCTCTCTCTTCCTCTCAAATTGCTGCAAGAAAATGTAATGTTTCTCACTCTAAAACTCTCAAACCTCTCTCTAATCTCTTTTAACTTGAAAATACCAAATTTTATATCAATTTCTCATTTTTATCTCATGCTTTCTCACTGATTTATCTTTTTTTTACAAGTTTTTATTATATTGTTCTCATCTTCTACTCTTTGGATTTGCAGGTTTTCACATCTGGAAGACTTTCTGATTTTCTTTTGACGAAATCTTCTCCCATGTCTCCTCTTTCATAACATATTTGAGTATTTTAGTAAGTTTTCATGTCTGATTTACATCATTTGTAACTTCTTATTGCTTAAAGCTCTTACCTTTTTCCCAAACTAAAACTCTCTAACCTCTTTCTAATATTTTTGAACTTGAAAAACAACAAACTTTATATAAATTTCTTATTTTTATCTCATGTCTTTTCACTAATTTATCATGTTTTGCAAATTTTTTGGTTCTCATCTTCTACTCCTTTAAAGGTATATATATATATATATGATGGATATGTATTTTTTTATATTCTATAAAGGTAGATATATCTCATATTCTACTCTTTTTCTTTGTTTTGAGGATATTTAAATATTTTTGGATATGCAGGTTTTTCAGATCTGTGTCAGATTTTAGAAGATTTTTGAGAAGACTTTTGAGAAGACTTTGTTCTCTGTGGGAACACTTCCAAAAAGTCTTCCAGTGCATTATATGTTAGAAGACTTTCTGAAAGTTTTCTAACATAATGTACAAGAAGACTTTCTGAAAGTCTTCTAACATAATGTAAAAGAAGACTTTCTGAAGTCTTCTAACATAATGTACATGTGTAATAATTTTGTTTATGATTTATTTTATGATTTGTATATGTAATCTTTTATTTGTGGATTGTTTTATAAATTTGAAGAGATGTCAATGAAATTTTTTTGGTAAATATGTTCATGTCTACAACATTATCTTGCAAAAAAAAAAGATAAATATGTTCAATGAAATTTTTTTGGTAAATATGTTCATATCTACAACATAATGTCTACAACATAATCTAACACTTATAACATAACACAACAATACAAAACTTAGTTAAATTTACTAAAATTAAAAGAATTTTTTTTTAAAGAAAATTTAATCAAATTCACAAAATATAAACTTTCACTTGAAGTTTTCTGAAAATTTTCGGAAGAATTTTTTTAAAAAAATATTAAAATCTTCTATAAGTTTTTGGAAAATCTTCTAGCATATAATGTAATAGAAGACTTTATGGAAGCTTCTAGCATATAATGTACTAGAAGACTTTTATGTAAGTCTTCCCTGAGAAGACTTCCACGAAAGTATTCTTCTGGTAGAAGACTTCTAGGAAGTCTTCCGGAAAGGTCATTTTTTGCAATTATAAATTTAGAAAGGAAGACTTCCAGAGAAGACTTTCATGTAAGTCTTCTCGAGAAAAATGAGAAGACTTCCATGTAAGTCTTCTCGAAAAATAGGTTAGTTTTGCAATTGACCAAATTGTGTCAGAAATTTGACTTTCTGTAGAAGACTTCGAGGAAGTCTTCTCGACAGAGGACTTCCGACAGACGACCAAAATTACAAAAAAATAAAGCTAGAAGACTTACAGGGAAGTCTTCTGCTAGAAGATTTACAGGGAAGTCTTCTGCTAGAAGATTTACAGGGAAGTCTTCTGCTAGAAGACTTACAGGGAAGTCTTCTGCTAGAAGACTTCCTAGAAGACTTCCATGTAAGTCTTCTCGGTGCAGAAGACTTTCAGTTTAGTCTTCTCCACGAACCAGATCTGAAAAAAATAAAAATTCTTCTTAAATTTGGTGAGATTCATGTTTAACTTCTCCAAGTACATATCATTTCTTAGTGAAAGTTACATACTTGTTCTTGACCAAGAATCTTGAACTTTAGTAACATTAATAAGTTTATAAATTTTAAAATCAAAAAGTTGGGATTTTGGGAAGGAATAAGAGAGAAAGTGAAAGGAAAATAGTTTGTGTGTGTAAGAAATAAGAATATAAAGATGTAGATGTTGATTTTAGAAGCATTAAAAGCTTCAAATTGGTTGTTCATGGTGGTTGGTGTATTGAAGTCAATGACAATATTGTAAATACTTGATGAAGATGAGGATGATATGGTAATACAATCATTTTCAAAAAAAAAAGTAATGGCATTTTCGTGAATTATCCAAACTTCTAGGGTGAAAAGAGAAAGTGAAAGTTTCAAAAAAAACATGGATTGGTTTTGCAATTGACTTCAAGTTTTGAGTCACTTTTGAAAAAATCCCCATTTCTTAACCATACGGAATGGTCTACTGGTACACAAACTACAAAGAGATCCCAGTTCAAAACAACCTCACGACACTAAACATGTGTAGCCACGCGGACATGAAATCATGCTTTTGACATCATTTGAATACTCATGGTGAGAATTTATATGTAGCTTGTATCATCCATTTGAGAATTAGTTTAGATCTCTCCGTGGATTTGAACTACCTTGCTTTTATATAGCTTTATAAATGAATTAAAATTTAATTGATAATTTTATAGTTATAGATAGAAATGTATGGTAACGATATTTGATACATTTCAATCAATTACCTACAATATAAAACTAATCAGTATATATATATATATATATGTATATATATGTTTTAAAATCAGATTTTTAGATTTCTTTGTATAACTATATTTTATTTGTTAAATAAAAAACTAAAATAAAATATGAACAAAAAATATTAAAAATTTATTATTCATTTAATATGCCTAAAATGGTATTTATAATCGAATGAACAAAGATAATAAATTAAAATATAACATTTTCAAAACAAATAATAGAGCATCACAAATATTATTTTTTAGCACGAAGAGATTTTTTCTCTCCTCTTTCTCCCCCATCCTCCTTTTTTCACCGCCTCTCTCTTCTCTCTGTTCCGATGACCTGTGGTGCTTTACTAGCCGTCAGTGGCCGCTTCTCATGTATCTTTCTAGCCGTTTTTTATGTTGGCAATCAGTTCCTTTTCCTCCTCTTTACATTGTGGATTTTCACATTGCGGCCAGATTTGGTGGATATAAACGGTTGTTGGATGGGTATTCAGCTTCTCTAAAGTGTTGGTGAGGTTGTTGTTGGTCGTTCTCTCTCATGAAGCACCAATATAGCGACACATCTGATTCAACTTTGGATAGATCTATTTCAGATCAGCTGTGGAAGGTTTGCTGACTAAGTTAAGCGTTGCTGCCTTTTCTTTCGGGTGCCTCCTATGATCTCCTCCTATGCTCTATGTTGGTTGCTTTCATGGAATTTCTGGTCAAAATTCTACGATATATGATGTAAGAGGTGAATATATGCTTTTGTTGGGGACTTCTAATTATGATTTGAGTCTTATAGAGGCGTAGTGTATGTGAGCCACATGTTGTTTGGAGTATTCAGCTCATATGTTCTTTATAGTTTTTAAAAGAGTACATCTGATGTGTATTCTTCTTTTACCGTGATCTGAAACTGGATTCTTTTGAGTGTATGCATGTTTGGAGGGACGAGAGTCGAATGCTTAAAACCTATGCTTGCATCAGTTGCCCTCGCTCCGTGCTTCACTGTTGGTTTCTCTTTCTCGGTTTAAGACTATCAGAAAATTGTCTTTTCTCTTCTAGTGTTGTATGGTGTCTAGAATGGATTATAGTTGGACTAGGGTTTTGTCAACTTTATTTCGCTTCTAACCTTTTTTGGAGTCACCTTATGGATAGTCCTTGGATTCCAGGATTAGTTTCCGGCTCGAGAATAATCTATTGGAATTAAAATGTCGATTTAGTCTTAATCTTAGTGATTAGGTTAAATTTTATTGTCTGAATATAACTACGCTAAGCATGAGTCGGACGGTGAGCATGGACCTAGCAATTTAATCAAAAATCGGAAATAATCTGGCATTAGTTTTAAATATATTTTAAAAATGTACTGGTATATATATGTATATTAACTAATATATAGGAAAGAAAGCAATAAATTACATTACCTTAAACAGTAGATAATTAAATCTATCATGCTGCGAGTTCGGGTGTTGAAAAATGCATTTTATTTTTATTTTTCTTTTAATGAATGGTATTTTTATAATTTTATCCTAACCTTCCTATGTTTTAAGTTTTTTTGCAACTTGATTCCATAGCCGCCTTTTATTATAATCGCTAAATCCATCATTTTTGGTCGTTTTTCTTGTTTTATGTCATAAACTTGTATATATTTCATTTCCCTTCGATTCATTGTATCTCATTGTGTCATCATCTTCTCAATGAATATTCATATACTTAACAAAACATTATTTTTAGCACGTATAGATGCTGCAGTCCTTGCGAAATGAAATGTATATGGTGTGCACGACCAAACTGAATGAAAAACGCCGCTTGTTCTTTAAGAATGACCCAGCAGAATAAGAGCCTAGGCATACTCCTGGTTTCCTCGGACATATTATAATAAATAGGTCAAATGTTCTGAGGGAATTTGATGTAAACTTGCAGTAACATGACACTTGCTTTGGGAGACTTTTCTAATAGTGCAATGCTGTGAGGCAGGGGCGTTACATCACCGATTTAATGCTTTATTTCTGTGTAAAATATTGCCATAAGTACGTTGATTTTGTTCGATTGGGTGTCAACCACACCATTATTGGTACATACAGAAAATTACAACTTTTGCCAATTGTCCGTCACACATGTTACTGTGTATGATGGAAACGGTAACGACGTTAGACGAGATATTAGGTTTTGACATATTATTATATAATAACATGCAGCTAATGGCTTTTTGTCAAAATAACTTATAGACTTATTACTTATAGTTAATGCATATATCAAAAAAATTCTATATATATCTTTCTTCCACGTATTTTCACTTTTCTTTACATAGGATTTACTCTCTTTTTATGATATGGTTGCTAAAATTTTACTAAACGTACTTTAAAATAGTTTTAAAATTTAGAAAATAATTTAATATTACAGAAATGTGATTTTAAATATGGTAGAGTGAGCAAACAGTCCCAGGCACAATTGCTAGAAAACCTTATTCTCTTGATTTTTACTGTGCAACTCTAGATTGTTGTGTTCCTCATTTGCTTGTTCTGATAGTTGAGAAGGAGAACCCTAATCTTTTTTATTGGTTGTTTGATGAAAATATATATTTTGAACTAACCAGAATGCTTAATAAGTGATGATTTGGGAAGGGGGGAAACCACCAGTCCGAGTGATCTTTGAATTACGTACATATACGATTATTTGAATAATTTAGTAAGACATGTAATTTTGTTGGGGTTTGTCTCTCTTCCATCCATTTTTTATAGGAATGATTCTTGAGAACAACTATTACTCATCATTTTAAGGACATGTTCTTAAGATTATTACACATACATGGTTTGTCTAGAGTAAACAAACTGTGTGTATATATGAATATATATTCTTTTTTTTCTTTTTAAATCAAACTGTGTATATATATATGATATATCTACTACAAAACAGAAACGAATACGATATTCATATGCAATAAGTATACATGCCTTATCACTACCTTATTTATATATCACCCATATGTATCAAAAGCTTTACCCGGGAGTAGCAAAGTTGAAGAACATACATATCCAACACAAGTTACAACTTCCGGGTTCATTATGGCTTCTTATGTGTCTGTTTCGGGCCTAAACTGCCATGTGGAACTGGACTGGGATAAGAAAAACCTCCTCCGTAATCTGGGCTAGGGTTCCAAAACCCGTAATCGCCATATAACTTTGGCAAAAAGCTAGTGGAGTTCACCTTACAGGAAGATTCCAAATCTTGAGATAGAGACTTGTTAGTAGACTAGATATAGTGGGTTTTGCCATGACGGTGGGGATGATGACAATAGCGAGAGTAATTATGAGAAACATAGACATGCTAGAAACTTGAGGGCCATCATCGACTCTTAGAGCATCTTTATCCCCATGAAAAAATGGGTCTCTTAGGCAAAAAGCACACATGGGGCCCACAGAAAAATAAGAAACGTGTACAATTGTTGCTAAAGAAGAAACGTATGTAAGGGGTTGTTTGTACTATTCGCGGGCCCTACCGACACGTGGCGGCCCGCGAATGATGCATTTTTAATTTTTTTTTTTTCAAACGAAAAGTTAAAAAAAAATAATTAAGAAACTCTTTATGAGTTTGTGGGATAAAGATGGCCTTAGGGCATGATTATTCGGGTCTCTTAAGGGGGTCCTTTGCACTGTTCGCAGGCCCCACTAATATGTGGGGCCCGTGAACAGTGCAAGAGATAGTTCTTAAAACTCTTAAATAAGAACCATCTCTTACACTGTTCGCGGACCCCATTAACACGTGTCGGTCGGCGATTGATTAATTATTTTTGAAAAAAAAAATAAAAAAATAAATAAGAAACCCTTTTTGGGGTCTCTAAGATAATCATGCTGTTAGGATGTGCATGATGTTCCTGCCTTTTCTGAGCTATTTAAAACCAGATTGGATAGCAGATTACAGCCCATGTCTTCTTTTATTATTCACTCTTTATAATCATGCAGTTAACTTGTTTTGTATCAAAGATATAATGTAATGAAGAGAGGGCTTTTGAGGAGTCAGTAGCTGGTTTTGGTTATCACGTCGTATGAATGGAAAAGATCACGAGGTTTGCATGTACGTTGTTGTTTATACTTTATGCACTTGGAAATGCAATCGCGTCGGTTATTTAACTCTTCGTATGGATTCTTTTGAGGTAAATAATACTAATAGAGCAAGGCCAAGTAGTATGATAAGTGCCTATATCTTATACTGACTTATGGCTCGATTCGTTTTCACGTTTTTTCTATTTTGTCTGAAAAAATAGAACTCAGCCCATGACTCATCTGTTGCGAAGGACCCAACCAACGCTGAAACCTAAGTATTGAACGCATAGCTCATCAGTTGCGAAGGACCCGTCTAAGGTCCCGGGTTCGTTTTCTTTTTCTAACTCATAATCTATTTGAAAATTTCATTTTTTTTAAAAAAATCATTTTTTCATTATTTTTTTTGCACATATTAGTCCACAATGCTAGTGTTGGTGATCCAACTGCAAGTAGACGACTAACCAGAGGGATGGCGTCAATAGCCGGTGTTGCCGCGGTAAGTTGGATGCTGGACCGGATTCTATACTATGGTAATACAGATTAGGTTCTTATAAAGATCAGTTATCACTCGTCAAACCTGGGAACAAATCAGAGCACATTCGCCAAAGGCCTCATGGTTCCGTTAGCTTTGGTTTTCACAAGCGGTATCACGCACCGCTTGCTTTGGTTGTGATGAAGGATCGTCTAGCAACAAGGGAGTCATTCTCAAGATTGTCTCCTTCGCGGAGAACCTAAAGAGACATGTGTTCATCTTTTTCTGCCTTCCTTTCCTCTCTTATAGTTTGGTTGGAACTCTTTGGAAAGCTCTTGTGTATAACCATAACGCCGAGACTGGTTAGACACGGTCCCCGCTACCTCATGATTCGGTCTTTCCCGGCAAACGATTATGTTCCCATCAAATTGACTTTTTTTCAATGGCAGTCTACCCTTTTTGGATAGAGAGAATTGAGGGGTGACGTCACCACTATTCAACTTATTGATGTCATCGATGAGAATCTTCAAGACCGCGCGTATTACAAGCCTTGACCTTGTCATCGCTATTGTACGGTCTAGAATACAATATACATACTGTACGTATGTCCTAGGAAAAAAAGGCAGTAGAGGTCAAGAAATAGATTTTTACTACTTTAGCATGAACTGGAAACATGAAAAATTATCTCTAGATTCGACTCATTTCATGCAAGCTAGAGTAGCATATTTTTATTCAATAAGATCAAGAGGTTATAATGCATATATTGATTTTGCAAGTAATTAATTGATTGACGATTGTTATGGAAAGCTATATCAAAACATCTCACTTTCATATAACATTTTTTAGACTTTTAAACCCTAGCTATACTATATTAAAATTTCAAATAAATTATTCATACATACCCACCTTAATATACACGGTGGCGCATCATCATCATGATTTTTTTTAAAAGCATTTGGACCACGTACGTACTATTCCGAATCGGACATGTACTTACGTCATGCGCGTTCAACGGTTCAAGTCATAACTTTTAAAGGTTAATGGTTCAGAGTGGACAAAAGAGGGTTGATACTTGAATGAAACATCACCATTGTGATAAAAAGAATCTTAACAAGTTAGAATTACAAGGTAATCACTAAATTTTGACATGTGCTTTAAATACACATATATTTTTTTGTATATTAGAATATACTTTCAATACATATTAAAATGTGTACATATGTAATTGTTTTTGTGCCAACATATACATTAAAGATATATAGATATTGTGGTCTATTGTTATATTTTATTTTTTTATAATTATGAACTTATATTTGTAATTTTTTTTTATTTTTTAAAATCTCATTTCAAGAGGTAAGTAGGTACCCTTCAAGTTTGGTTTGGAATTATTTCAGTTTTGAAATTTTAGGGTTAAAGGTTTCAATCTATTAGGGTATTTATAAATTTTGGTTTAGATTCTGCGGATCTTTATGGGTTCAGATAATTTATTTTATTAAGTTAAAATTCATATATGCTATAATTTCTCAAAAAATTAGAAAATAATATAATATATAAATATAAATTTGAATAATATATGCCAAAATGCCTAAATTTAATATAAAATTGGTTTAGTTTGATTATGAATGGAGAATCAATAGATACCTTCAAGTATTTAATATTGACTGTTTGATATTTTTAAGTATTTGCCCTAGCCCTAGAAATAAGCCTCCTAACTACAAATTAACAAATATATTTTGGTGAATAAAATCGATAACCTTGTTCTTAATTTTTAATTGATATTTTGAAAGTTTTTTTTAATTATAAAGAAAAATTTAGTACATACTGAAAATATAGAGGTATATCCTCTAAGTTGTTATATCTATGTTAAATTTTGATTTTTCTTTTCTAAGATATATTTTACTTTTCCATAAAATTTTCACCGAGAATAACATACCATAGGTGTGATAATTTATGTTCATATCCAAAAACCAAACATATTTATATAAGAAATTAAAATTATATGTTTAATTAATTTTAAGAATGCCAATTTAATACAGTTTGAATATTTGATCTTTCTAGATATAATGATGTACTTAGCATGTCCACCAACATAGTACCGTTCATGTATAAAGTGTTTAGAACAAAACTAAAAAGGAAATTTGTTTAATAATATATTTATTTGAAAAGATAACATGATTTGTTAACCCATTGTGAATCCAGCGATGATAAACCATAATTTAATCATAGAGGTTTGTACTTTAATAATAAAGAAAATACAGTAAAAATTCTATAAAATAATAAAATTATAATTATAATATTTTATTAATTTATAAAAATATTCCTTTTAGATATCAATATTTTAAAATTTACATTTTTATAAAAATATATTTATTTAAATTTATCGTATATACATTAATTAAGTTGTAGAAATTTGACTAGAAACTGTTGTTATTATATTATTTAATATATATAAAATGTGTTTCATAGAATTTATATATAATTTTAAATATAACTTTACTAAATATTATCAAAATATATGGAAATATTAAGAAAAATAAAAAATGAATTGTGAATATAAAACAACAATACAAGATTTTGGTTGTGCTTATATAAATTATATATATTATTAATTTATAATTTTAAAGAGAATATATATTTACATATAATTTTTAACAAAATTATTATTTTATTATTTTATCAATTTGTATCATATTTTAAACTGATTTAACTCGAAATTGAATAAATTTATTTATTTATTTATCGAGTATTATTAATTTATAATTTCTAATGTATTATACATTTAGATATTCTGGATGATATTAGTTGCATGATTTTATTTAGAATAGAAGCAATTAAACCCTGGGTTATAAAAATGGATCGTAATAATTTTAGGCATGATTTAATTAAATAGTATTGTTTGTCTAATTTTATGTTACACTTTTACTTTTAATGAATTTATTGTTGGAAAACAAAATTTTGATGGCAAAAAATGTAGTATTCAAAGAAAGCTTAAAGGTTAATTTTTTAAACGAAATCAATTTTAATTGTATTGATTGTAACGTCCCGAGAAAAATAACAAAGTAGGAGACTTTGGATATTCTCTGGTGGTCAAGGTGGGAACAATTGAGACATTTGGATCAGAATGTCTCCCTCGTTGACTAAATCTCATTTATTAGCCGCGTGTCATATCTCTAGCTAAAATCATTCTAAACACATGTTAAAAAAATTCATGATTCTGAAACTAAATTAGGTATGGTTCTTTTTCTAAACGTCATTTTTTTTTTCTGTTATGGAGCATTGACGTTAAAGCATTCATACTCTGGAATAGAGTAGATTTGGAAGCTTGACCAGAAAATATTCAAAAATAGCATTCACATTTTTTTCCTAAAAAGTAACTTTCTCTATCCATTAATTCTTTTTAATATCAGGCTATACGATTAATGTTTTTTATGTATTTAATTTGATTCTTACAAAATAATTAAGCGTTTTAAAAATAAGAATAATAATAATTTAAATGAAGGTGTACAAAACAATATATCCGATCAACTATCTTATGAAAATGGAACTTTCAATCATAAAAATATAATATTACTAACTTATTTGTGAACATAAACGATATATAGTATAAAACTTAAAAAGTTGATCGGCATTTAAAACACGCAGCAACTTGGATCTAAAGATAAGAAGTTGTGAATTTTCACAATTTTATAAGTTTATGCTACATTCAGAAGAAATAAATTTTGTGTTTAGATTTTGTATTTGTAGTACTTTAGAATTAAATATAAAAGTAAAAGCTACATTCAAAAAAAGTATGTCTATTTTTAAAATGTGTAGATTTCGCATTTTTTATATTTAAAATTTTTATTTAAAAATAGATTATTGATTCAAACGAAAGTAGAATAAATTATTTAATATGTAATTCAACTTTTATCGCGTTATTTTTATAGAAAATGATATTTTTCGTAATAATTTTACAACCCAAAAAATTACTAGTATTTATTTTTTTATTCATAAAATTATTTATTTTATTAAATTTGATAAATAAAAAAGATATTAAGATAAAAATAAAGGATATTAAGATAAAAATAAGACAAACAAAGTTTTATACTAAAGGGAAAAATAGTGTGTTTTGGGTGTATTTTCACAAATTTCCTTAATTTAATTATATGTAAAATAAAGAGCATTACATATAGAACATGCAATAAATCAAGCTTGCGCTTGTTTCTTTCGTCACAATAAGTGTGTGTTTTGGCAGAAACAAATCTAAAGTTGATTATAGAATGACTGGACAAAAATTGGTTAAACTAAAAGCACCACATAATTAAACAAACTTTATGAATTTGGTAGCTGACTCTCCGAACATCGTATCTCCAGCGCATATGCCGCCGTACAAGGCGTATCCACAACCTTGAATAAAAAATTCCAAGATAATATGTACTTCAATGTAACTTAATAATTGACTAGACTATAGCGGGCTTACAATTATTTTAATATATTACAATATATGCTTAAGATATTAAACATAACATTAGCATTACTTTAGTATATATCACTTTTATTTTAAGTCTGTTAAAATAATTAGAGAATTATGTATTTCACATAACTAAAAGTATATGTGAGAAAGTTGATATTCGTCTCGCATGGTATCTGGTCTATTAAGAAGATTAGGAAAATAGCAACTATATATATTGTTTTCTTAATTATAATTAAAAACAAGAAGAAGATAAGAAATTGTATGTATCATTTTTTCAAATATTTTATTTTTTATTCTGATATTGTATAAGTTTTATCAAATATATATTGTTGATTTTCTTAGCTTATTTGATTAAAAATGATTATTTTATTAATTTAGAGAAATTTTCGTAAATTGCTTTCTAATTCTCCACCTCTTTAGTCATAATTTATTTATAATACAAGGTGCTTATATCATTATGTAATTACTTCAATATTTTATCAGCTGAGCACATGTATACGCTATTAGTACATTATTATATGTAAATGTCCATTTGGAGGGTGTTTAGATGATAAGCAATTGATTTCATGTACTGTAAATCATATACTTATTTATTAGATATAAATATTTTCTTATAAGAAAAACATAATGTCTTTTTTTTGTCATCAAACATAATGTCATTTATAAATCGTGGATAACAATACTATGGTCTTATATTTAGGGAGACTACAGTATTGGATTCAGAATTCTGAAAAGGTGATTTTTTAAAAATGCCAAATTAAGATAAACTATTAAGGAAATACAAGTTACAACTTAATAAAATTGAAATTGGTAGAAAATATTAATTTAATGACAACTTTTCTTCAAAAATGTAGAGGTATGATATCTCGGGTTATGTGGTTACAAATTACATTGACTTAATTTTTTTAAAGAATATATCTGTAGAAAATAAAAATTATAATTGATTTGGCAGTCGTCTATTTGGAGTTTGCTTACCAATAAGGAAGAAATCAAGAAAATATAGATTTGTTACCAAAAAAAAAAAAAAAAAAAACAAGAAATATAATAATGAGGTGCGCCGCAGCAAAACGACACGTACCAAAGTAAGCGCGTGGTCTCCTCTCTGACTTATGCAAACAACCACACGAAATGTATTGGCAAAAAAAAAAAAAAGAAGCTTCTTCATTCACAGTTTTTCCAAGTTCGTGTCGTGGAGATAAAAAGAAATAAGATGCCACGAAACTGCTAATATTTACGAAATACTGCCACTCCTTCAGACAAAACCTCGGTTGACCTTGTCTGTATAAATACGAACACACTCCTCATAAACTTCACAAACACAACCTCTTCTCGTACTTTGCTTCTTTTTTTTTAAAAAAAAAAAACAGTTCGTTTTGTTTTGTCTAAATGTCGCCAACAGCTAAAACTAACATCGGCGAAAAGAAAGAACAGCATTACAGAGGAGTGAGAAAGAGGCCATGGGGTCGTTACGCCGCCGAGATCAGAGATCCGCTGAAGAAGGCTCGAGTCTGGCTCGGCACTTTCGACACTGCCAACGAAGCGGCTCGTGCCTACGACAAAGCAGCTCTTCGTTTTCGCGGCGCAAATGCCAAAACCAATTTCCCTTATCCTAGCGATCTCAACCTTGAAACAAGGTTCCCTTTCCCGAAGATTCAGGTCATGTCTGGGATGATCATGATCGATGTGTCGGCAAGGAGCGAATCGGGAGAGTCCTCTGCGGTGATGGATCGTAGTAGTCCAGAGAGACCTTCACGCCTACCCTTGGATTTCGATCTCAACTTCCCTCCAAAGCCTGACACCTAATTCTAATTAATGGGATTTTTATATATTTTTAGATGAATTAAATGTTCTGAAATCTAAATCTGAAGATTAAGCTCGTCGTATCTTATTCATTAGTTAGTGGAGAAAATTTTCTTTTCTTCCGTCAGCAGAGAGCTTTTTTTTTTTTTTTTTTTGAGCTTTCCGTCAGCAGAGAGTTTAAAAAGTATTTGTGTTGGTTCTCATCTGCTGTTGTTTATCATTAATTGCAACTATTTTTGTAGTATTTTCTGATCAACATGAGTAAAACCTTGTTTGGCATCTTCCAATCTTTTTGAAAGAACACATATAAGTAGTTGATCATCCGTTGATTGCTTCTATTTTTTATTCTAGAAGTAAATACTTTAAAGTTGAAGAGAATTTTATGGAATATTTTTTCTATTTCTACTCTAAAAAGTATTCCAAATATATCTCTTTTTATCTATTAATTTATTATACACAATTTATAACTTTTAATATGTTACAATTATAATCTTTTGTTTTTTTTAACAATAAACTAACACAACTACGATATCATTAAAAAAATATTACAATAAATAAAGAAAAACAGAAAATATACTAAACATAATATTTAAATGTAAAAATCATAATATACAATTTTATCTGAGGTAAAAGTGAAAATATATAAAAATGAATGATCATTTTATAAAGAAGAAAATCAATATTAAAATAGAATAAAAAAATGATATTACAATATATTTGGAGTAACACTGTTTATATTTCTATATCTGATGTAAGATATAACGTACCAGAAACATTTTTATTTTATAAATAGCAATTTAAAAATAATGTACCATTAAAAAGTTTTAAATCTTCTTTACAATCTGTATGACAATAATATTATTGGTCAACCCTTTCACAAAAAGAAATAATAATAATAAAAATATTATTGGTCAAAGGGAGACCTTTTCTGACTCAAATAAAGGTGCACATAGTTCTCTTTTAGTTGATGATATAGAAATTCATCATGTTGTCTCCTTGTATGACACAAATAAACGTTTTATCATGCCGCTCTAAAAAAACAGATTAAAGTCTGGTTCAAACGTTAATATACTGAATTTGAGTTTAAAAATGTTATTGGTTGTTTTGGTTCTATTAACGTTTGTTTTTATTTTGAAATCTTTGATAAAATACCATTTTTTTCTAGAAATCATCGACAAAGTATATCACATATTCATAAGGAATAGTTTCTTGGATTTTTTTTCCCCGAAATAGATTTTGTACACAATAAAAAATATGTATTTGTACATCCTACCAAATTATTCTAAAAAATAATGATATCTGCTAGAGAACTAAAAATTAGTTAAATATACCTAACGTGGGACTAAACCAAAATCAATTTCAATTTGTACAATTCATGAGATGGTAGTTTTATTTTCTATCTTCATATTAGCTTAACTTGAGTATGATGAGTTTTTTTTATTTGGGTACATCGTGGACAAAAATGTATAAGTTTTCATATTGATTAAGAGAACAGAACACTCAAAAATATAAAATAATAAAAAAATATCTAATTTTATTTGAGAATACCTTCCTTTGGAGGTTAGTAACTTCACATATTTTGTATATTAACCATATATATATATATTGGGTAGAAAAATATATTTGATATCACCGAAGTCTATACTTTGATGTGAGAAGAAATGAATGTTAGAATCTGTAGAAAATTATGTTATCAAGTAATCTTGATAACATTATATAAAGTTTTACGCAAAGTTGATGTTGTGTAGCTTTTCAGAGGGTAAATATGCATTAACAAATTATTTTTAATGTTTTATATTACTATTGGTTGATAAATAAGACATAATACAACTCTTAATCATGAAGATAAGTTGTCATCCAACTATTTTATTTTATTAATTATTATACATTTAAAAGATATGATTAATGGTTATCAAATATGAATACCATGTAAACATCTTTAAAGGTATGATAAACAAAACCATTAACAGTCATAAGATCAACGTAAGCGCATGAACTTCTTATAAAATATAACATCTCACGTAAGTAGTAAAGTTTACCAAAACCAATTGAACATTAACAATGACAGATGCACATGTACAAATCTTAAAAACAATTTAGAGAAGCTAATTATGCATTAGTCATGTCATCAAGTTTAAAGAGGTTTAATGATGAGTAAAATATGAGTGGAAAACCAAAATTAGTTGAATCGCCACTAAATTTAGCTGAGTCACCGTGATAAACTAATCAACTACTAAAATTACAACATTTATATTCTCAAATAATAGTACGATCTAACAAATAAATATAAATCTAAAAATTTATTTCTTGTATAAAACAAATTAAATATAAGTATACCTAAATCGACTTGTACTCAGTTCTCATTTAAACTCTTGAAAGAAACACCTCAAAATTGTATGGTCGGTCATTGCTGCCACACTTTTGAGTAACTTAAACATTACTAAACTGTTATTAAATAGACCTTTTGTCAAATAACTTAATGTACCTTAGGTTTATTTAACAAACTTGGAGATATGTAGTGGATAGACAACACATACCTCAATATAAGTGAAAGTGAAAAGAGATAAGAGATCAAAACAAGAAGAGACTCAAAAAGGATCAAACTAAACACCTGGCCTCTAAAATAAACAACTGAAGAAGTAGATGTCCAAAAAAAAACTAAAGAAGTAACACCAAAGTTAAAATTAATATTTTTATAAGAAACATTTACATTATAGATCACTTTTTATTTTTTATATTTTACAATATGAGACACTTATTGTTTCTAACACACTTTTGCACACATTTTAATATAGTTTTCATTTCTTTCTAGTTAAAACATAACTATATACTAACTAAATTTATCATTTATCTTCTTTTACCTCTCTTCTGCTACGGATCCCACAAAAAAATAGAAGAAGATGTGCTTTTGATTTCAAATCTCTTTTATTTCTATTTATTAGATTTTTCTTTATTTTACTTTATTCTTTTACATTAATATTTTCTTAGGTTTTTTTCGCAGAAGCTCCATTCTTTTAATTTTTTTCTCCAATTATCTATTCTTTGGTCTTTCTAATTTTCTCTTAAAATAAAGAATGAATCACATCAATCGTAGAAGAAATGGATTCAATGGTTTCACCAAAAGAAAAACCGTATTAATTGTTGCATTTTCTTCATTCACATTGGTATTTGTCATTCTTTCATATTCAATACAGATTTCTCAAATCATAAACGAAGGTAGCTCTGAAATGAGGACGCTCACTGCTGAGAAATCAGAGAGTTGAAAGTTGTATTAAGTGTTGGTGAAGAGGAAAAAAGAGAATATGTGACTTGCGTTTTGCTAATGAAAAATAGTATGATTACTTTCTATAGATAAACCATATAAATATTTTTGGAAATTATCATAAAGATCTACTACTTCTTTTGAAGGTAGCAATGAACCAATAGATATCATAAAAATCTAATCTTTCTTGTGAGACGGAGAGCGATGAGTTTAAAGTTTAAAGGTTTTATTTCTGATTTCATGAGCTTGTTTTAGGTAGAAGATATGTTATTGCAAAGTCTAATGGCTTTAATTTATGTATGGTTTGGATTTGTTTTTATGATAGAGTCAGAGATGATTTTTCTTTTAACATGGATATCAATTTGTGGATGAATATTGTAATGTTATGAGCAAATAGTGTTTTTTTTTTAAACATGGATATCAACTTGTGGATGAATATTGTAGTGTTATGAGAAAATAATGTATTTTGTTTGTATTTATTGAAAATATATGATAAAATTGTGTGTACTTATTGATTTATAAGCACATAGGTCAAACTTGTACATGTGGATATCAGTTATATGTTGTACATATGGATATATCATTCAGTGTCCATATGGATGACATTATATTGTTGTACAAGTGGATATTACAATACATGTGTACATATTGATAACTTTTGGTTGTTCATATGTTCTATGATTTGAACTACAATTAATAAAAACAACACAATAAAAATAATACTTATGTATATGCACCAAAACTTTCATTTATCCACTGTACATATAAAGTAAATATATAGACATAGTTTTTTGATTGAAAATGTGATTTTGTGGCGTCGTTTAAAATGCAAATTCAAGGTTTTCTTTGACATATGTGATTTTTGTTTCAGTCCAATAATATATTTTTATGATTTTAATAACATGGTGAGTTTGTGATTTTGGTGATTTTTTTTTTGGTTTATCAGTATAATATATCTTGTAGTTTATACGACTTTGCGGTAACTAAATATTGTTTTTAATATATCGGTAACTAAATATTGTATTTTACATATTATTTGAAAAAAAATTTGATTGGTGTTGAATAAAAAATATGATTTACTAGTTCACTTAAATTGTGAATCTGTGTTTTTTGGAAATATATGATTTTGCGTTTTGGTTCCAAAAATCATTTTTATCATTTTAGCAAGATATGAATTATTTTGGTTTTGGTGAAATATTTGGTTCTGCAAACTTGGCAAAAATAGTTGTTGTAGTTTTTTACCACTTGAAAAAAATTAATAACAAGAAAAAATTGAATTAGAAAAGGTTAAGATTATATATTTTGTGGTTCCTATTTTAAAGTTGCTGAATAAATTTTCATTTCCAAATTTTATTAAAAATTTATTGTGAAAAAAGAAAAGAAAAATGTATTTAATGACGATAAAAATGATTATATTGTACGAGGGAAAAAAAGAGAGAGAGAATGACACAAATTAAAGTTGTGGGCCCCTTTAATTAGATAAGAAATGTAGTTGAAAAATAATTAGTTTTTAGTTAGAAAAACTACTTAAAAGAACAAGTGATCTAGGATGTAACTAAAACTTAAAAAGTGACATGCAATGTAAATCACTTGAAATAAAATAGCACTATATTTTTGGGTTTATAAGAATACTAGTGTTGAGCTTTGTACTACGTACGGACAAGAACTCTTTAATTTCAACATATATTAACACCAAAAAATTATAACAACTCATAAATATTATGAGCTAAAATACCTCTATTTATAATATTACGATCTCGTCCACACATATGTTACTTTTAATAGCAAAATGAGTTCTAATTTTTCTGTTACTATATATCTATGATAACTTTAAATTTCACAAAAAAACTCAATTACGTAAAAAATCCATGTTAAAGTTCTCATATGAATAATCTCTTTATGCAGCTACAACTATTTGTCCATTCCTCTTTAGATGAATAATATATAAAAAACTTCAAGACGAATTATATTTTTTTTTTAAAGATAAGAAACTACTATCTTGAGAAGCAAAAGAAAATGAATTTAAATAAAAAGTAGTCTTAAAGCTTTATTGACTTTGTTGCGATATTCAATTTTTAAAAATGTTGAAAGGATAAAACTATTGAAAATAAGAAGAAAGATAGATAAAGTTTATTTAGCAAAAAAAAAAAAAGTTATTTAAAAATTATATATAAAATGAAATAGTTATAATTATGCCTTGAAATTAGGAGATCATGGTCCATGGAGTTTTTTTGGCTAGGGACAGTTTTTCTATTAAATTAATTTTGTAAATGATTCAGATTTTAAATATGCAATTGATAATTAGATTTCTTTTTGAAAATATAATTATCATATCAAACTTTTGTTGGTTAGATGACTTGTGTTTTAATATATAAATGATTCACCAATTAGACAATTTTAAATAATAAGAAAACTTTGAAAGTCTAATGTATTATACTGAAGAGATTGCGTCGTTAATCTGACCTAGTAATGTGTCGGAGACGAATTTAATCGAAATCATTTGGATAAGTCATACGCCAAATTTGCACGAGACAGAAACACTTGGAGTTTTGTAAGCCAAGTTTAAGAATGATGTGATGCTGATAGAAAATGTATCTCATTATCTAAAATGATTCAACATATTAAAAAAAATATATAGACAGTTTTTTCCTAAAAATTATGTAAACCATGTCTAAGAAAGACTAATCATTTTTCAACTGCACTAATCAAAGTGACTAGCGAAGTCAGGCGACGGCGAGTGGGGTCTCCACTAGAACCAAAATGAAATTATGTTAATTCATTGTCACCTCAGGAACACATGCAGCGCTCGTCATAGAAACACACATGTTTAAATTTAAAATTTACAACCGGTTTCTCAGGTATAAAATACATTCATTCACAAAATATATTCGTATAATGTGTAAATAAAAAAAATTGAGAGTTTCTTTTATTATTTTCTAAACATATACTTATAATATACTCTTCAAGTCCCTCTCTTTCTCTCTCTCTAATCTCTACAATCTCACATGACTAAACAGAAAGGGCAATTCTCTTAAATAGCCCTTTTTAAGTTTTTGCCACAAAAATAGCCTTAAAAAGTTAAAATGACTAAAATAAACTTCTTTTTTTTTGAAAATTTGATTTTTTTTTTTTTTTTTGAAATTTGAAACCTTAACCCCAAACCCACCCCTTTACTCTAAACCCTAAAGTCCAAATTAGTTAACCCTAGGGGTATAAATGCATATAAATGAATTTTTTAGCTTCTAAAAAAACATTTTGATCATTTTCTTCATTAAAAACTATTTTTGTGACAAACAAACTAAAAGAGGCTATCTAAGGGAATTTCTCAAACAGAAATTCAATCACAAATTTCTTCTAAAATATATAATATGATAAAAAAAGAGAAAATTGATTTTTTATACCCTAAAACACATATATTTTTCAATAGGAGAATAACATTTTGTAGCATATTTGTTTTATTGTCTTTTTATCAAAATAAAATCAAAATAAATAGTTTTATAAATCAAAAAATATAAAAAATAAAAACAGTTAAAAACTTATATCAGTGTAATAATATTTTTAGAGTTCTAAAACATGTTAAATAAAAACTTAAGTCTAAGGTTTACAAACTGTAGATTATATGTTTTACAGAAATTGGTTTAGTAAATATTGAAATCTACGTTTGTTAGATAATCTACTTATATTAAAATATAACATCTTACAATATCACATTTATCTAAATATATTTAAAACTTATATTTTACGATAAACCTTTCAATCTAAATTCTGAAATAAAATATACAAACGCCTCATAGTCTAATAATAATACAAACAAATTTTAAATTAATTGTCTTGTTTCTACACATAGTGGAATCTAAGTTATACGCATATGGGAAATCTGTGAAAATATGGGAAATGCATTTATGAAATATTTGCATATCTTTGTATTCCATATAAGAACTCTACAAATTTCTTAACCAAAAAAAAAACAAAAAACAACCACTAGTCCTTTTTCTTCAGTTGACCTAAGTTTTCATTGATTTTTCACAAAGCTTTTTCCATGATACATATCAATATCTCATGTGGTATATGGGAAATGAGTGCAGCTACATGATGGAGATTTTCGATTGATAAAAAAAAAAAAGAGGAAAGTTACTCGTTTTGGAAGGTTACAATGTTAGAGAATTTTTTTTATTTTTATTTAATTTAACTACTTATATTTTTAAAATTTAACATATATAATTCTTTAATTTAATTAGTATTGTAAATAAGTTTAATCTAGGGGTTTAATGGAGTTTTTGAGGTGTTTTAATCTAATTGGGCAATTACATAATGGAATTACTCCTATTGGGATAAAGAGGGTATTTTCAGGTCTAAAAAAAAATTCCCATAAAAATAACTCACTCACTGAAACGTAAAAGATATTTTGGTTAAAAATATAAAAATTATATGACTTTGTCCCTAGTTAATAGTTATTGACTATTGCATACAATTAGGGATGTTTTCATGGGTAAAATAACCCGTCTAAAAAAAAAAAATTTGAAAACCTGAAAAAACTCTAATAATAGTAGGATTATCCTAGACTAATTTCTCTAATAAATCTAATATTAAAGGTTATTTTTGTGAAAATAAACAATTTTTCTAGACAATTTTTCTAATGAATTAGTTATTAACCATTTCTTAAACACCATATAGTGTTTACATAATTATCAAATCTTAACACTATGAACGAACACTGACGAGATCACCACCTCGAAGTAACTATCTCCAAACGGAAACGTCCTCACATCTTTTGTCTTTTCCCGGTAAATCACCTACTCTTTCTTTCACACTTAGTAATTACAAAACAGAAGCAAAACGAAAACCTTAATTTGGTTATGTAGTGACAAATAATTTTGAGAAATTGGAAAATTGATTTTGGAAGGGTATCTTCGCAAGTTTGGCGGTGCAGAGAGTTGCATTTTGACACAAAACCAATCCCCACTTAATTGACTATGTGTTGAGTTGTTTTGTACTGAATTGAAATGAAAGAATAAACGAAATTAGCAGCGGAAAAAAGGAGAAACACAGTAGAGAGGATGTTGACGATACGGATGAAATAAATCTCATAGAGAACAAAATTCATCGTTTTCATCTAGCAAATACTTTCTAAAAAAATCCATAAGATACCCGAAATCTCATAAGATAAATCTAGTAGAATAATTAGTAAATTGGGACCCATCCAAAATAAACCTACAAATTTTTAGCATAAAAATACAAGTTTTAGGTTTAAGATTTTAATAGGGCTTAGGATAGTTTTTACCTATTATAAACGTCATGCCATAGATGTTAAAATGGGTTTTCTTAATAAGTTTTAACTGAGTTTTAATATAAATAAATGCTCATTTAGATCTATTTACTTTAATATGTTTAAAATGTGTATTTTTCTAAAACTCATATACTTTAATACTTTAATAATAATAAATGAATGAGACTGTATGCAGGACAAACCTGTGTAGAAAAAATTGTTCTGCAGAAACAAGGAAAAAAGAGGTGGACCAAATGACAGGGTCCAATGCAAGCTGTCTTTTACTTGTTTTTTTGGTAACTGTTTTTCTTTTATTTACTTTTTATTTTTCTTTACATATAACGTATTTATATACATTATGTTTTCTCTTGTATAAAAATTTAGAACTACTCAATATTTATTTAGGCAATTCTTTTAAATAGCATTATTTTAAGTTTTTATCATAAAAATAACTCTAAAAATGATCAAAATAACTTATTTTATTTTGAAAATTTTAATATTTTATTTTTAAAATTTTAAAATTTTATTTTAAAAATTTTAAACTACACTCCCAAAATCCACCCCTTAATTCTAAACAACTCTAAACCATAAGTGTAAATTAGTTAACTCTAGGAATATAAGTGTATATTTATCTCTTTAAATATATTATTATTTTGTTTCTCTAATGAATTATTAATATTTATAAGATAAAATAGTTATATATATATATGCATTTCAAAATATAGTGGTAACATCAACAATAAAATTATATAATTTATTATCATATTTTCTGATGAAAATTTTATTGATACAAGGAAACATATAGAGATTGACGGTGTTAATACTATGATGGAATAAAATGCTACGAAAAAACAAAAATTAGATAAAAAATTACGACAAATATTAAAAAATTATTGCAAATATATTATAGACAAACAAAAATACTCCTTTTTAACTTCTTTGAATATTATAATTGTATTTAATTTTTAGGGTTAATTAGGTGAATATACAAAATATGAGAAATAATTAGCTATCAATGCAACATCTTATGGTATTTGCAGAGTCAAGAAAGAGATAATGGTATAATTACCCTTCTGTCCAAGGTAATATGAGTGTGATTTATAGGGTAACTATAAGCTTGAATAGTATTGTCAGTATTGTGTAGGGTAGCTATAAGCTATAAACTATAAGCTAGTATGACTACTAAAAAAATTATTAACTCAAAATTAGTAGAATATGTTAATGGCTTGTTATTCTTAACCCTAGATTTAATTATAAACTCTAAATCATAAATTTAATTTTAAACCCAAAGGCTAACCCTAAACCCAAGGGTTAACCCTAAACTCAAAGGTTAACCCTAAACACAAGGGTTAACCCTAAACCCAAGGGTTAACCCTAAACCCAAGGGTTAACCCTAAATCCAATTTTTTTTAAAAAAAACAGTTTTTCAATCAGAAAAAAGAAAATCTTCGACCAAAACAAAAAGAATAGAAGGAGAAAGAACAAGAGAAATAAAGAGTGAGAGAAAAATAGTTTATGTCCACAAGTTTACATGTAAAAATATTATAAGAATGAGTAGGGTTATTATTGATATTAATTGAAAATGTACAGTTGCATGTCCATCTACCTAATAAAATTTGTTTATGTGTATATCTACTGCAATTTTTCTAATTTTTATATAATATTAAATTTTCTTTATATTTATTAAAATGATAATAATTGTTATTTAAATATAATAATTTGTATGTTTGTTTTAGATATTTAACTTACAACTTTACTTTTTAATATTCAGTAGAATTTGCTAATTCAAAAAAATAATTTAACCAGTTAAATCTATATTTGTTTTGCATAATTTACTTGATCAATATTTGTTATGTTTGATCTGTTGATCTACATTTTTTTTAATCAGCATACCATTGTTTCATATTTTTTATAGTCTCCTATAACAACACAACGTTTTGGTAAAGTAAATGAAACTATTTACAAACTCAAAACTGATAATACATATCTTGTCCGAAAGTGAAAATGGCAGTCCAAACTCACACGCTTGCTCTTTTTCTATTCCTCTCACCAGTCACTATCTATTTTGTCTGTTTCTCTCTTTCTCAGTCTTTTGTCTTTGTTAGGGAGGCGCGTGAGTCAAACAGAACGCAATGCAAAGTAATGAAAGAGCTAACACAAGTCAGTCCGTACTTCACGACACGCCACAGAATACAATAAAGTTAAAATAAAACCTCGAAACCAGACATAAGCGACGGTCGTGACAATCCACAACATCTGAGTTTCTTTAGATCCATTCCTAATCCTTTGAAACAATTATAACAATAATTCATTTTGCTAACTAAGAAGTTTTTTTGTTGTTGTTTCCTTAGCATGGATCAATCTCCGTTCTTACATAGCCAAAAAAGGACAAACTGAAAAGAGAAAAAAAAAAACTAATACGAAAAAGATATTTGCTAAAAGAAACTAAAGGTACAAAAAAAAATAAACCCTAATAGTTCGGCCGAAAGTGTTGCAAAACGGCGCCGTCTGGCAAAGTCAGAGGAACGGCGCCGTTAATCTTCGTCGTCGGTTTTACAGCCAAAGCGGCGGCGGCTCGTTGAGATCAATGGCTAAGCCACGTCTCACCGTAGGGGAGGAAGGAGAAGAACTCATTAACTCAAGCACTCGAGGCGACAACGTAGCTCCGGCAGGCGAAGCGGCGAAGTAAAGCGGCGCTTCTGTAGAGGGAAAATCCGAGGAGGTTCTTTCGCTAAGCACTCCGGTTCGGAGATAGAGTCCATGGTGGCGATAATTGCCGGGGATGTGAAGAGAAGGAGGAGGATGAGGGGAGAACCAGAGTTGATGGTTGTGGTGGTTTTCCGCGGCGGCTGCAGCGGCGGAGGGAGAAGGGATGTGGTTGAGGTCAAGAGAGAGAGGAGAAGGGAAGTTAGTTTTAGCCTTGATACCACGGAGGAAACGGGCGGCGCCGTCGTAAGCGAGAGCAGCTTCTTCGGGAGTGTCGAAAGTGCCTAACCAAACCCTAGTTTTCTTCCAAGGATCTCTAATCTCCGCCGCGTAACGACCCCATGGTCTCTTCCTTACTCCTCTGTAATGCACCTCCCTTGCACAAGTCGTCGACGCCATTGTTCTAGAGAGAGAGAAGAGAGAGTTTTTGATTTGTTGACTTGTTTGACTCAAAATGAGAGAGAGAGAGAGTGTGTGTGTTTAAAAGAACAAGAGGGGTCCACTTAAGACACCCGTAATCCTCGGCTTGTTTTATCCATCGAGGGTTTTGAGGGATCAAGCACCGTTGATCTTTTTTTGTTTCGCGATGTGACTTTAGTTATGTTTTTTTTTTTTTTTTTTTATGACTGTAGTTATGTTAAACGATCGTTACACGTGGGTGTTCTTACACCAAAGTATAGTGTTCTAATAATTGAATGTACTGAAAATTATTTTATGTGCAAATAAGATATTTTATAAAAAGTGATTAGTTTTAACGGCGGACATTATGTACTAATCGCTTTTTATTTACTTTCGTAGGTTCTGTTTAAACATAAGTGTTTAAGCAAACCATGTTCGCTCGCAATCAGATTGCATTTAAGATTTGACTGATGAATTTGTCCAGATGCGAAAAATCGTGTTTGCTAATCATCAGCCATGTTAGAATGATATTAATTGTCTTGACGTATAAATTAACTTACTTTAGAATCTAATGAACGTATAATTGTTTATTGTTATACTGTAAAATGTAAATAATTGCTAATTAAAAATAGCGACATACTGTAACCTTCATGCTGCAAAAAAACAACTGTAATTTTTTCCTTTATAAAAACAACGGTAAAACTAGTGATTTTTAAGACCATTTTCAAGTAAACTCTAAAACTTTATTTTAATGTAATTTCTACCCAAAACCTTTTCAAGCAAAACTAAAAAAAATAAATTTTTAGTGTTAAATTTAAGAAATTTTGTATTAAAATCACACAAAAATAAAGTTTTAGAGTTGAATTGAAAATATTTTTTTTAGTATTAAAATAATATTATGGGTTGGAAATGATTTTATAGAAGATATAAATGAGCACAAATCTTATTTAGGGGTAAAATAATACAACAAATAACATTTTTGATGGGTGAACAAAAAATAACATTTTCGATGTCTACGTTGATCGATGAGTCTACAGCGGGCACATTGTACTACCTACATTATACCCAAAAAAAGCACACCATTCAAAAATTTCTTAGTTTTATTTTTTTCAGAGAATCCATCACCGAGAAAAACTTTAATGATCTCGATAAAACAATAATCCCTCCGTTTCGCAAAGAGTGTCATTTTAAAGAAAAAAATTCATTACAAAATAAGTGTCGTTTTAGGATTTCAATGCATAATTTATTGATTTTATTTTCTAGTTTAATTTTCTATTGGTTAAAATATGATTATGTGTATGGGTAATGATGTTTTTCTATAGAAAATATGCAAAATTAAATGTTTCCTTAATCCGTGTGCAAAAAGGTAAAACGACATTTATTATGAAACAGAGGGAGTAATATTTATTTAAAAAGTATAGGTTAAGTTCAAGCACAATTCAATGCACTTTGTCTTTTTTTTTTTTCCGTTCTTTTGAACCGCAATATAGTTTTAACTGTAAAAATGAAAAACTAAACATAATCATTTTAACATTTGATGAAAAGCGAACTATATTATACATACTTACAAAATGAACATTAACAACTGAAACTCAGTTCAAGTTCTAAACTGATCGAAACAACGTCGATGATTTTCTCAGGATAACCACTAAAAAAAAAAAAAAAAAAGACCAAGAACGTTGTCTTTTACGAAGAGGGAAGATAAGGTGCCGCCTCTTTGACTGGACCTGTGCATTGCCATAAGAGCACAATTATCCCATATCCCCAATTTTGGGGTTTTTATTTATTTTTTTAGTTTGATTTTTTTTTAAAAAAAAAATAATAGAAGAGAACCAATTGCGGGCCGCCACGTGTTAGTGGGGCCCGCAAACAGTGTAAGAAACAAAGAGAGAGGGTCTCTTATTTTGCATACATAAGAGCCCCTTTTTTGTTTTTTTGGTGGGTCTCATCCTCTAAGAGACCCATTTCTTAGAGGGATAATGATGCTCTAAGGATGCTGACGTAACCCCTACTGTATTACAGTCATAGCCTTCTCTACGTTTTGGACTTCCTTTTATGATTTTACTATTTTAAAAAATTAAAATAGTATAGTAACAATATTTTTTTGGCAGCCATATTTATGATGTGATTAGATGATGCACGAGGACGAGGCTACAAAGAGATCATTAAATAAAGGAGCTTGACACAACTACTCTATCTGTAGCTCTGACTGATTTTGTTTTTCTTTTTGTCCAAAATAATTAGCCTTTTCATGTAACTGCTCACCAAGGGGATGCATTTATAGCCTTTTGAATAATTGTTCATAATATAGACTGCTTGAATTTATCAACCATTTTTCAAAACCAAATTCTTCAAAGCAATCTATGTTTTCTTTGAACTTAAGCAATCTAATGTTTAGTAACCGTAGGTAAGAAAAACATTTGAAACTATTTAAGTAAACATTTTTGTTTTGAAAACTTCAACTATATTTTCAATAGTACAAAAGTTTATTATAGAAAATAGGAACCGGCCTCAAACCTAAACTCAAAATCACTGAAAAAATATGTAGCAGAAGTCGAAGGAGGATATTGTAAGGGAGGATTTTTAATGTTTTTATGAAGTTAGAGAATGAGATTAGTTCGTCAAAACTAAGAAGAACTGGGAGTGAAAAGCACGCGCCAACTATGTTTCCTTTCACGTGACAAGACTTAGCCTCTGTCGTTTTGATTGAACAAATGCTATGGTCCATATCTAACATAATTTATACACGTGCGAACTTGCTGATGTTTGAATTCTGACAAACTTGTATTATTACTATTACTACTTTATAAAATTAACCAAGTAAAATGATATCTCAAAGCTAAAATATTCATTTTTCAAGAAATATATTTAGAAAAATTGTTTTTGGCTTTCGTGTTCACGTGACCTGTGAATACTTAGAGCTTTATGACGTGTCGGTTTTGTTGCAGCGCACTCTATAGAGAAGAGAGAAGACAAAAGGGGCCATCAAGTGCTGACTGCCTACAGAAACAGAGTTGTTTTTATACGAAATCATAAGGACGACGATGCCATTGATGCTGACGTTCTCCCTCCCATTCTATGAACCCTCCCCCACACCTGATCTGACTTTCGCGCCTCTTTTTTGACTATTTGTTTGCTCTCTCTCTCCCTCTAGGTTTAAATTTCACATTAACCATCAACTCTTTCGATGTGTTTTAACTTTGCATGGTAATAGCTAGAAAAAGATGAAATCAATTATTGTGCAATCACTTCTTTACGAATTACCATTCCACTCACCAGTCACTAAAGTTGGGCATAAAATCTATAATACCAAATCCGAACAAAACCTAGACAAAAAAAAATCTAATATAACACCAAATCCGAACTAAACCTTTTCAATTTATAAACTATTTTGTATTTTTTAGATTTAATTAAAACGTTACAAGAAGTTTTTAAAATGTATAAAAACGTTTTTTATTTGTCTTATATAAAGAATTGAAAATATTTGATATAAATAATTTTTAGATTTTATTTTTGAATCATTTATTAATTTAAATATTATATTTAAATAAAATTTATTTTATTTTTAAAAAATATTTTTTTAAAAAATGTTAACCGATAAATATTGGTCGGAATTTTGTCGGAACATTGTCCATCATAATTTTGTTGAAAATTAGTTTGACAAATTTTATTGGAAATCTGTTCGTCATAATTTCATCATAAATTTATCTCTTAGAATTTTATCAGAAAATTTGATAAAATTCCGATAAATTTACCTGATATCTATTTTTGTCGTAAATTCGTCTGAAATAACTTATTTTTATAGATTTCGGATGAAATTATCTGTAGGAAACAAATTGTTTTCTTGTAGTAAGGATGATGCTGGAAAACACTTGCGCTGCCGGCGTCGAGAAGCTGAATTAGGGTTTAGGTCTCCATATAATATTAGTGAACGTTTCCCCCTCGATATTAGTGTCAGGGAGCTGGGTAATCGTTCTTTTTGTTAAACCATTTCTCGAAACCCTTAACTTATAATCTCCACTATATACTTTTAAGAGATATTTAACATAAATATTGGCGTATGACTCTTAAAATGTAAGAAATAATTTATACAGATATAGGGTTTTAATATAAAAATAAATTGAAATGGTAACTAGAAATTTTATAACATCCAATTTATATAGACATAGACTCCTGTATTTGTAAGATTTTTTTTTAATTAAATTTCTTATAACCACAAAATTTTAAGATCCGTTCTATCTTCATTTCATACCAGTTGAACCCGAAGGAAGAATAACATTACAATATATTATCTATCACACTACAAGTCTTATCTATCATCTAGTGCTACACGTTGCACCCTGCAAAAACATTACCCTTAGCAATCTTCAAGCTAAGAGCATAGCACCGAGTTTAACTATGACATTCTAGGACTTTAACGGCAAATATGACACGTCGATTTTCATATTGGAAAAGATTGACAACATGGTATATGTTCATCAACATATTATTTATTTATTTTTTGGTAAAATGTGAATATTATACCAAAAATGGAACAAGAGTTGTTTTACAAAGGCTTGAAAAGCAGAGAGTTACATATAGCTCAAAAAAAAAAACCAAGATAGAACTAGGCAAACTATGAATTAGTGACCAATTAAAAGGCAGACTATTCAAACCTAAACTGTTGAGAAAAGAGACCTTAGCATCGTATCTGTTGATCTTTCTGAGCAGCAATATCGTAGAGTCGGACTGGCAATTATGGAGTCTGCTATTCCTTTCATTCAAAAGGGAATAAATGACGTTTTGGACAATCAGTTTCTTGAAGATGGATGAGTATATCTGTGAGCAGCCACCTTATAAGAGAAGACCAGTTGACGAAAGTGAGACATGCCTGACCAAGACGAGGTAGGATCATATCCCATAACTGAGTTGCCACTCCACAATGCATGAAAACATGATCTCTAGTTTCATGTCCACAGAGGCAGCAAGTATCCCTCACACAAGCCCCAATTTGCTTACTTTTCTCTGACCGGAAGACGGTTTAGATTTTTGCCACCTAGAATTGAAAGGCTTGCTTTGAAACAGCATACTTGAACCAAATCGTTTATTTCCCACTGAACCAGAGGAGCAGAGTCTCTGATAAACTCCCACGTTTTCTTGATTGAAAAAAAACAAACAAGGGATATGTTACCCGAAAGGCCCCAAGTGTACTGATCAGGGAGGCTGAACCTCAAGCAAAGTTGTTCGAAGTGCAGCAAGAGTGGGTGAAAGTCAGCTAGGGAACAACCGTCACGGACAGTAGAAGAGATAGGGATACCCACCAACCTCTTCTTAATTTTGTATAACTGGTTTCAGATTCATGGGTGCCAAACCATAGGCATAGACAGTGGAAGCATTGGTGATGAAATGGTTCCACTACGACAGGGTCCGGGTCCACATCAAAGTTGCAGCATTGGTTATGAAAACATTGGGAAATTTGGTTTTAGAATGAAGATTATTTTCTTCCTTTCTTTTCAAAATTGTTTACAAGGGTCTGTGAAATTCGATATTGGATTTTATATACGTAATACTATTAAAATCTCTGAGGCCTCAGCTCTCTTCAAAAACAGAAGTGAATTTTTTTTAGAACTGCAAGGAAATAAAACCATTAAGAAAGTTTCCAACTATGAAGACAAGTTTGCTTCTTTGCTTTTGCAGCTTCACCTGGTGACTCTGAAAGCCTAAATAAACCGGACGAAAAAAAAAAAGCGATAAACCAAAAAAAGTAGAAGGGGAGTCATGTCAATGTATACAAGTAAAGTAACAAGGGGGAAAAACATGTTATTACCTTGACCTGTTCCAGTAGATTTTTTGGCGCGCTCTTTGGTTTTGAGATGATCACGAACAGGCTGAGATATATGCGTAGTAGCGATACATATCATTCATATACATAAAAACTGATAACTCAAAACATAAAAGGAAGATTGAAAGTTGCTTCCTCATGTTTGTTGAGGCTATCGTGAGGGAAGCAATTACTTGCAGCATTATATTAAATGCTTTTATCAATCTTCAAAGCTTTTGAAGGATAATAATAGGAACTTCAAAAGATATGACTATGCAAACTCTATATGTGATGCCGAGAACCCAAAAGTTGCAACCACGAGTTGTTGTTTTTTTCCTTTCAAGTGTTAGTTTCATCAACCACGGAATACTTTTTTGGACATCTTCTCTTGTCCTTGTTGGAGACCAGGAAGCATATCTGCAAAGTCATTAACAAGAGTTAAAAGATAAGTAACATAACACAATGAAGGAACATAATGAGGTAGGAAAAGATGATTATCTGGCTAGCTAGCATGTTTACTTTCGCTGATCCATCAATCAGCCTACACAAGTCCAAAACAATAAGCATCAATATCTCACTTGAAGTAGTCACCAACCACTTTGATCCTATCCAAATTCTCACCTTTATCTTATAATTCGATATGGGCTTTGTGTTTACATGTCGATTTCAATTCTGGAAACTGACGCTGACGACTCCTACAATTCAGCAGGAGTCATATGGGCAAAACAATCACAGAAATGAATCGAATTAATTTGTAAGAAGAAGACCCGGTTTACCAGGTTCTTCTGGTTTGTTGGGTTTTAAGCCGACCAAACGACTTTCTTCTTCTAGTCACGGTTAAAATCAATAAACCGTAAACTTTCTAACTAATTTGGTCCGGTTGATTTTGTTTGATTTGAAGAGAGGGAGGGTGTTCAATCTAGATTAACCGAACCGATACATTCCAAACCAAACCGAAATAACTGATCTAAGAACCGAACTACATCTTAATACTGTTTGATATGATTCACTTCTATAGATTTAGAATTTTAGATGCTCAGGTGGAATTTGGGGTCGTCTAATGCAACATTGTTTTTGTTTATGGTTTCTATTTGTGATTTTTTAATTTTATTTTATTTAATAGGTAAGATATGAATTCACTTCTATAACTAAAAAACAATAAAACTTCACTAAAATCAAATTTGCACCAAATTCATAATAAATTTTTGGTTTTATTTTGGATAAATTATTCTTATCAAAGTTGATTCATGACAGTGGTTTAGCAATAAAAAGAAAAACTGAATGAGTAATATATTTAAATGTTCAGTTATGTTCTTGTTTTCTCTAAACTCCCACAAGACAAAAAGAAACAAAAGAGGACTAATGTGTATTTCTTAAACCCAAGACGATTTACATTTGTATTCCTTCTCTGCATTGAGCCAGACTAGAGTGAACAAGGGTCTATCTCTCTCTCTAGCTATATTCTCTCTGTTGTTTACTTGTGATGGCGACCAATGTGGTAGACACGACTATGAACATTCTGTCCCTTGCAGGTTTGAGATTCGTGTTGCTCAAGAAAAAACACAAGTGGAGGAATCAGGACAACAAGCTCGGTCCATTTTCAACAGCAGTACGTGCTTGGCCATGGTTATTATTATGCCCGTGCCGTGTCATCTGAATGTCATGTGATACATGTGTTCTCTTCTTCGCATAAGGAGCTCCTCTTGCTGCACATATTTTCTTACAGTGTCATTATCAAAAGTAAGAATCTCCCACAAAAAGACCAAATGATTATTTTACCTGCAATATGCTGTGCTCGAAGAATGTTTTGTCGTCTCTTCCACCATATCATCGCACATGCAACGAGTAACAAGAACGCTATACTAACACCAAATGCAATACCGATCTTAGCTCCTGAAGAAAGGTGTGGCCCGCAAGCTGGAAGTCCCGGGATACCGCAAAGACCTGCGTTATCTGTGAAGCTGCAGGCAGATATAGAGAAAACAGTTGGTAACACTCTTCTTCAGTCACATGCCAAAGTTAAGGAAACTTGTTTCTGATTCGTTATTCTTACTTGAAGCTTGCTCTGTGCAACAGTCTTCCACCTACAGCTGCTGGTACTTTTCCTGACAAAGAGTTTCCATTGAGATTCCTGCAATACAAATACCATATTAGTGATTCCAAACAAAACAAATAATCAAAAGCAAATAGATGATCTTACAGAATCCGCAGCGATGTTAACTCTCCTATGGTTTCAGGGATAGATCCATTGAAAGAATTGTAGGAGAGGTCCCTGCAAAGAAGCATAAGGTTTCAGAGTTTCAGGAGAAGTTTTAACGCAAAAAAAAAAGATTAATAAACGAACTGATTTACTTACAGAACTTCCAAGTTTGTAATGCTTCCAAGCGATGCAGGTATTCCTCCATGAATGTTGTTTTGACTCAAGTTTCTGAAACATGAAAAAGATATAAATGAACGGAAACTTTAAAACGTTTTGGAAAAGAAGCATTTGAGAATAATGTCATAGGCTTTACATGCTCTGAAGATGTTTCAGCTTTGATATGTCGTTTGGTAAGAAACCCTTCAGACCTTGGTTATCAAGATCACTGCAAAATAAATAAATAAATAAACAAAACTTTTCTATTCAAAAACCTGATGAAAGATGAACAACTCAATGAGAGATCCTTAAACTCTAACTGATGAGATGCCTAAACAAAAAGAAAGCGCTCTTGTGTTTTACCCATCATCAATCATTTTGCTAAAGAATTCAACAACTACCGTAACTATAGAGACATGGATGGACTCATTGTATAACTAGGCTGCTGCTAAACATGTGGTTTATGATGTATGATGCACAACAAAACAAGAGGAAAGGAGCTATACAGTCCATCAATGACCCATATGCTGGTGTTCTTGTCCAGCTGACAATCAGCTCCACTCCAAGGATGTTGTGTGGGAACACATGGATCACCATTCCATCCAAACCTCGAAGGAAGCCCCAAAGCTTTTCTCATTTTCTGTAAAGCACTCACTGAAACAAGACAAGCATACTATAAGAACTTACATACAATAATGATGCAGTGCTACATGAACATGAGATTCAAAGGACAAAAGTGCATGTGTACCTTCATCTCTTAATGTTTTAAACTCGGCAGTTATGATCTCAAAGACTTCAATCGCATTGATAATGGCATGACCACCTCCCTTGGGCTGTAAAACGACTGTCAAGGTTCTTCCGCTCACAGCCACCGTCGCATTGAGAACAAGTGCCGTGTACCGACCACCACTCATCTTTATAACATCCACATCTTCAAAGAAAGTGTCACCATTAATGACAACATCAAACACTCTTTTTCCTTCAGCAGTGACTGTAGCATCAATCTCAGCAAAGTGCATCCACACTGAATAGTTTCTGTTAGGTTCCACATCAATACTATAAGTCAAATCAGGTTGATCATCTGTGCTAACCAAGGCAGACTGATACAGCCCTTCAGGATAAAAGTTTGGGGAGACAGAAGCTTTCTTAATAGTATTCTCAGTTGATCTTGGAGAGTCAGCACCTTTGCCAAAAGATCTCATGGGATTCCAAAACCTATCACCACCCCAATGATCTCCACGATAATCCTCATCAAACCTAGGCTTCCCAGTACCACAAGTCAACCTCGTGGCTGTTCTTAGCATCACTCCTTGGCCCCAGCCTTGGCCGAAACTGTAGGCTTTGTCATCAACTTGGAGAATCTCAATAGAGAGGATGGCAGGATCTCCATGGCCAGTACTGTGGAAACAGATTGTAGATGTCCCACCCAAGAGGAAAACTAGAGCTTCAGCAAAGACTTGGTCATCATGACTACTCCAACCTGATTTTAGAGAATAAATCTGAGTGCCTTCAATAGATATGTCAAAGAGAGGCTCTTTATCGAAGTTAGGCTGGTTAACCAATCCGAAGAAGATCCTCACTGAGTAATGTCCCTTTGGCACTCGCACTATATTGTAGCAATTGTTTGGACCTTCAGAGATTGGGAAATAACGAAGTGTCTTCAACGGGGGAGTAATGTAACTAGGTGGGGTTGCATTTGCAGGTACCCCTCCAGTATACGCAATATCTTTGTACCAAAGTGCATAAGTTGGTGGTGTTTTAATGTTTTGTCTAGCTCCACAGCTAATCCGCAACGCATATGGTGCTGCAAATATTGCAAGATAAGGTTATAATTGGATACGCATTAACAGAACACAAAGCTTGTTTGTAGGAATAATTGATAGTATCAGAACATTCCGACCAGCTCTAGCAATGGACACAAGAGACGAATCTTTGCTGCTCGAGCTTAAACAGGGCAATGTAAGAAAAGATCTACGAGTGATTGGCAAAAATCAAGAATCAAGAACTCAAAAGTTTCAATTAACCTCCAGCACAAGAGGATTCAAGGTATGAAAATAACATTTCTTAAATCAAATTCACAAAGTACTGATCTATAAAAAAAACAAAAACGATGAAAACAAGGAGACATAACCCAAAAAGGAAAAAAAGGAATCCATGTGAAATGCAACTATGCAAGTCAAGATTTCGAATCAGGAGAAGGAGAAACCATATTCCAAATAAGGAACTACATATAACAAAAAAGGAAAGTTTCAACATCTGGAAGACAAACCTGGTCGAGCAGAAGAAGAAGTGAGACCAAAAGAGAAAATGAGAAGACATGCGAGTGTACAACGAAGCATCATCATCTTTGATCTTTCAGAAACAAAACTTATCTCTCAAGAATCTCTCCAAGAGTCTCATTTCTCCATTGGACAACTTTATTATTTTGTTCTTTTGTTCGTTTTTCCTTTGAAGAGTGATGGAAGAAGACTCAAGAGAGAGAGAGAGAGAGGGGACGTGAGTGCAGGTAAAAAAAGAAGTGAATATTAAATTCAATTAAATTAACTTAAATGCTCCCACCGCTAATATTTTAATTTTCTGTTGTGTTGTTTTTTTCTTCTGGATGAAGAATAGGGAGGCTTAATCAAGTGTTGTGATGCGCACGTAAGCTATAATAGGCGAACTATTAATCTGACGGATGTAAGCTGCTATAGCGGCATGATATCATTGTCCTTATCGTTGGATTCAGCCCAACTCTTGTGAAGCTCTCCTTTCAGATTTTATTTCTAAACTCATATGAAGTCTTCGGCGTATTAATAATCTTCTTTAATAGAGTCACTCCTCGCATTTTTAAAGACTAAATTCTTTAGTTAACGGGAAAAAATATATTAACATTTCAAAGTCTTCATTTTATTTTGACTTTTAATTAATTAAGGATAAAAACAAACCAATTAAAAGCTACAAAATTTTACTATAAAACCAAATTAATTTAAAACGAAAAAAATATTCTCTGTGTTTTATATTAGTTGTCATTGTAAAAAAAAAATCGTTTCAAAATAAGTGTCATTTTAAAGTTTCAATGCAAAATTTATTAATAAGATTCTTTATTTATTTTTTTATTGATTGAAATATAGTTATATGTATATGTAATTGTGTTTTTATTTTGGAAATATACAAAATCATATATTTTCTTAATATATATGTATAAACCTAGAACGATAAGTAATATGAACTGAAAGTAGTATATTAAAAAGGTTGTCGAAGTCTTTGGTTTCACACTATGAAAATCCCACTATGAAAATCCCGCAAGAAGAGAGCCAACAAGGCAAAAACTGACGACACATCAAAGCAGTGATGTTTGATCCTTACGGTTGGGTCGTACCAGAACCAGAATCCAACAATTCACCATCTCAAGAAATACACATTTCATTTTCAAAAAAAAACATTCATCGAAAGCTCAATTCACAAGCAGATCGATGATGAGATTTTTAAACAATAAACAAATTAATAAATTTTAAGAAAATATAGTTTAACAATTCAAAATCATATATATTATATGACAATTCTTAAATTTTGTAAATCCATGATTAATTTTTTATTTAGCAAAGACTGTCCTGTTTCACAAGTTTACCAAAACTCAACTTTCTACACTTGTATTCTTGTTTCTTTTCGTATTAATTGGCTATTTTGGGTTTAATATTTGTAACCAATGTTTAACTGATGATACCCAATTCATTCAACATATTGACTTACAGTGACAAGAAAGAAGACAGAATAAAATAAAGTAAATGATGTAATGGATTACATTCTGTAGTATATTAATTTTTTGAAAGAGTATCGGTTTTTGGGGCTATATATGAAATTATGGAGTCGGTGGAGGTGGTTATTAGAGTAGTTAATTAGACCAAATGGGTGATTTAATAATTCCCCTTTTTTTTATCAACGGTGATTTAGTAATACTTAAAAGTTTAAAAAGGTTGTGTTTGTAGATAATAACGATAAAGGTGTTGGTGGGCCGATAACCAAAAAGGCACGTGACCAACATTCCCGGTCTCCGGGGTAGGAGATATTAAAAGGACAAAAATACCCTCCAAATCGGACTTCTCAATGGTCGTAATCTTGTAGGTAGTAGTAGTATAGTTTGGACAGTTTGACTTCATTCATCTTGATTGATGCGCAATCATCGGGAGAGCGTTAAAAGCAGCTCCCACCTCGAGTCGTCGGACCAAAGAAGAAGTCATCGGACATAAATCTTTGAGTTCTTGCTACTTTAGAAAACCATTAATGCTTCTACAAGTATAGCCTTGCGACTTTTAACTGGATCCTATTACCCAAACCGGATCCAATCCGAAATTGACCGGTTCGGATCGGGTTCAACATAGATATATTTAACCAATGGATAAAATTATATATATTTATGGATTTCGGGTTGGATTCGGTTTTTACCTGGAACCGAACAGGTATCCGTTTTAAATCGAATTCTATATAAATATACATATAAACTCAGGTTTTGTAAGGCAAAGTAACATGTGCAATACAGGCTACTTCAACTTTGTTGTATATAATTACATATTACAAATATATATTTGATTTTAATTCATTTTTTTAAAATAAAATAAAATAAATAAATAAAAAATATAGTATTTCGGTTTAAAATTGTATACCCGAATCAATCTGGAACCGGTTGGAACCGATCCGAATCCGAACCGTAAATCCACTAATTACCCATTGGATACATTTTCTAAATAATCGATATATCCATAACCGAACGAGTCTTATTTGGAATCGACCCGAATACCCGAAATCACAGCCCTATACAAGTATATGATAACACTCCTCCCCAAATTCAGGCCTCTCTTGAATTAATATCACAGTTATATAAGAAATCTGGATTTTAGTTTTGAAAAATTCCCTTAGATAGTCCATTTTAGTTTGTTCTTCACAAAAATAGTTTTTAAGGAAAAATGACAAAAATAGTTTTTTTTAGTTTTTTTTAGAAGCTAATTTTTTTATTTATATGCATTTATACCCCTAGGGTTAACTAATTTAGACTTTAGGATTTAGAGTTAAGGGGTGGGTTTGGAGATAGGGTTTCAAATTTCAAAAAAATAAATAAAAAAATTAAAAATTTCAAAAAAACATATGATATTTTGGTCATTTTATTTTTTTAGGGTTATTTTTGTGACAAAAACTTAAAAATGGATATTTAATAATTGACCATTAGTTTTTGGTAATATTCTTGAAACATTGCTCACGTTGTATCATTTGTATGTTGGACTTGTTTAAACAATATATAGTAAAAGTGTAGTTCAATATATGTTATGAGCGGTAACTAATTCTCGAGTAGAAAATAAGTTATTATATAGGTTTCGTCGAGACATTCAACAACAAATGGGCCATTGTAGTAGGTATGATAATAGTACATGGGCTTGGGTCTAGAAGTCCATTTTCTTAACTTAAATTGGAGAAACAAATGCAAAAACAATCTTATGAGTGTGTGCGTGAATTTGGGCTATATCTAAATTACATAAACCATTTGCTTTTGAAGTCAACGGTTGGCTTCTGGAGCGATCTATAACATTGCAATCTGTAAACACACGATGTGGAATGGAAGAATCTCGATCCTCTTTGAATATATTTGCTTACGATGCTGTAACTATTTATTATATTATTTTAGTTTTGTGGAATTGCGTAAGGTTCTCTTTGGTCATGAGATTATTTACACTTTGTGATCTACGAGTCATGTGATGGCAACTTCTGACGGTCCACGTGTCCCTCGCACTCACTATCTTTCACTTTCACTGTGGGTCCTACTGTGGCTGCCCATATCGGGACAACTTCCCATGGTTCTGGACACTTGTGAATGATGATAGATTTGTGTTTTCTCTTACGTTTCAATTAAAGATGAGGATTATAATCTAGTTATTAACACCTTAATTATGTGTTTAGTTGTTTATGCATCATCTCATATCCAGTGTTTAGATAAAAGACGAAAAAACTACAAGGCTGCAACTTTGTAAAAAGAAAAATTATGAACTCCTTTGTTAATCGAGTTTAATTTTTATTTGAAATGAATGGGTGATCGACTACATGAAATCTTGGAGTCCTCGCGATTCATTATACAAAAAGAGTACAAGTAGTTTACGAAGGCAGTTAGTTATTGTGGCTATGGAAAAGTGAAAATTAGGTATTTTGAATTTGATGAAGCTTCAGTACATTTCGCGAGAAAGAAAATATGTTACATTTTGTGATTATTTCACGGATCTTCAGTCTAAGGATACTTTAGTTTATTGGTCCCATTTCATGACTCATCGACCTTATCTATATCTCCATCATACTCCCCACTTGCACTTTTTTATTTCCACAACCTCCTCACTCATTGTCGTTCCTAAATTACTCTAATTTTTTAACAACTTCCTAAAATTACTATTTTCAAACTTCTTACTATAGTCAAAATACTTCTCACGATCATCTATTCCTGATCTTTATATATTATCTTTCATTAAAATCGAACACTTTAAAATTAAAATCTCTATACATTATTTATAAAGTAACTTTTTAAAATTTGTTTATATATCACTATCACATTCTATTTTAAGAAGAAAAAAATAACATGACTTAGTGAAAATGATATACATCTTAATTATTATTATGACATGTCAAATTTTATTTATGAAATTTTTCATATTTAGTAAGATTTTTAAAATATAACAATAATTTATATGTATTACTATTACTAAAAATTTTAAACTAAAAACATATTATAAATATATAAAATTTTCACATTAACTTAAAACTAACAAATAAATATGTAAATATTTACATTTGTGAAACTTATTAGTGAATATATTTATTAACTAAATGTTTGAATTTTGTTTTATTCAATGGTTGGTATGAAAACAATTAATCAAATTATAAAAATTTGATTTTTTAAATAATATATTTAAAAAAAAATTATTATCACTATATATGACGCAAAATATCTCTTAATTGAGCATGAAATACATAATGATAAGCCAACGATTAAAGAACTGCTATTTAAGACAATCTACAGATTAGAATAAAATGTAATTTAATTATGGTAGAAAATTATAGTCTAAAAGTTTTAAAAATAATAGTCTGAAATAATATAGATATATTTTCTCAAATCTTATAAATCAGAAGAATTTCAATGTAACATGTTCTGTTTACAATATAGGAAACTAAACATTTATGTAATTAGATTAATTTGAAAATACAGTTATGCAAGGTAGTTGAAAATTCACACTAAGAAACTGAATTACTAAAACCAGCGAACTTTTTATATGGCATAGCCAGTAATAAAAAAAAATTATTAGATAAATAATCAAGATATTTTGAGAAGCTGTCTATAAAAGTCATAAACCACCACCAAAAGCTTACTCCACATCCCTCTCTACAAAAGGTCACTCAGGAGCAACAAAAAAAAGAGCGAAATCAAATAAAAGTAAGATGGTTCTGCTTGATAAGCTTTGGGATGATGTTGTGGCCGGACCTCAACCTGACCGTGGCCTTGCCCGCCTCAGAAAGATCACCACCCAACCCATTAATATCAGAGGTATCATCTATACTATAATAAACACTTTCTAGATTGGTTATAAACATAACTAAGATATTAATTAGTGTGTATGGAAAGATATAGGAGAAGGAAGCAACAAGATGATGCTTAGGTCGTTGACTATGCCGACGGTAGTTAGCCCCGGAACTCCAACTACTCCGACCACTCCGACAACGCCACATAAGGATAACGTGTGGAGGAGCGTCTTTAATCCTGGAAGCAACCTCGCCACAAGAGCCATCGGCTCCAACATCTTTGATAAACCAAACCACCCAAATTCTCCATCCGTCTACGACTGGTGAGTTCATTATTTAGGGTATTATTATCTTTGATTTCTCAACCGAAATTTTTAACTCATGATATTTTTTATTTTTTTTATATATTTTTAGTAAGAAACGAGTAGTTCTTAATTTTTTTAGTTAAAAACTGTCTTTTATCCGAAAGTAAGAATCCCAGTTAAGAGACTACAAATAATGATGATCTTATAAGTTATTTTCTGTGAAATCATATGCTTAAGACTTTAAATCTTAGATATCATAATATAGGGGAACAAGTCATGTGATCTGGTCAGCTTGTAGGATTCAGACTTTTGAAACAAGTTAAAGACAAAGTACTGAACCGGATAAATCTAGGAACGGTTTGGTTCGTTTTGATGTACTGATATCTTGGTAATGAGTTATTTATGTGTCAGCGATGATAACGAAGCTCAAAGGAAGGAACACGTGGCACTGTGTTTAGTGGGCGCGTGGATTAAATGAAAAAACAATAAAACATTATTCTGTTTTACCATATCAACCAACCTTCGTTTATTGTGCATATGGTATAGTCATGAACTCTATAGCTTCGTAGTAACCCAAAATGGGAAAGATATTTTTTCTTTTTACTATTGTATCACAGCCGTTGGTTGTTAAGTAGCTTTAGAATCGGAGGGTTTAGATCAGAAGTTGATGAGTTACTTGTTGGTTGCACGTGTCGCAGGTTGTACAGCGGCGAGTCAAGGAGTCAGCACCGTTAAAGGCGAGTTCAGAGGGAGTGACACAAGTGGGTGATGTAAACATGGTGTCTAGATCTACTGTCACGTGTCTGTCTAGGTTTTGCTTGTTTATATAACTGTCTTTCACCTATGCAATAAGTTGACCGTTTTGGGCTTGGTTTGTAAGTTTCTTTTGTGTGTTTTGTAGTAACTTGCAAGTGGAGAGTTTTTTCTTTTTGCTTAAAAAGTGGAGAGGTTGAATCTTCACTATCTCGTTTGGATTTTGATAGTGAACATGCGTCTGCTTTTATGTTTTCCTGATGCTAATAAAATTTTGTTTATAGATTGTGTTATTTTATTAAAATGTCGGTGGTTTGATGGTAGTGAAAGATTGTTGTTTATTTAGTGGAATGTACAATCTTGTCCAAAAATGACTTCAAACTTTGAAGCTTGAAGAATGAATTGAGGCTTGATCGGCTCATAAAGAAGATTAAAAAATTAGCACAATTATCAGATGGAACCCATGAACATTGGGCAATGTCAAAGGTTAACACATGACAAAATGCAGTTTTCCTAGCATTTTATTTCTAATGAAACGAAGTATTGTTTAATTTGTGTTTATTCTGGATTTAATATACTAGTTTGAGTTACATATGGTTTCAAACAATAGAACCTTAAAAGGAGCATTGGTGAATTAGTTGTTTTATGGAATGAAGGTTTACTGGGGGAGTCCATGAAGATAAAAATATGTATGAAGGATACTATCATTTTGGGCTGGGTTTTGTAAGTTTCTTTTGTGTGTGTTTTGTAGTTGTAACTTGTAACTTGCAAGTTGAGGTTGAATCTTCACTACCTCGTTGGATTTGATAGTGAGAATACCTATGCTTTAATGTTTTTCCTAATGCTAATAATATTTTGTTTAAAGATTGTGTTATTTTTTTTTATGACAAAAGAAGATCGTGTTATTTTATTAAAATGTTGGTGGTAATGGTAGTGAAAGAGTGTTGTTGTTTTTTGTGTGGAATTTACAATCTTCCCCAAAAATTACTTCAATTTTCAAGCTTGAGGAATGAACTGTGGCTCATAAAAAAAGATTAAAAAGTAACACAATTATGAGATGGGTGGACTACCATGAACATTGGGCAATGTCAAAGGTTAACAAACGACAAATGCAGTTTTCCTGGCACTTTATTCCTAATAAAAACGAAGTTTTGTTTTGTGTTTTATTTTGGATTAACATATTAGTTTGGGTTACAAATGGTTTTACGCAATAGAACCTAAAAGGAGTAATGATGGTTTAGTTATTTTCTAGAAAGAAGATTTAGTGGTAGTCTTTCATAGTTGGGCATCCAGATTACTTATAGTTATTAGGGGGTGGAACTAGGGATATTAAATACAGGGTCAAGATCTAGTACTTTTCTGTTTAATATAATCTTAACCCTATTTTAATTCTGCTCTATTTATAACATTGAATAAAGTTGGTAGCATAGAGAAAACGTTTATATGGAAAGGAGTTAAGAATAAGAAAACAGTAAAATGTAGATTAGACTGGTGATTTGCCAATTTTATGTAATTTTCTATGTTTGGAGCAATGTTTAAGAAAATATTAGACGTTAACTAAACATTTTATAAAAAGAATTAACGATTAGACGGACTATTCGAAGCTTAGACGTTAATATATTATTGATTTATTATTTATATATTTATATTTTATAAAATATTTTTAATTTTTGACTTTAATTATAAATTTATTCTAGTGAATTATCAAAATTAAACATACAAAACAAAAAAATAATACAAATTTGTCTTAATATTATTATTATTTTTAACAGGTTTTGACTAATTAAAATTTATTTAACCTAATTTAAATTGATTCAAAGCAATTTAAATTGATTTAGAATAATTAACTTTGATTTGAATTACAGTATAACCTCTTTAAATTAATACTCTATAAATTAATATACACTAAAATTTTCTATAAAATAATATAGTTTTATAGTCCTAAATTGAGTTTTGGGTTCAATTAGTATATCGATAAATTAATAATTTTTATAAATTAATAAAAAATTATAGTTTTGGTGTAGTCCCAACATTATTAATTTATAGAAGTTTCACTGTATATATAAATTAAATTTTATGATTCAGTTAAGATTGATTTGTCGTTTAAATTCCTGCATATGCAACGGCTAAACTTATTTTTAAAAATGTTGTCTGAAATACTTACTAATAATTCATATAGAGATTTGAATAAAAAATAGACCGATATTTTTAAAATTTATAGGATATCAAAGCATTAAGTGGTTAAGAAGTCATTTTAAAATAGATTGTTGATAAATTGACTAAAGTCTAAAATTAGTAAATAATATAAATATTGCTAATATGAGTAAAACTACAACATGTTTATCTTTTTCAATCTTTTAGATTTCAAATAGTCTTTTTTTGTTCAAATACTTATGTACTAAAAAGAAAATATTGTAAATATTTTCTCAAATATTGTAAATATTTTCTCAAATATTGTAAATATTTTCTCAAATATTGTAAATATTTTCTCTGATTAATAATTTTAATATTATTAAATGGTAGCCGCCCCCTCCTTGATTAGATAGCCTATCCTCTGGTCGTTTCCTTACCAAATCCAACCTCAAACCAATTCTGCCTGACGAGTTCGTTTTAATTTACTCTTGTGCGCATCAGAATCCAATCTTACCTTCTTCCCGTTTGAAAAGCTCTTCTCTTTCGATCATGGATCTATCCAAAGTTGTCACCTTTTCCAGAAATTTCGCCGTCTTGGTCAAAGTCGAAGGCCCTGTAAGCTCTTTCCCCTCTCACCCAATTCGTATAATCATATTCTATCTTTAATTTAGACGAAGGGATTGTTGATGATTGAAGGACCCAAAGGGATTGAAGATGAGGAAACATGCTTTTCATCAATACCAGTGAGCATACATACTCCTAAAGCTTCAAACTTTTTGTTTCTATCAATGTGTCTGAAACTTTTACGGTGTTCTGTGAAGTTCTGGCAATACAACACTTTCAGCTTCTGGGATGTTGTTTCCAAGAAGTATTTTGAGTGGTGATGTCGCAGCAGCTAAGCTTATGTCTGAAGATGGTCAGGACATGGCGTTGGTTTTGACTGTTGCTTCTCTTGTTGAGCCGTTCTTAACGTTGGGACATAGAAATAGTATCTCTCAGGTTTGCTATACATGTTCAAATTATACATGATTTTTTTTCTTTCTGATGTGGTAATTGAATCTTGGTGTAATTTTTTTCTTGTAAAGGATCCGGTGAAGTTGATTCCTGGTGCTCGGATTGAGATTATGGTGGAGGTATGAGTGTAGTTTATGTTGAATCGTGAGTGTTTTGGGAGATTTCAGGGTGTGATATAGATGCTTATTCTTTCCAGAGTCAGTTAAACTCGGAGAAGGAAGATCCTTTTTGGGTGCCTGCGCAACTTCTTTCCCTGGTATGTATGAACTATTTGAAGCCAATCTTGATACCTCCCTGTGGGTGATGGTTTATGAAGCTACTGATCTGTGATTTACATCAAATAGCTCTTGAATTTGTCTGAAAATGTTGTAGCTTCCCCTTTTTAACAGTATATGCACTTCTATTCTGTGCTACAAGGTTGATGTCCCTGTATCTTCTGCTGCACTCAAATCTCTTATTGAAACTTCTGCGGGTTCAAAAGATTCTGGATGGGATGTTGGTTGGTCTTTGGTCTCTGGTGATAGTGGTTCTCAGCCTTCAACCAATGTAAGTCAAATGCTAACCAATAATGCTCTTTGATGGCTAGCTATTTTTGGTGCAAAGGAAACATTCTGATCAAATAGAACTTCTTCTGCCTGTAAATAGGAAACGTTTTTGTATTTTCTTCTTTGAAAAGATCGAAAATATTCTTTCCATTCTTTTTCCAGATGAAACATTACAACAGCAAGCCCTTGATGCAACGTGATGAGCCACATGATGCTATGTTTATGGCCAAGTCTGCCACTCGAATGGCTCTTCTAGGAATCTCTTTAAGCTTACTGGTAATTATTTCCTTCTTTCTGATTTATAATCCATCTTAATGTTAAAATGCCGTATAATCTATGGCTAACTATTTTAGACTCTGCTTGCTTTGTGTGAATCAGGGTCAGCCAAATATAAATCTCGCTTCCCCATGTAGCAAGGGTGATACGCTTATAACACTTGGCTCTCCTTTTGGAATCCTTTCACCTCTACACTTTTTTAACAGGTTAATATGGGCTCCACTAACGTTGCTACATTTTAGCCGATTATAGATTGTCATTTGATTTAACTCTTGGAATCTAAACTGGTTTGAAACAGCGTATCAACTGGTTCCATCTCAAACTGCTATTCTTCTGGATCGCTAAAGAACTCACTGATGATAGCTGATGTTCGATGCCTCCCTGGTGTGTAGTACACTTCTCAGTAGTTCATATATATATATGCTTTCTTTGTTTCTTCTCAAACTTGTTATCCCATTTCGGTTCAATTGCTTTCAGGTATGGAAGGTGCTCCTGTGTTTGGTAAGAATGGTTACTTAATTGGCACTTTGATTCGACCGCTAAGGCAAAAGAATAGTGGCGTTGAAATCCAGGTTTGTCAACGCCTACTTCAGTTCATTTGTGTTCATTGAAATTTTATTGTAATGTTTCATACAAAACTGTAGCCTTCGGTAGCAGCTGGTGGTTCCCTGGGGAGCAATCACAGCTGCTTGCAGCCACTTACTGCTTGAGGAACCATCCGATGAAGGAAAAGCAAGTCACTGGGGAAATGAAGTATTAAGGATTAAACCAGATGCTAATATTCCTGTACAAGTGGCTGTTGGGAAAGCGATGGAATCAATTGGTCTTATCAGTGTCAACGATGGTGTCTGGGCATCTGGTGTTGTTCTCAACGAACATGGTCTCATACTAACAAATGCTCACCTTCTTGAGCCGTGGAGATTTGGAAAAGGTGGTGTATATGGTGAAGGAAATGACAATGGTTTAAGACCGCATGTCTTAGGAGCTGAGGAGTTTTCTTCCACGAGAAGTAGATTTTGGGAACAGGAGAGTCAGACATTGCCACGAGAAGCTCCAGCAGATCTTCATGTCAAGAAATACAAAAACAATTTCCTTCAGACTGGGCATAGAGACATACGTGTACGATTGTGTCAACAAGATTCTTGGACTTGGTGTCCTGCTAAAGTGGTCTATATCTGCAAGGAACAGTTAGATGTTGCCTTACTGCAGCTAGAAGATGTTCCCGGAAAGCTCCAACCTATTGCTGCCAGTTTTTCTTCTCCTCCTTTGGGTACATCGGCACATGTTGTTGGACATGGACTCTTCGGACCAAGATGTGGTAAAGACTTCGTTAATCCTAAGATTATATTGTTGAATCTGATTCATGATAATCTCTTGTGTATGTTGTGAGTCCATAACACTACATGGATTTGTTTGCACACCCTTTCTCTAGTGTGTTACGTGCACTTTGGAAGAAAGAACAAACAAAGTTCTGTTTTCTAACATGTTCTGTTATGTTAATAGGGCTTTCTCCTTCTATTTGTTCCGGAGTTGTAGCAAAGGTAGTGCACACAAAGAAGAGATTGTATACGCAACCCATTTTTCAAGATGCCGCCACAGAGTTCCCCGCGATGCTAGAAACGACAGCTGCTGTGCATCCTGGTGGTAGTGGTGGTGCTGTTGTCAATTCAAGTGGCCATATGATTGGACTTGTTACCAGGTAACAGAAAATCATTCTCAAACACAGTTTGTATGTCTCTTAAAATACAAACATGAGATGGGCATTAGATCATACAAGATTAATGTCTTCTTTCATCAAATTGTAGTTGATTTGTTCATTGCCTCTAAAGTAGGCACCTCTGGTTTCAAAGACAAACGTCATTGTTCATTTTTTTTTGTACCTGCAGCAACGCAAGACACGGAGCAGGGACAATTATACCGCATCTCAACTTCAGCATACCATGCGCAGTCTTGGCACCAATCTTCAAGTTTGCAGAAGGTTTGTCTAATCTTTTTTGTTTGTTTTTTGCTTATGGAAGCATAACACGGAGAGTAGTAAGTGTTTGCTTGCCGTCTTAAAAAACAGATATGCAAAACATGGAGATCCTACAAACACTAGATCAACCAAACAAGGAGCTGTCGTCAATATGGGCTTTGATGCCATCACTATCACCAAAGCCTAAGCCAAACAATGAGCATTCTCTACCTAAGTTACTCAAAGATGGTGGTAATAACAAACTAAAGAAAGGATCACAGTTTGCCAAGTTCATTGCAGAGACCCAAGAGATGTTTGTAAAGCCGCCCAAGCTTTCCCGCGACGTGATCTCAAGCAAGTTATGACAAAATGGTATTCTCTGCAGGGTTTGTGTCTTCATTTTCGCCTTTAACTTGTGGATAAAGATTACAGTGTGCTGGTATTGTTTCTGGATTCCTCTGCGTGTAACATATTTATACACTTGTTATACAATTGCAATTGTTAATCAGCCTTCATACTCTGATTCTATATTTCTTGCATCGACTTTCCCTAGGCTAAATCTGATTTTGAACCGAAACAGAAACTATATAACTTATTCATCATAGATTATATTTTAGATTGGTTATTATATTACCAAGACATAAAAAGTTGAAAAATATTTAGTCTATCTATACGTAAAATAGATGTGTTGTTTAATTTAGATCTTTACTGGTATTATTTCCTTTTCTAGTTTTCATTATGTAGAACTCTTTGTCTAAAGGCTTAATAATACAATCTGTCGTTTAAAAACATACTTTATGCAACATGAATTTACTTTATACGATAATAGTTTACAGCAAAGTCATAGTGAGAAAAGATCAGATGCGAAGAATACGCTCTAAATCGTTTAATAGCCTTAACGGAAAAACGCCTCAGCTCATGAGGAGTGCAATGTTTATATTACATTCTTGATGGCCTAAATGAAGGAATATAAGTCAAATGTCAAGGAAGCTAACAGCAGAGGAACCCCAGTGTCATTTGTCGAGCTTCATCAAAATCGATTGAGCCGATGAACGTTTTTTTCTATAGTTTCTCTAAAGATCTGCCTCATACAGAAACTATAAGAAAAAACATGTATGAGCAAATCTTTAATAAGCTAGTTTGTTAGAAATGGATTTAGATTGACAATGAATATGATAAATACAAAGGACAAAACCAAATAGATCTATAATATAATTCCAAGAGAATATATCTAAATGTTTTAGTGAACTTGTAATGTCATATTTCTCAAATGATTAGCTTGTCTTGTCTTTTATATTGCTCTGCTAGATCCAATCACTCAATGTATTTTGGGTGTACATAACGTTCCTTGCTCCATGGATCTCGAATTGTTGAGTAAACATTTGACCCGAAGTGGCTTGGTCTTGACCACTATCATGATATGAAACTCATTATCTCGATCTGCGAAATAGTTTTGAGATAAAATAGTTGAACCTTGCTGATGAAATATATATATTTGTTAAATAAAATTGAGAAATTCACTTAATAGCCTTTTTTAGTTTGTTTGTCACAAAAATAGTTTTTAAGGAAGAAAATGACCAAAATGTTTTTTCTAAAAGCTAAAAAATCATTTATATGCATTTATACTCCTAGGGTTAACTAATTTGGACTTTAGGGTTTAGAGTAAATGGGTGAGTTTGTGGTTAGGGTTTCAAATTTCAAAAAAAAAAATTTAAAAAATCAAAATTTCAAAAAAGGTCTATTTTGGTCATTTTATTTTTTTAGGGCTATTTTTGTGACAAAAACTTAAAAAGGTTATTTAAGAGAATTGCCCAATAAAATTTGTCTCTAATGGAATTTTAGTTAATCGGATTTATATGTAAAATCTTTCTCCAACAATGGATTATATTATTCTAGGCTTCTAGCTTATTAAGATGTCATACATTAAAAGTAGATATGTTTCCGAAATAATATAAATGTCTCCGATAGATGTCTGCATATACCACCCCTTGATTCTGAGTGGTGAATACTGTATATCAAGAGATTATACTCCATAAACTATACATGTACATTTCAAGTTATTTTTGTATAGATATTTTTATTTAAGCGCCGAAATAAAACATTGTTTAATAACACTTCTATCCACCATTCTACATATTTTGTTTGTTTGCTTTTTAAAGGGAATTTTCTTTTGTGATTGTTTGTAAGTAAATAAAAAGTTTCCTCCCTTTCTTTATATATTAAAAATAGTTTCCTTCTTTCTTCAATCTTACAACCATCTAAAACTATATGTACAACATTATCCCTTTCTTTGTCTTTGTATTCGCAAATTCTTGGATATAAACAAAACCAAACATTCCTTTTCTTGTTTTGGTATTATAACTGAATATGCTTTACTTTAATATTGATTGTGATGCAAATGAATAGAAAATCAACTGCCAATCAAACTGTGAGAGCAATGTCGAAGAAAACAACAAAATAATAAAAATATTAAATATTTCTCTCTGCAGTTCAAAAAGAAAAATATTTCCCTCTTTTGGCCAAATCAATTATTATAAGGAAAAACACAATCTGGAGAAGACAAAGTAACATCGAGTTTGAGAAAGTAGAACGAGTTCGGGGGAATAAATTAATCATCTGAGAAAAAGTTATATAAAGGCTTCAAAATTTGCAGTAATTAACTTAAATACAGAAGGAGAAGAGAAAGCCCCCTTGAAGTTCTACAAAATTCGTTAGTTTCCCTATGCTAATGCTTTTGCTTTCCCTTTTGTTTTCACTCTGCCTCCCACATGCATCGTTGTAAATAAATAATTCTAGTATATATTAACACATACTACACATATATGCACTAATATGTATGTATGTGTAACGTAGACTCTTCAAGACAATACGTACTTATCTAAGAAGTTAGATGTTCCGTATGTGTTGGTAATTTTTGTTTAAGAATATAGTTTTGGTGATATAGTGAGAAAAAATTAGTACAAAAAGAAAGACTATTAAAAGAAGTAAGTTTGTCCTAAGCTTGCAAAAAAAAGTTTCATGTTAGTTTTTTCTTCTTCTTGACCTTGAATAGTGTTTCTTGCTGTTCCTTTTCTTTTAATACAATATATACAATTGTTATATGGTTTACCATAGCTATATGGTCGTAATTATTTTGGTAACTTGATGTGTTAGAAAATCTTATTTGTCTTCTGGTCATATAGACCAAATTTCGTCCGTTGCAAACTAAAGGCATTGGAACAAAACACCTGGCTTGGACTTCAAATTTTGTATGCATGAATTATTTGGTTATCACCTATCCAAAAGAAAATAGATTACTCAATTTTAAACTGTAATTCCTTCAAATCACATAAATTTCAAAACGGTTGTCGACCTAGCTGTATTTTACTAATTTTACATTTTGCATGGATCACTATATATGTATCACTTGAACTCATAATTCCGTTTAGTGTTTTTTTTCGTATTTACAATTAATCTAACGCCCCCTCCAACATTCATCTATATCCTGTTGTATAACTACATATATATTATATAGAGAAATTCCCTTAGATAATGTTTTTTAGTTTGTTTTTCACAAAAATAATTTTTAAAGAAGAAAATGATTAAAAATAAGTTTTATTAAAAGTTAAAAATGCATTTATATACATTTATATCCTTAGGGTTAACTAATCTAGACTTAAGATTTAGAATTAAAGGATGAGTTTGGGGATGAGACTCAAATTTCAAAAAAAAAAAAATCACAATTTCAACAAAAAAAAAATATTTTGATCATTTTATTTTTCGAGGACTGTTTTTATGATAAAAACTTAAAAATGATTATTTAAAAGAATTGTCCTATTATATATACAAGTCCTTTTTTTTGCTAGTAACTCTAATCTATTTTAGTTAAACATGAGAGATGTCTAAACCGAATCTCGACTAGTCATGTTCCTATGGGCCAATCTAGCGATGAAAGTTAAACCTGATTGCTCTATAACCTAAACAAATATAATAATTTTACTCATATATGAAACTAATAATTTTATATCGAAGAGAAATCAGTCTCTAACCTAAATCAATAAGATATTTTTTTTATTCAGTGAAAACTACTGTACCAACAATATATGGTTAGTAACGCTAATCTTTCATGGAAAAAAGCATTTTATTTCTAATCTTTAAAATCAGCACTTTTAATACTTAAGAATTGTTTGCGCATAATTATTTTCTAACTAATATGTTGCAACTATAATTATTTGTATTATTTTATACGTCATTGTAAAAATTCAAAATCTTTTCCAGAAAATAAAAATTTCGTATATTGGTTATATTTAACTTGAGAAGATTTTAAGTTATGATTTTTTTAAAAAGTGATTGCTGTTTTTAATTCTTTGAGTATTTTCAATCAATAAATTAAATACTCAAGTATTATATGCGCATATTTATTTCTTAATTATTCATTAACTGCGCAAAATTATAATTAAATATTTAACCATTAAAAAGTTGACGGAAATCGTTGCTTTCCGTTCATCAGTATTAAAGTACTAATTCAGTTACTTCACGAATAAATTGCCCTTTCCCCAATCTTTCGCGTATATTTTTAAGTACTTGGTTTTCGCATATTGTATATCAATTAATTGAAATTTGAATTTTTGAGCATTGATTATATGCAATTAATGACTGCAAACATGTAGTAAGACGTTATACTTCCTCCGTTTCAATTTAATTGTCGTTATAGGAGAAAATTTTCGTTTCAAAATAAGTGTCCTTTTAGAGTTTCAATACAAAATTTATTAATAAGATTCTTCATTTTATTTTCTATTGATTGAAATATGATTAGGTGTATAGGTAATTGTGTTTTTATTTTGGAAATATACAAAATCATATGTTTTTTTAATATGTGTGCATAAACCTAGAACGATAAATAAAATGAAATGGAGGGAGTATGATTTAGTTTTGATGCATATACGGTATACCTAAGATCTAATTCTGTTAGTATTTTATTAGAGAAAAAGTAAAGAAAAACAAAGACAATGTAAGGAAAGAGACGAGAGAGAATAAAGTAAGATTGGAAATGTGAACCCATTTTGGAGTTGGCAGTGAGTGAGATGGAACATCACATGCACTTATGCTCTCTTTTGTCCCTTTCCTCTTGGAGCTTTCATTTCTCGAAACCCTTCTTCTCATTTGTTTCCTTGTCACTCTAATCTAACCCCACTTCTTATTTAATTCTTAAAGGTTCTGTATTTTACTTTCTCATGCTATTCATGACTTAGTAATGATGTGAGAATTTGATCTCAATTGTGTCAATTATGCTTGGACAATAGTGGCAATTTCAGAAAATTGTGCATATGATTGTTTCCAATACTATCGTAATCACCCAAACCGACGTTCAATCAATATGTATGACAAAACCTCATATGATATCTCCCTTTGAGTGGAAACCTACACATTTTGAGTTGAAAAAACTATATTTATCTCTATATCTTCTCCAACTTACATATTGTTATATCATTCTTGAATGCATCAATTATCTTTAAACATTCTCCACCTTACTTAAAAAATTATAAGCAGTCTATTGAATTATTACTAACATGTCAAAAGGTGCAACTAGTACTATTATAGGGGGAGAGTATCATATAATATTCAAACCGACGCGTATAAACTAAAGTGAGCTTGCATGATATATGCGTATATTATATGGTTGTTGAAATGTGCATAGATTATACTAATAAGAGTTGGAAGTTGGATTACTAAGGTGATGTGGGTCTAGGGATTCACTCCATTCCACATTATGCAAAAGAATGTCACTTACCGTGATGTGTGATGTTCCTCGATCTCTCTGAAAGATTCACCTGTTACATTCTCCTTTATTGTCTCTATCTTTTTCTTCTTACATTTTCAATATATATACTTTAATTTAATGTAAGTTAATCGATTAGAGGTCTAGATTGTCTAGTTGACCCGTCTTGTTAAGAAAAAATTAGGGCTTGGCACAAGACAACATTTCCATAAACAATAAAATATACAGTATACCGTTTCCTTTGATTCGTGCAATAATTTAAAAGACAAATGCTCAAATATTTGTTCTTTTCCAACTATCTTTTATTAGGCGTCTATACCATATTTGACAATAAATTTCTTTTACATCATATATTGCAAAATTTATGATTTTTTTTAAAGTTTTTTTGGTAGATTCGTTCACTGCAGTCGTAAGCTATCGAGAGAATTTATTCATCAAAATGTCATTTATGTATAGAAAACTATATCATAAAATTGTTATTTGTAAAATTGTTTATCAATATTTTATTTATTGCATGTAGTTAATAATCATAACTAAAGAAAATATAAATTATTTGATGATATAATTGACAATTCGACGAGTATTAAAAATATATTTTGTTAAATTGTTGTAGAGACTGTTTTACAACACTATTTGTATTTTAATTGCATAACTTTATCTTCAATAATTGTACATACTTTTATTATTTGTACTAGTTAAACCAGTTATATATGTATATACTATACTAATTACGACAGTTATACATTTTATTTGTATTTTGGTATATATAATCCAAACTATTTATAGTTTATTTTATTAGCTACAATAGGTAGTAGTATTTATATTTGATTGTACTTGTCAAACTAATGGTTATAGTGGACGAGTAATTTTATATTTACATAGTAGACAGTTAATTTTACATTTACGACTAATTTTATATTTACATAATAACCTATTACTATTACATTCTTTACATGTAATTTCATATTATTAATGATATCATATATAAAAATGAATGGCTTAAATGATAGCAGCGGCTAATAACAAAAATTGAACAGTTATTTTCATATTTATATTACTAACATATTATTTACTTGTTATTATAACACAAAAATAAATATTTTAATACATAACCTTATATGGAATACAATAGTTACATATCAATATAAAATTAGGTAAATGACTTAATATAACACACAATGGTAACATGTTATTTATACGAAGTTTAACTTTTAGAATTAGAAATATCATTTATAAATTTTATTAGACAAACATGTAAATAATAGCAATTGATATACTTCATGATGGTGTATATTTAAGTATCCATTCAAATATATTATTAAGTTCAACAAAATGAAACAAAAATACTTGAATTGTTGGTATCCGGATAAATCCTTCTTAGCTCAAGTAAAAATAATGTTAGCTATCGTTTAACAATGAATTTTAAGGACCATATCCAAAGAGATATAAAATATGAAAATTAATTATATGTTATAAAATAAATTAATGGTCTAACAATAAAATTAAGAGACTAATACAAGCATACATATAAATATATGAACACACTGTTATATGTTAACATTTAAGTAATGATGCTTAACTTAATTCTAATATATGTGTAAGATTATATCTGGTTAAATTTTTTATTGATTCAAATTAATATGTGGAATGTCTGTAGTTGTGTGATTATCGAGGTAAAATATTTTAACAAGTTAAACTAGTATTAAACCAAAATATAGTTTAGAATTCTTCAATTATTTATTGTAGATAAAGAACAACCATGAAATCTTTTTTATAATGTTAATACTATAAAATTATTTTATAATTTAAAAATAAAACTCAATTTATAATAATATGTAATATTTTAATAATAACTATGAATTTAATTAGTTATTTAAATAATAACAATTAAAAGTTATATAATTTTGTTATAGGAAAATAGAAAATAAATAAATATTCAAAAATATCATTTTATCATAAAAATAATCTCATGTATAATGGAATATTTTATTATAAGTAATGATCAAATGATCTTTGATGAAATCTCTGGTCACATTTTAAAAAATTAGTGACATTTCTCGTAATATAACATGTAAATGCAATGTTATTTTTATTTGATGATTCTATTTAATAAGGTAGATATTTACATTTCATCTCTTTTAAATAAATAATTGGATAATATTTATACAATAAATAATTTTCATGATTAGTACATGTAGCTAAATGGTTTATGATATTATTGTGGTTGAATCACTATCCATAAAGCAAAATAAAAAAATATTTACTTGTAAAATAATTAGAATATTTTATTTTTTTGTGAATATTATATATTATTCCATATACTTCCGTACAATGAAATGTATGTTAGGAGTTAAAAGAGCTAATTGGATTATTTTTCCTTATGATGGTAGTTCGGACTAAATTCTTAGCTCGGCTATCTCAGATGTGAAAGCTTAATGTGTACAAGCACCAAAATGCAAATCTAATTGATCCAACATGAACATACAGATCTATGAAGTGTTTAATGAATTTAATCAGGGACAAAATAAATAAGAAATTTAGTTTATTAAAAGTAGGGCTGAGACTTATTATTCCTGATTTGGATATGATCCGAGATCCGTTCCGGATCTGCTCTGAAAATAAAATATGTGGGATACCCGAATCCGAATCGGATAGTAAAATCTCGGATTCGTTAAAAATGAATTCGAATCTAGATATCTTAATTTTTATGTCCGGATATCTAGATCCGTATTTCTAAAATATATCAAATTTTTAATTTTATTAATAATTCTATTTGATATACTAATATTTATACATAAAATTAGTCATATAATATTATGTTTTAAAATTTTATAATATTATATACATATATTTACTTTTTATATTTTTATTTATGTATTATTTTTTAGAATTTTAGTTTTTATTTTATTTTTAAAAATAATATTTTTAATTAATTTTATTGATCGGATCTAGATATCCGCATGTAATATATTTAGACATATATTCGAAAGCTATGAATCCGGATCTAAATCCTAAATTCATGGATTAAATACCTTAAATTTTCTAGATATTCAAATTCGTTTCACACCTAATTAAAAGTAAGTCGGTTCGATTAGAAGAAAAATAGATGGGGGAGAAAGCAGGTAAGAAATTTAGTTTACTAAAAGTAATTGAGGTTCAGTTGCAAAAAAAAATAAAAATGGTAAAGAAGAAATACGGATTGGCTAATCAATACTATTAATTTTAAGTGTACATCATAGACATGCATTCATTTGCCCACAATCTTTGATTATTATTTTTTTTGCAAAAGAGAAGAAAAAACTTGTAAATTCCAAAAATCGATTAAAGTGATTCTGCAGCGATAGAAAATGGACTTTAACAGTTGATATAAAAATTGAACATAACTTTCACATTAAAGATGATCCATTATAAACTTTGTATTCGTTTTTTTCCTGATATATGATCGGTATTGGGATCCAAATACTAAATAAACCACCAAACTATATATGAAAGCTTTTTCAAAAAAAAAAAAACTATATATGAACGTTTCCGCCAATTCGTACGTGTTGTTTTACTGATTTGAACATCATCATATATTTATATATTTGTGTTAAATCATAATAGTGACAACTCAAGAAAAAGGGTATGCAGTACAACAATACAGCAAACATGCGATGACAAGTTGTACATATAATGGTGGAGACCATAAGATATCTAAAGAAGATTTTGAATCCAGATTGGGAGGACACGATTTTGGCAGATAAAACTGATATAGTATTTCTTTTAGCAAATTATCTTAACAATTCGTCTTGAAATTTCTGTTTCAACTTTCAATTGATTCAAAAAAGTTTCTGGATGGATATTTTTCTCTCCAAGGGATTTTGATATATTTTAGACGATGGAAGTATATTTTTCTAACCAGTTTTCTTTTAAAAAAATTATTAAGTAATAGTTGGGTAGCAAAATTTTCTAAACAAATAATCGCAGATTCTTTTTTCTATTTCTGAGTTTAAAAATATGATTTTTAATGAAAAGTAAAGAAACTGATGTATTTTTTTCTACAGAAAGTAATGTTTAAATTGTTGATATTTAATATATAGTTTTGTTAAACTAAGCCAGTATAAGGACCACTTCTAGTACAGAGGCATCTTGAACATCTCCGTAGCAAATCTTAATTAATAACCAGTAGCTATATGTTAAGTACAAGTATAGAAAACCCTAGTGATATCTATATATACATAAGTTAATGAATAGTAAACAAATAACAATATTACAAATAAAATATAAAGTAAGGAGCGAGCTTAAAAAACATCTGTCAAGAATCTTTGTGCTGCAGTCTTTGAAAGTTAAAACAGTAAGTAATATCTTCAATAGCCAACAGATCTTTGTCTGTACACTGCTGGTTTCAAAACGATTCTCTTTTAAAGAAGTGAAGAAACAAAGAAAGAATACAAGATCAAAAGAGCTTAATCAAGAAAGATATGTTTGGCAATTGTGACCAAAAGAAGAAGATGCCTATCATCAAGTCTCCCAATACAAATCCACTGGTCTCTCTCTCCCTCTCTCTCTAAATAATATTGACCCATTTATCTTTTGTTTTTTAGCTTTTGGATCAGAATAATATCCATTTGTCCTCTCTTTGTTCTCTCTTGCCTTTAGTTAAACCACACGATCTAAAAAATCCTTTCTCTCTCTCTCCCTCTCTTCTCAGGCGAGTATGCAGAGCAAGAACATGATCGTTGCTTCGTCTCATCAGCAGCAACCGCCTCAACCGCAACTTAAATGCCCTCGCTGCGATTCATCGAACACAAAGTTCTGTTACTACAACAACTACAGCCTCTCTCAGCCACGGCACTTTTGCAAGGCTTGCAAAAGGTATTGGACACGAGGTGGGACCCTCCGTAACGTTCCCGTAGGCGGTAGCTACCGAAAGAACAAACGTGTGAAGCGGCCAGCAACCGCAACCGCAACCGCTCCCTCCACGACTTCTTCTTCATCCCCTCATCATCAGATCTCACATTTCCCTTCCATGAATCATCATCCCTTGTTCTATGGTTTATCAGATCATGTAAGCAGTTGTAATAATCTTCCAATGTTTCCAAGCCGTTTCAGTGATACTTCAAAGACTTCAAGTGGTTTAGAGGGTGAGTTTCTCTCATCTGGTTTTAATGGTCTTGGATTAGGGCTTCCACATCATATGAGTCATGATCAAACCATTAATGGTAGTAGCTTCATCAACAACTCTACAACAAACAAACCATTTCTTCCCTCGGGTCTATTTGGGTCCTCTTCATCTACACTTCTCCAGCATCCACACAAGCCCATGAACATTAGTGGTGAGATGATGGGACAGTCCCATCTCCAAACCCTAGCATCACTTCAAGATATGCATGTTGGAAGTAACAATGAAGATGTGAACAAAGAAGGGAAGCTTGATGAGTTCATGTCATCATCATCTTTAGATGCTTCAAACTACCACAACATCTGGAATAATACAAGTGTTGCCAATGGAGCATGGCTTGATCCAACAAATAATATCATTGGATCCTCCCTTACCTCCTTGATATAAACCAAAACTTATTGGTTATAACTAGCTAGGGTTTCATCTTCATCACTTTTTTTTTCTTTTGTGTTTTGAGATGAGAGAAGAAGCTTGGATCAGAGAGATAAAATCAGGGGCAATGTTGTTCTTGGTCACTATAAATCTCCCTCGGATCCTCTTCATCTCACCATCTCCATCATTTTCATTCGCGTTGTTCGAGAAAAACAAAAGGAGCTCAAGATTGGTTCAAGGTTTACTATGGTCGACTGTTAAGTTCACCCAAGGTAAATTATGTGTATGTATATAATATGGTCCAGACTTTCATCATCTTTTTTTTTCGTCTATGTAATTCCAAGGTCCACCACATGGGTTGGTGTTTCTTTTCATTGGGATTAGGAGGGTATATTTGGGTTAATCTGAATTTCTCATGGGGCCGGAGAGCTCAATAGTTTTCGAGTTTTAAATCTTTTTTGTTTCACATTTCTTCGTTGGTATGGCTTTCATTGGGTATACAAGCAGAGGGAGGAATGGTGTTTTGTGTTGTTATAACTTTGGTTATTCACGTATGAGTTATGTTATTACGGTTCTTTTGGATTCACGTCTATGTATAATATTATAAATGTATTATCACGATAGATATGGGACGAATGTACGTGTGGATTACTTGGATTGTCCAAACGGAAAAATGTCCTTTGGCTAATGTCAACTGAGAGATTCATGAATACGAAAAAAAAAACTCGCAGAAACGACGTCAATGGATACAATTAGTATACTTAGACCGACAAAGCGGACAAATATATTCGATATTTTAGACATACTGCTCGTATAGTTATGTCATATTGATAATTTTGTTCTCAAGCATTTTGGCTACAAGCCTTACAACTCATGGTTCCATGTATGTTACAACCGAGTTTAGTAAAGTGGTCACGAGTTTGTTGCCAGTTTCTTCATGTCATTTTCTCAGCAATGATTTTCGTGCAAGAGTTGAAGATTATTTATATTAGGGACAAATGTCCCACATCGAAAAGATTAAAAAAGATCATAAGTACTCCCTACGTTTCATATTATTTGATGTTGTAGATTTTTTTTATTTCAAAATAAGTGTCGTTTTAGAGTTTCAATGCAAAATTCATTAATAAGATTCTCCATTTTATTTTTTTTTATTGGTTGAAATATGGTTATGTATATAAGTAATTGTGTTTTATTTTGGAAATATACAAAATTATGTTTTCTTAATAAGTGTGCATAAACCTTAAACGACAAATAATATAAAACGGAGGGAGTAATATATAAGATGGATGGTCCAATTCAGTTGGTTTTAAGTTGGAATCTCATCTAGTTTTTTTTTTAACTCAGAATTTCATTATTGAATAACTTGATAATGTAACAATGGGAGAGTTCCCAAACAAGAAGCAGCGCAACACCAATATGCATCAAAGAGAAAGAAACTTCCGCAAAGCATAAGAGAAAGTACGAGGGTGAAATATTACCAACTCTAAAAGTGGTATAAAACCCTCCATAGAGTCATCCATAAGTGCTATGTAGCACTAATTAAGTTGCTTCTGCATCCAGCGCAAGTTCATTATGGAGCCAGAGAGGTCCATTCTTCACAACGTAAGACTGATACCGTTTCCCCTCTATGACACTCCTTGCTATAAGAGTAGCTGGTTTGTTTCGTGCCAGAGAAGCAAAATCAACACTTCACTCTTCTAAGAGGCTTAAACGCTGAAAGATATTCTAAAGTAGCGGATGAAATTCTGTAAACCCTTCCGGATGTAGGAATCCCATGTAGCTTAACAATTTATTTTTAATGATTTGGTTGGTACTGTTTGGACACATTGACTTTTTTTTTTTTGTGCGGATAATCTACGGATCAAAATTATATTATCACAAAATATCATGATTTTACAAGAGATCTTATTTGAATGTCCTATGCTGGGAAGTGTGGGCTATTTTGAATGTGTCTGCCTCGGTTAATGGTTGTTGCATCACAATCTTTTGTAATTATGGATCATGTGTTGAAGGTTGCACACGATTGTACGAAGATATATGGTGTGCATCATGGTGTTGTTCGTGACAACAGAAGTTCGGTACTCTGCCATAGCCATCTATATATCCTTTTCTCAGATAATGTCTTGTTTCGATGTGAAAATCAAAAGTTGAGATTGCGTCTTGGAGAGTATGAGAAGCTTGAAAATGAAGAATATCTTTGGAAATCATCAAAGCGTTGCACAAGCACTTAGACTAGCCAGCTTTCTTGGGACAGACATATTGCGGGGCTGAGTTCTCTCAGAGAAACCCAAGTTGGGTAAGATATTTCTGTTGGAGAATGAATTCTTTGAGAAGGAAAAGCCAGTCACCATAGTGTGGTTTCATTCACCCTAACTCGATTCTGCTATTGTTGAGATGATTTAGAGTGAACATGTGCTCTGTTTTAAGTAAACTTTAAAGCTGATTTTTTTTAGTTTTGTTTATGCTATGTTTTTGGAGTAAAAATACATAAAACAGAGCACATGGAAAACGAAAAAAAAAAAAACTTTTTTGGCATGAGAAAAATGCTTATTTTCAGATTATTATAGTAGGGATTTTTTAAATATTTTTAAGTTAACTAAATCATAATAATTATTTAAATGTTCTTTATTGTTTATAAAATTTATCTCATTTTATAAGTTATGTACATGAAAAAAAAAACAAAAATAAATAAATAATAATATGGCGTTTTAGCTATACATGAATTTTTATATATAAAATATGAACAGCTCACTTATTTACTTTTGGTATATATTAGGTTGCAGTTATTCTTCAGAGTTGAATTAAAACTGTTTTGAGTATTAAATAGATAAAAACAGATTAGTTTTGTTAAAATGCATTGTGTCTAGTTTATTTTCTTACTTTGTTAAATATTTTGTTAAATATTTTATATTTTCCTATATTGTTTTGAGAAAAGTATGAAAAATGAACAAAAGTGGTATCAGTTTAGCCAAGTTTAGTTTGGATTAAACTAATAATTTAATTTTAACTTTCAATTGGTTATTTAGTTTAAAGTTAGTTGTAACATAAATAAAATTATGATTGGATCAGATGATTAAAGATCAATATATGATCCATATGATCGACTTTAATTATTTATAATATATCATTTTCTAATTGGAAAAATGGTCATAAAAATCTCAAACTTTCAAAACATGACCATTAAATCACTAACCTATTTTAGAACAATTTAAAATGTTAAGTTGTTTATTGACTTTGCAACGGAGAGTTTCCGAAGGAAAGTTCTAAACAAATTTGTGATGGAACTTTTCATCAAAAATTTATTCAAATTTTTTTTACTCCTGATAGAATATGTTTGTTGGAAATTTGTTGGGAAATCGGTCGTCGGAAATCCATCATGAACTTATGGCGAGATATATGTGACGAAATGTATTCGTTGTGAATCCGTCGGGAATAGCCATTCTCGACGGATTTTTGATGAATACATCCTTCGAAAATTTGATGTTTTCTTGTAGTGGGACTAGTATTCTGAGATTGTGGGAGTGATGGAGTCAATACATTTCTGCTGAAATATGTGTTTCAGCTCTCAATACATACTATATGAAGGAAGAGAAATGGGAGGAGGCATGTGGAAGTGCATTAAAATTTGAAATGCTTATCAGATTCATCGATAAGATAGTTCGAAATTGCATCTCATCACTTACCTGAAGTGGAACACCACAGTTTGACAAGGGTATTCTAGCCTGGTTTGATTCTCGTGAGAGTTAAGCCATAACAACTTTGTTCCTCGTCTAAAACAAAAGCTATGTTATCAAATTGTAATTTTAATCATATGATCTTATGACAAACTCATAGAACAAGGTGACATGTGTTGTAAAAAATATTTTGGATGAATAAATTTAGCATTCTTTCAAAAGAAATATTTGTTAAGTGGTGTTTCATATCAAATAAACAAGATGTATTTTTCTTTTTTGATTTCAGAGGATTTGTGGTAAGGATAGTGTAGAATAGTGTAGAATATAAGGAAATAGTGTCTGACTTTCTGAAACATTTGTTTGAAGAATTTAACACTAGTTGTAACAACAAATATCGCAATGTTAGGAAAAAATCTCAATAAACTGCCACATCATCTCAATGTAGACAAGAGAATGTTAATGCAAGAAAAGAGTTGGAAATAATGCATTTAGATACTTATGTAGGGTTCAAAAGAATAAAATGTGTCTACGAGGAGATGATTGCTGAAAGAGTCCTTGAAGACGTTTTTAATGAGAGTGATATACTATATTTATTTGAAAGAGAAATTCCAAAGAATTGTGTGTTTGGGAGCAGATTATGATGTATTGTCTTGGTGGAAGCACAATTAATCCAAATACATGGTTCTGTTTGAAAATAGCGAAGTATGTATTTGCAATGTGAGTGTTTTCAGTTGCATTTAAATTCATGTTTTATCCCAAGTTGTTGCATCATAGACCCATATCTGAGTTGTTTAATTTATACATAATCGAGGTACTGATGTACACATAACAATGGTATAAGAGTAATATACACTTGCAAAATCTATATTCAACAATTTATGTCTAATATTGACTTGTAAGATCGACTTCAGAGAGATAACATTTTTACTAAAAACCATTTGCACTTTCATATATTTGGTTAATTTTCTGTGATTTTTACTTATTATTTAGAGTTTGAGAGACAATATAATTTTTAAAACTGGTTTGCGAGTGTTGGTTCAGTAATCAATTGATTATATCTTCTCAACACTATTTGGAACTTGCTATATTTGCTTATTGTTGTGTGTTTCAACCATGAAGGGCATGTTGAATTTTTTTTTTGTATTTCATATATTTACTTGGTTACGTGTGAGTTTTTAAGTTTTGTTCTGATAAAATGAGTATTTTTCATTGTATAAATACTTTTAATTAATTTAGATATACAGTTTCCAGAAAAAACCAAAATCGTTTTTTGAATACTTTGGATACAAAGGAACCAAATCGAGTTAGAATTAAAATTGTCGGTTTTTCTCGGTTCTTAAAAGCCATACCCCTACTGAACCGGCTCAAACCTATTTCGTTGTGGTTTTTATTTGATTACTAGAAATGAAAAAACTGAATTAACTGAATTCTGAATTAATCAAACTGGATGTGAAACAAAACCAAATATCTATGCCTAAAAAAAAAAAAAAAACTCTTTGTAAAAAAATTGGTTGTCTGGAAACAAGAATGTATAGGAAAATCATCAATAACTACCGAAAATAGTCAAAGATTGCATACTACTTCAAGCTTTTGACGAGTGGTGATCATCTCCGTAGAAATGTAGTCCAACAACGTCTCACAAAAAAAAAATTGTTTAGTTTGATATACTTATAATTTTGTTATTACGCCAAATTTAAATGCTATATTAAATTATTATTTTTAAATATAATTATTGATTATTTTGGTGCTAAATTCTAACAAAGCTTTATTTTAAAGATATGCGAAAAGTGACAAAATATATATATTAATGGCATTAATTGAGTTTCTGCAACATACTCCCTCCGTTTCATATTACTTGTCGTTCTAGGTTTATGCACACATATTAATAAAACATATGATTTTGTATATTTCCAAAATAAAAACACAATTACCTATACACCTAACCATATTTCAACCAATAGAAAAATAAATTGGAGAATCTTATTAATGAATTTTGCATTGAAACTCTAAAACGACATTTATTTTGAAACTAAATTTTTTTCCTACAACGACAACTAATATGAAACGGAGGGAGTATGAATTATGATTAATTAAAAGTTTGCAAAATTTAATACATGGTACAATATTTATCATTTCTAAAACTATATTGATTTTTCCTTTTAAAATTTTGAATTCAAATAATTTCTCATTATGTAAGCTAATAAATACAATTCCAAAATATTTAATAAAAAGGAGAAAAGTTGTACTGACCAACTAATTAAAAATTTACTAAATATGAATGCCAATTAATTGAGTTTCCAAATCTTTTAATAGATATACTATTTTCTAAAACTAAAAAGATCCACTTTTTAATGTTTGAATTCCTATTACTTTCATGTTTAATAAGGTATAAATATAGTTGTAGTCAATACTCAATAGGATATTAACAGTTTTTTTTTTGTAACACTGATATTAACAGTATATATAAGGAAAATAGTGAAGTAACTCCAAAATAAATAAATAAAGGGCATTCAGTACTCTCTATATCTCTCATAAAAACATAGCCAATGACCTTCTCATGGTCTTCTGTGCCATAAAAATCATTATATACATTCAAACACCAATCTGGCGCCACACACACGTATATACTCCCTCCGTTTCATTTTAGTTGTCGTTTTAGACTTGGACACACAAATTAAGAAAACATTTAATTTTGCATATTTCCAAAATAAAAATACAACTACCAATACAACTAACCACATTTCAACCAATAGAAAATAGATTAAAATAAAAAATCAATAAATTTTACATTGAAACTATAAAACGACACTTATTTTGAAACGGAAATTTTACTTTAGAACGACACTTAATCTGAAACGGAGGGAGTATTTACATATCTCTTCCTCTCTCTCTCCTTGTATGAGTGGTGAGATGGTTATCCCTATAAGGTGCAACATCGAACCATCTGCAACATTTTGACTCGTTTTCTTTTGTGTTTTTCCAACAACTGTCTCTTCTTCACTCGCTCTTTCCTTTTTTAATCTCCCCAACAACCCTCTCTTCCATTCATAACTCTTTCTCTCTCCGGGAAAAATGGATAACTCCTTGCCCTTTTCCTCTTCTAACCCAAACTCTGTTCAAGAACTCTCAATGGATCTTAACAACAATCACTCACGCTTCTCAACGTTCCCTACTTATGATCATCATCATCAGGCGCAGCCTCACCACTTGATGCAACCTTACTCATACATTGCATGTCCTGTGGATCAGATGGCGGCTATGAATCCTCAGATCCCGGTTATACAAACCGGAAGTGAGTTCGGTTATCTGGTTTATAATCCCGGTTTCAGACAAGCAAGATGTGGATTCCTTGATCCACACACGGCTAAGATGGCCAGGATCAACAGGAAGAAGGCGATGATAAGATCAAGAAACAACTCTAGCCCTAATTCTAGTTCGAATGAGCTGGTTGATTCAAGGAGACAAGTGGTTCTTACCATGAAAAATAATGCCGAGATTGCTGCAAGAAAAGATCTCTATCGATTTTCCTCATCCGATAATAATGTTAGTTTCTTTTATTGGTCCCAAATATGAAATATTTTCGATTTTTTTACTAAAAAAATAGATTATGTATATATATTTAAAAATTGATCTAACGTTTTGGATATTGTGGTTGATTGTAGAAACTTAGGGTTTTGCTGGTAAAACACTTGAAGAACAGTGATGTTGGATCACTTGGGAGGATCGTTCTACCAAAGGTATGTAAATTCTTACAATTCTTTTATTCATTGTTTTCGTTAAGGTATAAAGATAAAATAATTTTTATAGGTAAAAGATTAGTATGAAATAGTTATCAATCACGTAAATACGAAATCTTAAACTTCTTACCAAAAAAAAATAAACCTCAATTCTATCGAAAAAGTTTTAGAAAATTAAAGTAAATGGTTTCAGGATTTGGCTGCCACCTTTTTTAAAGAAGGTTATGGAACAAAAGTACATAAGTCATTGCGGCCACATATTCTCCCAATAAGAATTTTCACTGAGATTTATTTCTCACATTTCATTCCATAGTATATAGCGATTTCGTTGTTTACCAATTATAAGTTCAGTCTCTAAAAACAACACGGAAAACAAGGAGAGAATGAAACATGACAACAAAATGTCGAATGAAGTAAAGTTCCTTATACTCCTTCCGTTTCATATTACTTGTCGTTTTAGCTTTATGCATACATATTAAAAAATTATATTCCTTCCATTTTATATTACTTGTTGTTCTAGATTTATGCACACATATTAATAAAACATATGATTTTGTATATTTCCAAAATAAAAACACAATTACCTATACACCTAACCATATTTTAACCAATAGAAAAATAAATTAAAAAATTTTATTAATGAATTTTGCATTGAAACTCTAAAACGACACTTATTTTGAAACGAAATTTTTTCCCTAAAACGACAACTAATACGAAAGGGAGGGAATATGATTTTGTATATTTCCAAAATAAAAACACAAGTACCTATACACCTAACCATATTTCAACCAATAGAAAAATAAAGTAAAGAAAATTATTAATGAATTTTGCATTGAAACTATAAAACGACACTTATTTTGAAACAAAATTTTTTCCCTACAACGACAAGTAATATGAAACAGAGGGAGTAGTATTTGTGCTTGTTCCAGTACGAGTTTGTATGACATTTTTATACTCCTTCCGTTTCATATTACTTGTCGTTGTAGGAATTTTTTTTGTTTCAAAATAAGTGTTGTTTTAGAGTTTTAATACAAAATTCATTAATAAGATTCTTTATTTTATTTTTTTTATTGGTTGAAATATGATTAGGTGTATTGGTAATTGTGTTTTTATTTTAAAAATATACAAAATTATATGTTTTTTTAATATGTGTGCATAAACTGACAAGTAATATGAAACAGAAAGAGTATTTTTTAGTCTAGGAAGAATATGGATTGTTTGAAAATTCTAACTAAATTGATTTATTTAAAGATATCTGGAGTTTGAAGGATTAAAAATTCTTCAAGTTTTGGAATGAGCTCCAGTGATGAAATTTAGAAAGAGAATCTGTTTAAATGAATTTATTCCAAAATGAGAAATTATCAGTTTACTAGTTAAAGTGAATCTGTTTAAATGAATTTATTCCAAAATGGGGCTGAAGAAGAAAAAAAAGTCGAATATTTGCCTCTCCTAATTAATTGCCTCTTAAATGGTTTACCTCGAAATCATTATGGGAAAGTAGAAAGAAACAAAAATAAACCATTTGGAAAAGAGGTTCGACGACATTACTTGGTATTGGTAGTTATATTGAAACAAATTATAATTATGTCACTCTTATGAGCTTATCTGTCTTAATTAAAACAGTAAGAAAGTAGTTAGTGGATTCATTAAATAAGTCATGGGTTGGAACGCAGAGAGAAGCTGAAAGAAATCTTCCGGAGCTGTCTACTAAAGAAGGAATGATAGTAGAAATGAGAGATGCTGACTCTATGCAGAATTGGTCTTTCAAATACAAGTGAAGTCTCGTTTTCATCTCTTATACATATGAACTCAATTATATTCACAAAAGCAATTTCTTCTTTCCTTTTATTTTACCAATGGGTAAAAGTCTTTTAAACTCAATTTTTGATTATTTCATGTTAGAATTTTTATCAATTTCAATTTAATGCTATAATTAGAAAAGGCTTGCATTACTGTGAACATAGGTTCTGGTCCAATAACAAGAGCAGAATGTATGTCCTCGAAAATACAGGTAATTAAGGAGCTACTATATTCTTTTAAGAGTATATTATTCCCTCCGTTTTATTTTAATTTACATATTTTCAAATAAAAACATCATTATCAATACACATAACCATATTTCAAATAAAAGAATAAATTAGAGAATATTGTCAATAAATTTTACATTGAAAACTTTAAACAATATTTATTCTAAAATAAAAATTATACTCTATAATAATAATAAGTAAATCAAAACAGAAGAAGTATTATTTAAACTATTTTTTTATAATATGTTTTCTTTTTGTCTTGAAAAAGGAGAATTTGTGACGAAAAAAAGAGTAGAGATTGGAGACTTTTTAACAATCTACGAGGACGAAAGCAAGAATCTCGTGAGCTCTCTTATTAACTCTCTTTTCTTGTTTTATTTTGAAAAAGACAAAATTCTTAAGTAAATATTAGCAGTCCGAAATTGGAAATTTAAAAAGTGAGTCATTAAATTGTGTTTGTTAAGCATCCAGACAAAAAAATATTGCCTTTTTGACCTTTTTCTGTCGATGATAGCTGTCCGTATAAGGAAGGTATAATAAGAATTTCAAACCATAATTTTAATATATTACTGAAAAATCGATTCTTAAAGACATGAAATATTTTTTTTTTTTTGGTAAAATTTAAGACATGAAATATATGAAGGTGACATCCAATATCTATAAAAGATCTACTACTTTGACTATTATTTTAAATTTCATGTTTAATAAAATGCTATGTTTAATCATTTAACTAGTCTACTATTTTGCTAAGTAAGGAGTAAGGTAATATGTTTCTCTCTAGAAAAGTTGTTCTTTTGAACAGCCAATTGTTCGGTTTGACTAAACTCTACCAAATTAACAAACTGTTTTTAGGATTTGGTTTCATATCAGAATTGTTTTTTTAATAAAATATTATGTTTATTTATCTAACTTTTGTCAATTTTGAAGATGGTTTATTTCCTCATTATTTTCGACCAATTATTGTCACTTGTACTGTATTTTTTTATCTTGAATAATGAGAACATCAATTTTTTTGAAATATTTTTTTCTTTTAAATACTACTTAAAATGATACGGAGAAAGTAGTGTTTATAAAAAATGGTAGTGTTTTGGTTCAAAAACATGGAACTTATTTATTTACTACAGCTTTTCATAGGTTATTTAATTTTCATTTGGATATGAAATAATCTAATGTTTCAAATATTTGTTTCTCCTAACTTCCTCACTTGTTAATTATTTATAAATTCAGTCAATTGCTAAAACACCTTATGTATGTTTTGTTTGTTTGGTCTTATTACAGTACTTCTCCATAAGAAAGTACGAAGACAAACCAAATGAAGGAAGAGAAGATGAATCGATGAAAGCCAACGACATGAACTTCTACGAAGATATTGCGTTTGATTTCATACCAAAAGATGAAGAAGAAGATTCTATTGCAATGCTCATTGGAAATCTAAACGATCAATATCCTAACCCAAACAATCTTATGGACCTCCCAATCGATCTTCATCAGCATCATCAAGCCAGCTCCTCGTTGCCACATGTTCATTACATGACCAGTCCTCAGCATGGTGGTTTCTCCAGTGATCACATGAGCTTTAACGGCTTCGTATGGTGATGTGATTGAAGTTGATATAGCTACCTTCTGAGATGATATATATACAAGTGATATAAAAAGAAACGAGTATAGTTCATCATATTCATATTTATCTATTTGATAAAGTATTTTTGTTGTCAATCTATTATTTATGAAAAATAATATTTGCGATCGTTTCAGTTCTAGTTACATATATAAATTTCATTTGGATTTTATAATGCATGAGATAATAGACAAAAACATAATTCAACAATTAAAAAGGAAATCAGCAATGGCGACTAAGTAATAGATATATATCCTAATATATTATTTGAGGAACATTGAAAAAGTTATAATCTGAAGTTTGTAATAATTAAAAAAATGTCTATCCTACGTGTCAGTTAATTAGCATAGCAATTTCGATAACGTGTCATCTCCATATTCAATTAAAAAAAATAGTTGGTCCAAAGACTACCTAATGATTTTGCTAGGATTGATTAAAAATATGCACATTACGCCAAACTTGTGGTTTTAAAGAATATTCTAAATTCTTCCCTTAAATAAAAGTTATGGAATTACCTAATATGATTAACGTATATATATATATATGACAATTAATAATTATGAATAAAAAAGATTTGATAACAATTTTTGTATCTTCCTTCATTTTAGTTAAAATTTATAATATTAAAATATATTAAACAATCGCATCAACCATATAATAAAATTTAGATTTTTTTTACATGTTATATTTTGATTTTTTTTAATGACTATAAATTAATAAAAATGTTAAAAAATCCTACTTTGGAAATTTTGTGATCAGAATTTTGTTTTTGTTATAACAAGATACAAATGATCATAAAATCGTATGAACATGAATTATCATTAAATATATATTCATATTAAATAAATATATAGGATATATATTAATATCGTTTAAATTAAAAGATGTACAATATAAAAATATAAAAATATGTTAATTTTGAAATTTGCATTGAAAACTATCACATCCAAAAGTTTGAGATTAATTGTTTAAATTTTTTGTTACAATAAATAAACAAATGTTAATAAAACCATATGATAATAAATATTTATATTGAAATATATTATATATCTATGTCATCATTGAAATTTAAGTAATATCATATAAAATAAATGACGTCCAAAAAAACATAGAAAATAAATAAAATAATTTATTTTTATTTGTTTACCATAAAACATTGTAAATAAATAGGATGTACTTTTGATTATGTGATTATTCCAGAGAATAATATTATGCTAGAGAATGTTTTATTATATAATATGTCTACTATGAACCATTCATTTATCAAATTGAAACTTATTGTATATTATTTCCTAAAATAAAACTTACAAAATTACCTAATTTGATTAAGATATATATAGCAATTAATAATTTTAAATAATAAAGATTTGCTAGCAATCTGTATATTTTTTTAAAAAAAATATTTTATTCTTTATTATTAAAATAAATTACACAATTACATTAACCATATAATAAAATTTTAGTTTTTTTTACATATGTTGTATTTCGAATTTTTCAAAATGAGTATAAATTACTAAAACTGTTAAAAGTCTCAGATAAACATTTTTGATCAAGGTTTAAATTTTTTCACATAATAAGATATAATGATTATAAAATCATATGAATAAATAATTTTATATTAATAGGTGTTTGTGTTAATATATATATATATATATATATATATTTCATATTGTTTAAATTAAATTATACATCATATGAAAATACATACTTAATTTTGATATTTGCACCGAACATATATTAAAAAGTTAATATTTATTTTGAAATCTTTATTATTCTTTTTTAAATTATTATATCGAGCAATAACCAAAATGAAAAAAAAACGACACAAAAAAAAATAAAAATATTATAGATAGATAAGATAGGCACGTGTAAATTTATCATAACCATAATTAAATTTTGAATTTTAGTCAACTGCAAAACTAAATTAAATTCATAATCCCATTTTGCAATCTGTAAAAGGACGTTAGGGGATTTGAATAACAGTTACTAGAACTTGATTTGCACTTCACCGCGGATATTGGATTTAACTTATGTTCAACGTAAATTCATAAACCGTTAGTTTTATAAAAAAATCTCATGTATATTTTTTAGGTTTTGTAATATACATATAGAATAAAATATATTATTTTATAATATAAATGTTTGATAATAAGTTTTTTTATTTGTACATAATATTATATTAAAAAAATTATAACTTGATGCAATTTGATGTAATTGTACTATTTATATATTAACCTGTTTTGTTAATTTATTTTAAAATGAAAAAACATATTAAAAATTTTATTTTTTTGCATTAGTTTTCTATGAATTATTATTAATTTTTTGATATTTTGTTTTCTTGAAAATTGAATTCTAAATTTTTTTATACTTGACTAAACTAAATAAGATAATACTATATTAAAAATTATTTTATATAATATATATATTATATTTTAATTGATATTTCTAGATTATCAATAAACATCAGCTTTGAAACTGTAATTAATTAATTTAAATTAATTTTAAATACAGTGACAGAATTTTTTAATAAAAATAAATACAAAAGTAAAATCCTTAATTTATTATAAATTTAAAATCTAAATGTATAAATAAAAGAAAATACTAAAAAAACATTGATATCCATGTTTCCAAACAATTATTATTTATACTGATATTCATGTTTCTAAATATTACCAAAATGTATTAATATTATAGATACTACACTTGTGGTTCTTAATTTGGATCTTAATATATTAAAATTCTATGATATCTAAACAACTTCTATATAATTTTGGTTTTAAGAAAGAAAAAAAAAAAGCAAAATATTTAATACAGTCGATAGTGCTCTCCAGGATACGCTCCTGACTTTGCTCCTGATTGCAGAATTTCACGTGAGCTTGTTTCATCAGTCGGTAGGGACTCAGTTCCAAAATACTTTCTCTTAAAAGAATAGATCTAGATCAAATTAGTACTATAAATATAGTCTTGAAACTTCTAGTAATTAAAGCCAGTTGACTAAAGTTAAATATTATGATAGTTGACATCTAGAAGTTAAATATTACACTAATAGTTTATTTATATATTATTATGTTCGCCCTAGTTATATTTTTTCACAATAATTCAAGTTTTATGTCAAACCATTTCCTTAACGCCGACAATATTCTTGGCTCCCGGTGGTGCTCTCGACCGCCGGTGCCGACCCTTCTCAGAGCCGTGTCTAGTGTGTATCCAAAAAGACATTTGCCTCAGGCCTCTAAATATTTATAGGTTTTAGGGGGTCTCAATTTACCAAAAAAACAAATGTGTTAGAGTGGTTTTGGTGTGTTTTATATGTTTTTGACGTAAGTTCGGTTCTTTAATTTGTATGTTTTTTTTAAAAAAAAATCTCTGCTATATATAAAGGCCCCCAATTTTTAATTTGCCCTATGTTGTTACGAACCTTGGCACGGCACTGACCCTTCTACCTCATCTTCCGCTCTTTTCCATCTCGCTCCTCCGTCTCCACTATAGCTTTGTGTTTCTAAATGTCTTCTACATCTGTTTGTTCTCACCATCGCAACAACGCATGCTTCTCTCACTGCCGCATCCACACCTGCTCTTCGCCGCATCTATGCTTGCTCCTCTCGTCGTTAACTCGTCTATTCCCCTCACTACCGCTTTGTTTGTTCCTTTTACCATTGTCGTCGAGAGTGTTTTCACTGGTTTTGGTTGCTTCACCGTCCCCACTGTATAATTGCTACACAATCTAAACCTCCTCTGCTTCGCTTCTACACTTCGTCGGATCTAGTCAAGCTCAACTCCCTTAACCCTCCGACAAAGCCTCTATCTAAGAGTGTTTCCACTGGATCTGGCCTCTTCCGCACCCCCACCATGTCAATGTATCTTAACCAAAACCTCCTATGATTTACCTCTAGACCACATTGGATCTACACAAGCTCGACACACCAAACCTTTGGACGACGAGCCTCACAGTTGCTAACCCTCACCGGCACTCATCCCTCCTCATGTTGAGTCATCTCACACTCACTCAGATCCTAGGCTTTTAACGGTCCGGGTCACCGACGAGTTTTTTTCTCATGACAGAGCCCTTGCCCCGATCTGTTTTGCCGAACGCCTCGACTGCTCTAGTGACTTCTGCGCCTCACTGCCTCCACCATGCAAAGCTTCATGGTCCTCAACTGGCGGCCCCTCAACCTCCAATGATTTCTATGGAGTCCCCATCCTCGTTTTTGAGATTGGACTTGGGCATGTATGAACATTGGGCTTACCTAGAGGGCAGTGGTCTTGCAACCGCTACAGCCACATCTCTCACTGGTAAATTCTAACGCTAAAGCTTGCACTTATTAGTATGTTTAGGTTTAGTCTGGTTAGATCTCGACGGTTTGGACATGGTAATGTCGAGACCCAAAAGTTTGGTTTGATTACAACTTCAGTAATTACATCACCAAACTCCATCAGTCTCAGTGTCTCTTTCAAGGTGACAAGCTGAAACTCCAAAATGATTCTTGGTTCATGTGTCTCCTATCCAGTTCTTTACATTCTTATCCATCGAGTGTGATCCTCAGCTTCAGATTTAGGCAGTCAAGGCCTTTTTGCTTCTGTTTTGGCTACAGTTCTGGAGTTATCCGTCTATTGTCGACCAAGAGTCAAGTTTCGTCAGAGATGGTATACAACCGCTTTCAAACTTTCTCAAATGAGTATTTCAATGTTGACTTCAACTGTAATTTGTTGTTCGGTACAATAGTTGTAGGGATTAATGTGAAGATTTTCTACGAGTTCTTTCACTCCTTCAACACATCTATCATTTTATTATGTTGTACTAGTTTTTGTTCATCATTTCTTCATTGAGTTTATCTTCGAATGTAATCGTCTAAGCTCGTAAAGACCTTAATTTAATATAATCAGTTGATGACAACCAAAAATTATTATATTATGATACCTATATCTAGATCTACATAGATATTATAAACAATTATTTATATTTTTTACATCAGAAAGTCAATATAAGTGAAATTACCTGGAAATTTAATTATGTTTCCAAAATATATCATTAGGCCTTAGCCATGGTAGTGGGTGGATCTTCATAGATGGCTAATTGCCATTTTCCAAACTTTATAAAGAATTATTTTGGGAAATTTGACCCTATATACATAAAACAACTCCAAAATTACTATCTATCCAAAAACACACTCTCTTTCTCTCTCTCTTCATTTCTCTTCCTATCTTTTTCTAACCTCTCACTAAAAATGTAATTATTATTTTTTTGGTTATTTGGAAAATAAGCCAATTTTCTAACAAGATTTTGAAAAAAATATAAACCAAGCAGTGATAGTTTAATAGTAATTTTTTGGGATTCGGTATATATCCACATCGATTCTGAAATCGATTTCCCTTAATAACTAAATTATCAATGCTTATCCAGTTTGAGATTTGGTTTCAGCTCAAGTGGTTAACATAGTGTATTGTAACAGACGATCAATTTATCCCCTAATATTAGTCGGAAGGCATTTTATAAAAAAAAACTTAAAATGATTTAGCCGATATAGTTTATAAAAAAAGGTAAAATCATACTCATATATTCATATATAGTTTTATAAATTCTTATACAACATTAAAATTAAAATTATTTATTTTAAAATTTGAAAATGATATTTAATTCAAAAATTGTATTATAATTTATTAAATCTATATATTATTGTAATTTTACATTGTTGGATAAATCTTTATAGAGTTTTGAAAAAAATATTATAGAAATATAGGAAAAACTCCAAATAGTTAGCACATACAAAAATAGATAATTCGTATACTAAAAACTTAATTGTATGTAGAGGTATAACCTTTTGTTAGTATACAACTCTTCATCAAATGGGAGTACACTGAATATGTTAGTGAAAAATGATTATTACGTAAATGAAAACAAAATGTAAGGCCAAACACTAAACAACCGAACACCAAAGTAGCCATAAATTTTGGAGGAGAACGTGGTGAGTTCACTCACGATCATATTTATTTCAGGCGTTTTTCTACATTATCTATAAAAAGCAAAGAGAATCATTCCAACGACAATAATGATTAGTCGACTTTGTAAATGTGATGATACATATTTAACAATTATGGCTATAATTGTGTTGTATCTATAGAGAGACGTTACACCAAAGCATCCAAAGATGGGTTTAACTTGAAAATGACAAATATTGATAGGGGTTCCACCAATATCGAGCCTATCACGGTTCCCATACTTTTGCAGGTAACTCGAACATGTAACGTGACATGTCTCTTTCCGGACAAATATATTTTTTCCCAACGGTAACAATTTAATTTACCTATACGTGAATCGATTAGACGTTTGAAACTATTGGACAGAGAAAAAAAAAAAACAATACAGACAACCAGCAAAGAAAAAGAGTCGGAGAGTAATTTGTTTAGCTGTTTAGAGAAAACCTGTTATAATCAATTATGACTTTATGATAGATTTTTTTTTTTTTATCAAAAACTTTATGACAGATTCAAATTTGAATATATTAGCTTGAAAAGAGAAACAATGTCATTCATTGTTGTTCCTCTCTATTTTTTTTTGTTCTTTTTTTTGCGGGAGAGGCACAGAGCTAAAGAATTTGCGTATATAGAACCTTTTATCATCTTTATGAAATTTACAGTTTAGCAAACAAAAAAATATAGTAGCTTGCTGGGACATGAAGGAGTTTTGTATTACATAGTTGCACAATGTGTGATGATAATATCAGCAGTTAACTGTGAATGAGCTGTGTATGACGTTTAGGGTAAACGAAAAAGAGTGTAGCTCTAGACTGAATTTTTGTGTGTGTATACATTGTAACCAAAGGAGAATGATAAAAATAATTATAAACTGTTCTATAATAGAAACTGTACTTTTCAATATAACTTCATTATAGACAAAAGAAAACTTACAAAAGAAAAATAAAAATTATAAAAAAGATCTAAGAGATAATAAGGATAAAACATAATTTAAAAGTCTAACGTAACAGATCATCTGAAACCTTCTATCACTTCAAAATACCCCATAAAAGAAGTTAGATTTGCATGGATATGACAAAAGTCTAACAAAAAATGTTTAGATTAAGGATTTTCTAACATATATGAAGAAGATCTTTCCAAAAAAATCAGAGAAAGGTTAAACCTGATTCAAACACTAAAAAAGTAAGAGGATTTGTTTTAGACAATCTCTAACGATTATCCTATATTTTTAAAGAAATAGAATAATTCTATAATAAAATTGGATTTTATTACAATAATAATCTATTTTAGAGTGAAACTAGAAAATGAACAAAAAAAATATATTTTGTTTATAATGTAAACTAGATGATGGCCCGCACCTTGTGCGGACTAACATATATCCAATCAAATCTAGTTTTACTATAATTTTTATTATAATCTAAATTTTAATTAGTTTCAAATATTCAATTAATCAGAATATATAATTTGATTTTTTTACTACAACAAAACTTAGATAGTGGTTTATTACTTGCAAAATGTTTTTTTTGTCACCAAATCTGACATATAAAAGAATCATTATCATAATAATAAAAACAAAGTTCTATAAATATTTTAAATCACATAAAATTTTACAAAAGAAAACTATAACTACCAATTATCTGTAAAGTCTATGAAAACAAACCCCTCTTCATCAAACAATAGTATATATGATTAAATATTTTTTTCGATAATAACTATGAACATCAATTAAACATGATATTATATGAATTTTCTATTCATCAGAATTTATAGTAACACTTATTAACAAAAATTAAACTAATTAAAAATATACTTCTATTTAACAAAAACTTTATTAACTAAAAGTAATAAATTATATATGGCTAGTAATAAATGACTGATTTTCAATTATAACGGCAAAAGATTATATTTTTTAGACTCACACTTTTTGATTGGTAAATTGATGTTAATAAAACTCAAAACACTATATGACTCTTCCATGGTACAAAAAAGAAGAAATTTTGCTTTTAAAAATAATAAATAAATAAAATATTATAAGATTTAAACATAAAATGAACATATATATATATATAATTATTGCTAAAATTTGATAATATTTATCAATAATTATCTTGAATATAATGAAATTTTCTATTAAATAATCACTAAATTGTTTAAAAACTAATAATTCAAAAACTTATTGTTTAAACTAAAAAAAAATAAAAAAATCTCTAAAGTCTTATTATATAACTTTTTATAAAATATGACACATAAATTTCTAAAAAACTAATAAACATATGACAAACAAGCTAAATACTATTATGCAATTTAGTATTAGTAAAATAAACATAAGATGAACTTATCTATAAAATTATTTATAAAATTAATAATTATCCTGAATATAATAAAAATTATTTATTAAATAATCTCTAAAAAAAATTTAAAACTAATAATTCAAAAAATTATTAATTAAAATTATTGACTAAATTTAGAATCAAGGAAAATATGACACATAAGCTTCTAAATAAAAATGACAAATAAACAAAAACTAATAAACTTCTAGATTATAATTCAAAAACTTAAAATCATGGAAAATATGACACTTAAGATTCTAAAACCTAATAAAATATGACAAATAAGCAAAATAACCTAAAATTATGGAGAATATGACAAATCAGCCAAATCACTTCTTAAATAATAGTATAGATCTATATTTTATTATAAGGTAAAAATAAAATATTTTTATTTTAAAATTTGTTTTAGAGTAAAAATAGAATATAGTTAGATATGCTAATAACCAAATGTTTATGCACGAAGACAACCGAATTTCATTTATATATATATATATATATATATATATATATATATATATTTCTTACAGAATTATAGGCATGGGCATTCGGATAACCGGTTCGGATCCGGGTCGGGTTTTTCGGATTTCAGATATTTCGGAACTAGAAAAACTGGAACCGATCGGATAATTTAAAATTTCGGTTCGGATACGGTTCGGTACCTGTCGGATCCGGTTCGGATCCGGTTATACCCGAAGTAACCAAAAAAAAACAAAAAATTAACAGATTCAGTTTGATTTTTAGCATCTTAATCCGATAGAACCAAAAATAATCAAAGTTACAATATAATAACATAACATAAGCATTTTAATGTAACCAAATCAAAGTTTAAACTTCAAAATGAAAAAGCATATCATCTGATTTAAAAAACAAAACAAAACAAGCAACAACAATATGACTCTGTCTTCGGACCACCTTCTTCTTCCCCTTCATCTCCATCTTCCCGACTTGCATATATTCTTCTAGGTCAGGTTGAGAGTATCAAACTCTACAAATATTATAAGGTTGTGTTACTACTTAAGACATGTAATATAAGAACATGAAGCTATAAAAGAAAGAAAGAAGAGAATGTACCTTTCTCGAGCTTGTCTTGTAGCTCAATCTCAGCTAAAATCTGAGCATTGGTAACACGTTTCTCACTTAGATTGATATCAACCTTCATCCATTGCTCTGTGCACATCAAGACTTCAATCATATAGTGTGTCAAACAACTCCTAAATGGATCAATAAGTCGACCACTGGTGCTGAAAGCACTCTCAGATGCAACAGAGGACACTTGCATTGCAAGTATATCTTTGGCCATCTCTGCTAAGATCGGATACTTCTGACAATTAAGCCTCCACCAAGCTAACACATCATATTCGGTTCCAAGAAAGCTTTTTGGATTCTCTACCTTCTCTTTCAAATACAGCTCTAGCTCATCCCTTGCTTCTTCAACTCCTATTTCAGCAACCATTTCAGTATAAGCAAAGTCCATCCTTTCATAACCGAGATCATCAACCAAATCCATTGCTTCTTCAATGTTTTCACCTAACCCTTGATCTTGATCTTGTCCATTTGATGATGATGCTTGAGTAGACTGAGATGATTGTCCGCCAGTTGAATCTTTCTTGAAGCGAAGATTGTACTCTTTGAACATATCAATCAAGACAATGTGAACCGACTGATACATCTCCTTAGCCTCAGTTGTTTCTTTGCCGTAGAGCTTCTCAAAACACAGCTTCGCAAACTGCATTTTCTTAGTCGGATCAAAAACAGAAGCTACAATAACCATCTTGTTGACATTCTTCATGCCATCCCAATACTTCTCAAACTTTGCCTTCATTCCATCAGCCTTACTTTTCAACTCCTTATCTAAACTCTGACATAGCCTTATCAGATTCCTCTCTATAGTGACTATCTCACCATAGCACAAATGAGAAGATACTGATGTGGAAGCTGAGACAACTAGTGTAGAGTTGTAGAAAATGATAAGGAACTTCACTAACCTCTCCACTGCATTCCAATCAACAATAGCAGGAGGTCCTATCCTTTTGTTTCCATTCTCAACTTCATTAAAGAAGTCATTGTAAAGCTTGTCTTCCTGTTCCATTTTATCAAATGCCACCTTGAACTTGATAGCTCTCTGAAGCATGAGATAGGTAGAATTCCACCTCGTTTTGATGTCCAAAGGTAAGCTGCCTCGACTCATCTTTCCCGACTCAACCCTAAGCTGAAACGACTTCTGCCTTTGCGTAGAAGACCT